>JAQPZY010001545.1:2657500-3000000 GCA_029931535.1 Margaritifera margaritifera
CATCTTCCTGTGGGATGTTGCTTGTAACTGGCATACCTCAAGAACCATCCAACATATTCTTATGCAGCTTGGTATGAACATACACTACATGTGCCTTGTATGGGTTTGGTCACATCTGCATCATTTTGGACAGAACATATTCTTGTCTTCGCATGGAAACTTGGAATGTTGCTTGCAATCAGTGTGAAACTTTCAACATATTCTGATGGAATTTAGAAAGAACATTGTCTCTTAAACCTAGATATTAGGGATGAAACGATACACCTCTGCTATCCATCGATACAATTCTCGATACACAGCCTACGATATGATACATTATCGATACACATATCAAATTGATGGTCTTTTCATCTTTAGAAGGTCTGTCAATGGTAGGGTGGTGCCATTTTTTATGTGTTGACATATTGGGTGTATTTCCAGTATGAAGATTACAAACATAGACTTGTCATCTGTTCATATGCCATTCTCATCCTTGACAAGATTAAAACAAACAATAACCACTAATCAGAATTGCATGTAATGTATTTCACTGTGTGACACACTGGATGTCTAGCCTTCAATTCAATCCAAGTGGACAAGATGCGATTCAACAGATAAATTTCGCGTAAAAGTGGTTATTAAATGATCAGTAAAGTACATAAATCTTACATGGGGAAGAAATCTGCAATGTCTTCTTTCCGTTGATATATGTTATCAGTGGCTGAATATGCAGACGGGATAAACTAATTAGCATGGAATTGGAGCGGGTGAAGGGGGCAGATTTCAAACCACATGAGTTAGTCACCTTGTGTTAATTTGTAGAAGGCGAGTGGGTGTTGTAAATAGCTTTTATTTTTTACTGACAGAAATGAGTGCATGTGCTTGCTACGGCTGTCTCAGATGAATTCTCAATTTAAAGAATGAAAAGGCAAATGACTAATAATTATTCACGACTGCTGAAGATTAAAGTAACTTGCATAGAGTAAGCATCATTTTGCATCGATTCTTCCCCTCATATCGATATGGGTATAGATATAGAAAAAGTATTGATATATCGATTAATCGTTTTACCCTACTAGATATGCCTTTTTTTTTTATTGGTTTGCCAAATCAATGCCATTCTGGACATTGTTATAGTCATTGTCAATTAACTTCACTTCTTTACACGGGGTGTTGCTTGTAATCCTCATAGCTCAAGAACCATTCAACCTATTATACCTAGATTTGTCTTTTATGAGTTTTGTCTCATTCATTCAGTTTTGGACAGTTATGGCCCTTGCAATTTTTATCTTTACATGGGATGTTGCTTGTATGGACGAGTCCTTAAAAGATGTCCAGCAAGCCATGTCATTTAGGGGAGTCGCGGACCCTGAATGGCCATCTTCTCCTAACTTTGGTTTCATTACACAAGATTTCTGTTTAAGGCCATATGGAACAAATTGTTGTGAGTGTGTCCCTTTGTGATGCACCTATTGCTAATCTAGTTTTATAAAGTATAGTCCTGTCACAGTTACTTGGAACTTTAGATAAATATCTCGAAAGTTTTTACTGCTACTTGCATGAAAATTTTACATTGTAGATAATTCTCTTCTGCAAAATATTTCTGCAAAGTTTGAAAACTTTTTGTTTGAGTGAAACTGTGATTTTCAAATATCAAGTTTCAGTAAAAGTTGGAGTTGCTTACTTAAAAAGTTTTATTAATTCCAGGCTTGGTAGCATTTTTTGCAGAGTTGTTGTTAAGTAGGCAGAACTCGGCTTATATTTGTGCATAATTACCACCAAGAGTACACCTCTCCCTTAATAACTTACACACAACGGGGTCCAAAAACATCAACCACAATATAAGCGAGAGCACGAGTTACTGAGGGACCTATGAAAAACTAATAACGGGATGGAGATCGACAGAGAGAGGCAAAAGTTGGAGGGGTGCAGGTTATATTGTGGAATACTCATTATATAATCATGTTGAGAATAACGGTGAATAAATAGCTCTTTATAACAGAGTTATTAGTTTTTCTTTATAAATTACCTTTAATTACAGGATAAATGATCTTGAATTTTTTAAAAAAAAAACCATTATTCCAAGAGGTTTCAGTACATTTCACATATGTACCACTGAAGACGTTGTGTTTTACATCACTGTTTTTTGTGTTGAATTGGATACAATCTAGTGTTTTTGATCATTCAAAATTAAACAAGATTTCTTTTTTCATAAAGGTAGACATTCATTTCGAGAAACAACAACATCAAAACTTGCGTTGTTTTCAGTTTTAGATTCTTCTGTCGATAGATAGATTTAGTTGCAGTAGAATGTAAAATATAAATTCACAAAGGTAAACCATTACCAAACATGAATGTAATGGGTCTAAACTTCAGAAAACAGGTTTTTTAAAAAACAATTTGAATGAGAAAACAACAATATTTAGTTTTTGACACAGTTAACAAATGTGTCACTTCACATTTTGAAAAAATCAGTTAATTTTTTTTGTTATCCCTTGATATCTCCACTGCTGAGCAAAATCTCAGATTTCTTAACTTCATTATCTTCACAGTGTCAACATTTTGGTTCTTCAGCCACCGTATGGCAATATTAAAAGTTTCTATTGCTTCCTGTGCAGAGGAGGGGGAGCAATGTCTGAATCGGCATCACTTGTCGACACTAGTGGTGCTCCAGTTGGAATCATCTCCCATTGCAAATTTATTGTTGCTGAATTTGCCATTTGTTCTTCTGACATGTATTCAATCATTGTCAGCACATATGAACCCATCCACACCATTGTGAGTAACACACATCTCAGCACCATGGGTCTTTACAAATTTCTCCCGAACAGCCTCTGCAAGAATGACATCCTTTTCACTGAAACCTTCAAAGTTGCTCTCATCATCACTATCTCTGACTTGCTTTACGTCAAAGGCAGCACCAAAACCCCACTCCAGCACTTCTAAATTATCTTAGGGTGATCACTCTCCATGCTTGACCACCCATGAATACAGTCTCTTTCAAACTCATACTCTTGAGAAAGTTTGTAACAGCTTCTTCACTGTCCATCGTTGACTGTATTTACGCCAATGGTAGTTCTGCTTAAAAGTACTGATTATTACCTGATCTAGTGGCTGGATTAAAGATGTTGTATTTGTAGGGACTTATTTCACCTGGAACTTTCCATTGCTTGTATTGAGTGAATCAGCTGGGGGGGGGGGGGCTGGGCAATTATCTGACAGCAGTAGAGCTATCTCCTCTAAGCCCCTAAACTACAGGTGGTTTCTGATGGCAAGGACAAACATCTTGAAAAACCACTCTATAAATATAGTTGCAGTCATCCAAGCATTTCCACTGTTGCTGTATACAAATGGAAGGCTGTCCATGTTCATGTGGATGGAAATGAGGAGACTTATATTTGCCAATACATAATGGCTTCATCTTGTGTGTGCCAGTTTTGTTCACACAAAACAAAAGTGTTATTCTCAATTTGTTCAGCCAGCTTGAAGCCCACCTTTTTGTGTGTGTCATCTTTGGTAGCTAGTGTTTTGTGTGGCATCATTCAGTAACAGAGACCAACCTCATCACAATTGTAAACTTGGTCTTCTGCATATCCCTCACAGGTGAGTATTTCTCGCAGCTGGTTGGGATAATTGCATGTGGCCGCCTGATTTGTTGAGCATACCTCTCGAGACAACGAATTTTGTTTTATTCATGTCGGCACTGGAATTGCCAAAGCCATCCATGGCTTGCCATGAAATCAAAGTCTTTATCTATAGTTTGCCATTTTTTCCACCTGGGCCTTAAGACTTGTTCCAGAAATTGGAACAGCTTTTTGATGTTGCTGTGTGAACCAAGTGTACACAGTATCATCTAATTCTGTGTCGTTTGCAGTCCGTTCCTGTTTCTGTTAAAACCCATCATCAGAATCAACATCATGCAAGTAATCCCTAAATTTTGACTCATCCTTGAGCCAGCCTGTTAGTATTGACTCCGCATGTTTAAGTTCACAGCAAACTTTCTATCTCACTTCAACATTATGAACCCTATCTATGATACTATATGTGATCTTCACTGAGTACGCCTTTTGCTTGGTTCTTTTACTCTCCATGATCACATTTACAAATGATTGGGATAAATGAGTGATTAATATATATCCTTTAATGATGTTGATTGCATAATATTTGAAACAGTGTTCGACTGGACAAATGAACTTGATTGATTTTGACACACGATAGTGACCACAAGAGCTTATGCAGGTTGGATTTGCATGCCTTTTATCTTTTATATTGTACCCCCCCCCCTTAATTGATTTGATACAAAAGACATAATGAGATACAACAAAGCAGGTCTATTTTAATTGATTGTTACAATGCAACAAAGACTTCCCCAAGTTGTAGATCAAGGCACAGCTGGCTCTTAATTAGGTTCTCACAGAAGTGCTAGTGGGTATCGATGTGACGGTCAATAGACTCTTCTCATGTTTGAATAGAAGAGAACATGCTATGATTATACTGCTCATGTTGAAACAGAATTTATAGATTTAAACATGAATTTTACCTGACAAGACATCTTTAATTGATGTTTATTTCTTTTAGTGTTGCCACCTGTAGCATTTACCTTCATTTTTCATTGATCACTATTTTGCTGTATATTGTTATTTACAGTGAATTGAGAAAATATTATTTCCTAGAAAATCGAACAAAATATGTGATTTCTTATTAAAACTTGCAAAGTTCACAAATTTGATTCAAAATTTTCATGGCACTAGCTGCCATTTTCAACAATAAAACGAACGGAATATTAAGGTTTCATCCACCAATTCTGATCGCGATTTTCTTCATGTTCAACACACAGGGGCCAATTCTTTTGATATTTTCTAGAAGAAGAAAATTGGGATCCACACCTGACACCACATTGTAAGCAGGTTCACGAGTTATTGATGTAGGGGTGTCCTTCGAAAATGTATTTTAGGGATCAGTTCTTATTGCTCTTTCATGAATGCTACCCCTTCCTGCTGGTTCAGCAATATTGATGATGGTACTGTACGAATTATCACTCAGATTTCTTAATGAACTAATTTTACAATAAATTTATTACACTTAATCAATGTAATTCCATTAAAAAATTTGTATCCATGTGCAATACTAAATATGAATAGTTTAGAGGATGAAGAATGTGGCAAGATCTTCCAGTAGAAACCTTTTTATTCAATTGTCAGACATGGTTCTTGTTGCTAAACAGCTTAACTAATTGTACGTAACAAAAGTTTCTTCAACAAGGTTCTTCTCTCATAGGCTTACCTAATTATAAGTAATAAAAATGCCATCACAAAATTTGAAAACTTCACAGCGTAAAAAGTTTTTAAAATCCATGTATAAAGCATTTTGGATGGTCATGACAAGAAAACAAACCAATAATCAAAATGATGCCTTCAAAATCGCTATAAAATATATGTTTTCCAATGTAAAGAAAATTGTCTGCAAACGTTTAAATGATACTCTGTTAATCCATGAAAAAAAAAAATGGCCCAAACTATTCGCTATTTTATTTAGCAAAAACTTTTACTTAAAAATTTTCACAACATTTTGTTAATTCTGCTAACACGAAGAGAGAACAAAAAGTCGTGTTCATTTTAGTAGGAAATACATGGGTTCAACATTTTAACATATATGCACAAATTGACGGGCATCATTTGTCTCGGAACACGAGCTAGATTTCAATCATTGCAGCAGTATTATCCTATTTTCCAGTCTATAAGTAGATGTGGAGTAGAAGTCAAATTCGCAAATCTTGTCAATTTTCCAAAGACAAAGCCAGATCAACACATGTGCTTCGTCATTTTTGCTAGTAACTTTCGGTTTCATGAATATTAATGGTATCGATGTATGCTGTTCCAGATTAATTAGGAAATTGCAGTCAGAGAGAGTGAGGTTTCAGGGCGATTGTAATCAGTATTGTTCCGTTACCTGACATTTGTGATCTTCCTCATGTACAAGGTCACTACTATATTCCATTATCAATTAAAACCTCTTCTTTTAATTATGATATCCATTGTCACAAGAACCACATGGCTGTGCAGTGTTATTTACATGCTCATTAAATATGCATAGAGCTTTGGCCAGTTCATTCCAGTTGACACCTGTTTGAGGGCAAGATTTGATATGCAAGATGAAATTAGTGAGGCTACAAATCAAGAAACATGGCTCTACATAGAAAAAGGAGAAATGTAAAGAAAATTAAAGACAGATAAACAGTTAAAAGAATAAATAATAAAACTGCCCTCGGCTAACATTCATTATTTACATCCAGCGAAGAGAGAGGGCATCATTTCTTGTGGTTTTCAGTCCACTTGAGATCATAAAACTGATAATTGATGTGGATTAATGATGGAGAACAAAGGGGGTACTGGTATTGTCTATTATCTGAAGCCAATATCAGGGTTTAAACAGTTAACTGGATTGGATTGTTGTCAGAAACCAAGCATCAATCCATCAATTGTAATCAAAGAGAGATGCCGAAACAACAGCATCTTAAGAATGAATATGGATAGTGTGTTGAGAATACATTTTGCTTTAAGCTGAAATGCAAAACTAAAAACGGATCATATATGATCTGTGAGTTGTCCATCTCAATTCTGAATTTTAAACTATATTATGGGCATTCTTTAGTGAATATATGACAATATTTTGAATATATGATAATTATGTGCTGAATCTACATTATTTTATAAATATTCATTGAACATTCAAGTCGTTAATATGGAAAACATTCCATTGTAGGGTCAATTATATCAGTGAAAAAGATGTACCGGTAATCGCTCGAGTGTGTCAAATAAAATACTTGTAAATCAGATATCAATGGATGTATGGCAAAAATGTGATAAGGAAGAATGAGGTATGGTATTTAAAAAAAAAAAAAGATGGATAAAAGCAAAATCTGTTCATTTTTTTTTTCTTTATCGGAACAAACAATATGCGTTGTATAAGAATAGTACACTATAGAGAGTAGACCTTAAGTGCTCTGTGGCCTGTGAATTGTGAACTCTCTATTTTCTTTTATTTCATGTTGGAGAAATCAGAAAATACAAGCACATACAAATGCATACAAAATAATGTTAATAGCAGTCATATTAGTTAATAACAATGGTAATTGAACAAGAATTGGTACAGCAGTGTGACCTGTTACATTTTGCTGATCACATCTCAAAATCACTGTATTACCGAAACTTAAAGCAATTTCAATGATATAATCCATAAATAAGTCAATATGGAGTACAAGATGAAGCCCAGACGTTCAGGTAAAAATATATTGACTTGTATGCCAGAAAATACAGTACTTTCTGTATTTTGTCAAAGTCACATGTTCACACAAGGTCAGTTCCATTTGAAATATACAAGTCACTGAACCAGCAAGCAATATATACTGTAACATGTAATTCGTGAAAATGAACAAAGAAACCATTTTATATATATGTATCAAAACTTTTCTGGCAGGAAACATGGAATGTTAGGTAAATTTTTTGAACTGAAAATATGCCAAAGTGCCTAAAGAATTTTTAAAAAGGGGTGGGAGTCACTTTGGGTGGGGACTTGAGTACTAATAGCATTGAATATGGTAGTTAGCATTTTGTTCGTATGTTGTATTGTGTCTGTTGCAAACACCATCAAAATAAGATTCTTGAAAGGTGTCATTATTACAGTTCTGTATTATTAGCCCAAAGGGATGTGGAATTTCTCAAGTGACCACAAAGAAAAGTGGAAGGCATATTTTTACTGGGGAAATTAGCTGCACACAGACAATAATTTTCAAGACTCTTCTCTCATTCAAATAAATGAACATTGATGTTTTCTGTTTCAGTAATGAGAAGTGAACATGAAAAAGCACTTGCTGTTCTTAGTCGTCTAGAAGAAGAAGAGATCTATCCTCGACAAAGAACACTACGCTATCTAGCTAAGGTTCTTCAGGCTAGGGGTTTACCTGTTCCTTTTGATGTGCCATCATACCAAGAATCAACTAAGGTGCAAAAGATGTATATGTATTTTTTTTCTCAATATTCATCCATATACTTTTATTTAAAGATGTACATGTGTAAATATGTTGATAATCAGTTATTTATAGAAACTCGTGGATATGAGGATTTCATGTCACATGTATAAGTTTGTGTGTGAGAGAAAGAGATGGGGAGATTAAGATTAGACAAAATTTAAACATTGTTTTTAAAGATCTATTTAAGGAGGAGCATATTATGTTATGATGTTGTCTATCCATCCATCGATTACCAACTTGGTGTGGGGGGTCCCCAGGTGGTTGAGTGGTCTAAGTCACTTGCCTTTACAGATCAATGACATCTCACCTCTGTCTGCGTGGGTTCAAGTCTCGAGCTCAGCCAACGTGGATATGTGAGAAAGCTTGCCAGTATCTTCCCATGGGTCGGTGGTTCTTCCCAGGGTTTTCTCTGGTTCTTCCTCCACCAAATATACTGGCTGCCATGTATAGCCTATCATGTGCTGAAAAATGGTGTTAAACCAAAAACAACCAACCAACTTGGTGTCCACATTATAACTAAAGTTGTCTGCCATCTACAGTTACCAAATCTTTTAGATGGTTTGCATTTCCTTACCCTGTCAATTTCAGGGTCAAAAGGTTTAGATTACTGTGACTGAAAACAGGAATATGGTTTCCACACGATGACTGGTGTTCTCCACCATCTACTTAGGTTTAGGAAGAACCTTGTTGATTTTAGGGTCCAAAGGTCAAGGTCACTGATATATATAAGTAAAATTGTTTCCACAAAATAACTCGAGTTCTCTGCCATCTACAGTTACCAAACTTTGTGGATGGCTTGTACTTGATGTAAGGAAAAACCTAATTGATCTTGGGCTCAAAAGGTCAAAGGTCAAGGTCACTCTGACTGAAAGAAGAAAAATGGTTTCCACGCATTAACTGGATTTCTCCACAATCAGCAGTTACCAAGCTTTGTCGATGACCTGCACTTGGTGTAAGGAAGAACCATATTGATTTTGGAGTCAAAGGTCGATGTCACAGTGACTGAAATAAAAATAAAATTATTTTGGCACAACATTAGTTCTAGATGACATACTCCAACCACACTTTGTGGATCTCTTGCACTTAGGGTAAGGAATAAGGCTCATGGTTTTGGGGTCAAAAGGTCAAAGGTCAAGGTCTACAACTAAAAGAAGAAAACTGGTTTCTACACGATAACAGTAGTCCTGCATCACTGACCTTGGAGTAAGGAAGAAGCCTGTCGATCTTGGGGTTAAAAGGGCAAAGGTCAAGGTTACTGAGACAGAAATAATACAATGGTTTCTGCAAACAAAAATGCACTCTGATATAAGAAGAGAAATAAAACAAAGAACCAAGTAATTAAATAGCAGATTTACTTCAACAATGCATTGTTTGTGTACTTGTCACATAAAGCTTTTGCTGGTGCTGATTACCTTGAAATGCCATGCTGAGTCATTGAAGCATTGATCACTGCGTAGTCACAAAGTTTTTTTTCCAGAGTCAAATATATAAATTACAAATTTTGATAATATAATTCTTTAGTTTCACAATATGTATCTGTGTATTTTGCACAGTTTTGAAAGTATTTATGACAGCAAATGAACAACAAGTTACCCGTCTTTTGTGTATATTTCTGGCAGAGTCACAACAAAAACTACACAGCAATGTGAAATGAAATGAGTTTATTAACATAAGCAATCAAAGAACAGGACTATCAAGGTTTGTTAGTATTAGTTATTTCTTAAATAAGGCTAGTAACAATGTAGTTACAGTGCAATTAATTCAGTATTTCACAAGAAAGTGACGTATGTAGGCAGCTTCAGTACAATGACCCTCTTGACAAATCGACCTCGAAATTTTTTTTTGGTTGTTCTACCATAAAAAGCACACTTCATCCTAAAAATAGAAAAATAATGGGTATAAAAATTGCATATTATACATACTAAAATACAGTACACAGATCAAGCCATGATCAGCTTTCATTATTTAGTAATAAGACAATAATTTTCACATGATGTTTGCTTGATGTTATCAATGAATGACTGTCATTGTGTATTCCCAGTAATTTCTATGATTATCTGAGGTGTCAAGAATAATGATAAAGAAACACAATGTTGATCCCAACATTAGTGTACCAAGAATTCAAATACATCAGTAAGGAGCTATGTTTAATTTAAAACAAGTCCAGTCAAAGAGATGTATATTTGTTTGTATACACCTGCCATAAGGCGGAGTGTATCATGTTATGATACAGTCAATTAAGAGAAAAACTGTCTGGAGTCGGTGAGTATCTGACTGGTGGAAAAGTTTTTTTACATACAAGAAGTATAATTATACTATTTATCACATTATGGGTATATAATCTACCATCAATGGTACTCTTGTTAGCATAGGACAAAGAAGGAAAATGCAGGAACTAAAATAGATTATTTCATAAAAAGTAGCAGCCAGCTGTGATATGAAATTGCTATTTTGGCTACCACTAATTGGAATATGGCTATACTTATAGGTTATTGTATGTTTACTTCATGATATCTTTGGTGAACAAGTTGTTTTGACAGTGACCTATGAGCTTGCAAATCACCAACACCAAAACGAGTTCACAGGAGATATCAGACAGTACACCTACAATAACATGTTTATTGTATATTCTAATTTATAATTAGCATCAGTTACCAGGTCTTTTAACATTATTCTAGAGAAGAAATTAAAAAATATTGAACAAATTATGTTCTGGTTATTCTTTAGTCAACTTCTTTCATAATTTGAATCCTGACAGGAATAAGGTGAGTTGATTGACATCATGTTGGAAAACATTTAACAATGTCATAATGTCATGACACATGTCTGTATTTATAACATATACTGCTAGATGATGTATCCAGGAAAATATTTAGTTACTGCATATGTTAAGTCTTGGAACAAAATCAGAGTATATAATATTTATCTATATACAACATGTACCCAACTGCAAACAATGTGAACCCAGATCCACCAGATCATAGTGTACTTGACAGATTAAAAGTCTGTGCTGTTTGCTTCAACTCCTAGGTAGAATAAATAGCATGGACCATGATCTGCAAGCACAGTATGTGACAGCAGGTCTAGGTCAATATTCTTAGCAATTTTAATACGCAGGGAATATAGTAATTAAACTATAATTGCAGGAACAGGGACAGACTCAAGCGGAAAAAGGACAGTCTCAACAGGAACAGGGACAGACTCGACAGGTTTCAACCCTGGCCACAGAGAGGCGCTTTCCACCTTCAAAAAAAGAATTTATGGGCTTCAAAGGGGCATTGTCCCAGGAAGCATTTCGGTTACTCGAAGAAAAGAAGTTTTCTGAAGTTATGAAGATGAAAGAAAGGTAACATCCTTTGCCTCAAAATGTACATCTTCTAGGTTGGTTGGTTGTTATGTGTTTAACACCATTTTTCAGCACATGATAGGCATCTTCTATTGAATATCACTTGTTTAAAAGGCATGATTACTTGTGTTAATAGGTCAGTGTTATTTGCATGTCACGATGTTTGTTGTGTGTCATATATTTTCTACAGCTAATTAGGTGATGTATCTTTCACACACACCACCCCACCCCAATTCACTTGCCACTCCTAACCAGAAGTCACGAGGCATAACAGTTGCTCCAGATTCTAAAAAAGATAACAGTTCACAGGCTGGCATGGCCATGAGGAACTGTATCAAATAATCTTTGTTAATTTTTTTAAATTTTGACTCAATTTTTTATGGATGACCTTTTCATCAGTAGTGTATATAGAATGAAAAGGTGGTGCTGATTGTCCATAATTTTGCAAATTGGAGTACAACAAATCTACATCATTATACATAATAAAACATGACTTGGGGTCCAGTTATATGCAAGATATGCTTCATTATGTAAACAAGAAGGCAGCATAAAGGATGTCAATTATTGTAAATCTTAATAGTATAAGCTTCTGACCAAAAATAGTTCCAAGAAATCTTTGTTTTCTCTGTTTCCTTGGGGAGCTGCATTGGCTTAGTGGTTCGTTTGTCTGACTCTAAATTAGTGGGTTGCATTTTTGATTCCTGCCCAGACCAGTCTTGATCAGCCACTGTGGTTTTTCTTTCTACAAGGCATGTTACTCTTATTTCCTTGGCACTAAATATTCCTTCATGGGGTGTCAAATTAATCGATCACTCCTCTTTTCCTTTTTAGAACTCTCTTGTACATTGATTTGGAGACAAATCTACATAATCTTAGGGTCATATTAGATTGATATTACCTGGAAAGGCAAACTTTACTGTATTCATACTCTCAGAGAAATTTTCCCAACTTGTATTTTTGCAAATGTATTTTATCTTCTTTTGCATATTGAGTTTAATGCATTTTCTTTTTTTCTCTTTAAAAAAAATCTAGTTTAAAAAGTATAACGAAATAAAAACATTCTTTGAATCTACAACATTAGCAATTACATGTATTATTAAACCTCATTCCAACAACACCAGTAGAATTGCTTGTTTTACGTCTAAAATACATGTACTATCAACTGTTCTGTATCAAAATTTAAGAAATTGCCATCATAGGCATGGTTTTATTTGGCTTGATGTTTTGTGGCACAGCAACACAATTAGTTTATTTAGTGCTGAGACAATTGGAGTAAAGTGACTTGGCTAAGGACATGCTGCTGTAGCCAACATGGGCTGATTCAAACCCGCACCCTTTCAGTTGTGAGAATTGGCATGCTAACCACTGTGCCACTGTAGTTTCTGTCTCCATTAGTTACTTCTTACAACATACAGGAGGGTGCATTGGATCTATTCTACATTCTTGAGCCTGCAGGGGAACCCGTCATAGAAATTTGTGCTAATTTTAAAATTTAAAAAAAAAAGGAAATTATTACTATTTAAAATTTTATTCATTTCAGACTTGATGCCGAATTAGGGGCTCTGCATGCTGGAAGGGACTTCTTGGTACAATTATCCAGAGACCTTCAGACAAAAAAATTATTTACAGGTCAGTTACAACGTAATCTGTGCCTTATAATGGACATTTACTTACTAATTTCAAACACAGAACTAACTGCGAACAACATAAACATATATGTGCATTAGCTTGTTGGAGTCCATGTTTTTCATTTCAAGTGACAGTATGGACCTTGCTTTGTCAGAGCATTTTGCGATAGCAGATCTGGCCCCAGGTTCACTAAATATTTCAAATTGAGATTCTTGAATATTTTTTGTATTATATGGTTGGTGACAATGGAGTTTTCACTGAACAGTCATTGGGGTATTACGGGCTGAAATTCTGTCGTAATATCTTGAATTCACCTATAAATAGTCTTCTTATATCTCGAGGAATGTTTTGGAGGACTTCATCCAATTTAAGGAATTTATCAGATCTTTTTATAAGAATGACAAGATTCAAAGGTATAAAAATTTCAGACTAAAGAGTTATTTTTCCTCCTGTTTACTATATCCACCTCTTCCTAAAATCTTCATATTGTCCCAAGTATTGTAATAAGATAATATAAAATCTCAGTTTGAGGGGTGGGAAAATGAAAAATGTAGTGAAACCAGGGTCTGTGTCTTCACTGTTCACACTAAAAACAAACAAATACAAGAATTATCTCTTTATAAAGAAGTTTGAACTGTGGCCTTTTTATTCTTTGATTCACATGAGCATGTGCTTGCTTCATAATGGTGTAACTATTGCCATAGGTTTGAAGATTGAGGCATTATTCTATAGAATATGATGCATGTACATGTGTACATTAATGGGGGTTGGTGAGATGATAAGAAATATGGACAGCAAAGGTAACTGTGGCTGACAATTTGCTTTGATGGATATTATTTGTTTTCTGATTTCAAGTTTAAGCAATAAAAGATGTCTTACTCTTCTTGATGCAAACTAGACTCTATTTTGTGTTTGTCATCTTAACTGACCCAATAATAGTCGAGACACCATGATCTCTGTGGCAACCATTAGTTAACATCTTGTTAAAATGATGAGCTATCTCTTTTGGAAGAGGCAACAGTAATTACGAGTAAACCTGGCTCAGAAGTTTATATGTTGCTGTTAGGATTCTATTGTCAAGACAGTAGAGGTCAAAAAGTTACCTTTAAAACACTTGCATTTGTCACGGAGAAGACACAAGTTCCTGAATTCTACACAGCTATTATTTTCTTGTTGGCATGTTGGAATAAAAACTGACTTGGGTTCATGCAAGACTCAAAATAGAGGAAGTAAGAGGTCAAAATTTACAATTTAAAAAGTATTCGGATTACAGCAGAAGTTTTACTTACTACAAATTAGTTCCAAGTTCACAGTTTCAGAAATTGTGTTAAATTGGAATCCAAGTTTGAATAGAGCAAAAATAAAAGATACCTTTTTGAATATTAGGGGTCTTTTTGAATATTAGGGGTCTTTTGGGGCTTTCTACTGAAAAATTTCTCACTGACATGACCTCAATATATCATAGCCATACACCAAGCAACCCTTCAAGTCATGTAAAATGTCTAGGTCTAGTTGTTCTCTAGCATTCTTAATGAGCAACATCTGCATCATGGCTCAACTTGTCGGTGATGTACATCTGTGCCTAGATTTTATTTCAGGATTAAAAAAAATTTAAAGGATGCAACAATAAAAATCAAAAGAAAAGCCCACATACACCACTTCCTCGATAACTCACGCCCGGATAACTTGTGAACCCACTTATAATGTGGGGTCAAGCATGGATCCCATATTTTAAACTTGAAAATGCTAAAATATTGGCCCCTATTTGTTTAACGTGAAGAAAATCGCTATAAAAATTGGTAAATGAAACCTTGATATAATGCTCATTTTATTGTCAAAAAGGGTGGTTAGTACCCGGAAATTTGAATCAACATCATGAAATTCTCAGCTTTTAATAAGAAGTCATACATTTTGTTAAATTTTCTTTCCAAACAACATTCTCACTACACTGTAAATAACAATATTTGATGAAATTTTGATCAATGAAAATGTCACTAATGTCTACTGGTGGCAACACTTTAATAAATAAATACCAATTAAATAAGTTTTGACAAGTGCAATTCGTGTTTTAGTTCTATCATTTAATTCGGTTTCAGTGTAATCATCAATAATGCAAGATGTCCTCTTGTATTCAGACATGAAAAATGTCAATCTACCATTACAGCTATGTCTGCGAGCATTTCTGTGACAACCTAATTAAGTGCTAACCGTGTTTTGACCTCTGACTTGTGGAAGTATTTGTTGTATTGTTACACTCAATTAAAAGAAGACCTGCTTTGTATTATCATGTTAATTATGTCTTTTGTATCGAATCAATTAGGGGGAGTGGAATAAAAGAAAACTTAAAAGGCATTCAGATCCTACCTGCATAAGAGCTAGTGGTCACGGTCGTGTGTCAGGTCAACTCATTTCAATTGATCAATCGAACACTGTTATAAATATTATTATCTAATATAATTCAACAACCTTAAATTAGCCTACTCGTTCACAAATGTGATCAAAAATAGCAAGGTGACCAAGTGAAATCAGTACTTGGTGAATAAAAGCTTTGTTTTACAGATACGGTTCATGATGGAGAAGCAAGTTTCAGAGTTTGTAGTGAACTTAAAAATTCCTGAATTGGCACTCAGAGATTTCCTCAAGGATGAGAAGTTTTACTATCACTTGCAATGAAATCACAGCATCAGTATTTTACTAATAGAACAATTAAAAAAAGTCAAGTTTCGACGTTCACAGTTGTTTCACAAAATAAATGTCCCAAGTTTTTGAAACAAAGGAATCTTGTTTTGTTGTGAATCAACAATAATAAAAAGCAGTGATGTAATACACAATGGTTGTTGAAACCTCTTGGAAAATGTTGTTAACGATCTTTCACAGGTTGGGTATCTTGAAAATAAAAGTAATTTATGTAAAAAAGCAACTTCATTAGAAAAAGCTCTTTATTGACAATTATTTCCAATGCAATTATAAAACAAGTATTCAGCCATTAAACAGCACTGTTACCCACCCACCCCCATCCCTGGTTTTTTGCGATATCCAGTATGTATTTTATCCCCTTATTAATTTTTGTTTTATAGGTCCCTCGGTAACTCGCACCCTCGCTTATAGTGTGGTTTATGTTTTTGGACCCCATTGGGCGGAAGTTAACGAGGGAGAGGTGTATATTTTTCTCTGAAGTGCATTGAGTTGTTAATTTTTGCACTAGTTCTCACCTTCCATGTTGCTTATTGCAGCAACATCATGTATGTTTGTGCAGCAACATGGATGTTTCTTACTTTGTTTTTCTAGATCTTGTATTATTCATAAGAATTTTCAAGACAATTCTTTAAAAATTGTTAATAAAGATGGAATGAGTAATAAACTTAACATGAAATTGTAACTTTTAAGTCATTACTGTTACAACCAAAAGCATGTGTATAATGTTTATAAATATATTTCACCTTCCAAAGACTCATACATATCGTACATGCAGTGAAAAGTGAACATTGGAAAACCAGATACACACACATAACAAAAGTCATTGGGATAAACGTTATTGTGATATTTTATTTGATCTTGTAAAAGGAATGCACAATTTAGCTTAGTATCATATAGGCATAGTTTTTCAAGCTGATACTTAAAGTCAAGGTTCCAAATCAGTTAAAACCTGGAAAGTTTGGAACTGGGAATTTTGGACCATGCAAAGAAATCACAAGTAAAAAGCATAAACCTGGCCATGTATTCTCAGAACTTTTTGAGCATGAGAGCATGAAACTCAATCTCAAGTTTAAGTTTAAAGTCCTAGATGTTTGACAGTACATAACTTTGATTAAAATTAAACTTCAAGGATTTACTTGAGCCCCACTCCTAGACTGCCAAATTGCACTGACCTAGATGTACTCTAAGTATATCTACTTGGGTCCCTCATTGACTGGTCAATTTCACTGACCTAGATGTACTCCAGATGTCATATCCACTTGGGTCCCAGTAGTGTTATAATAGTGGTTTGAGATTTTGGTTACTAATCTCGGTCAAATCCTTCTACACCGCATGACTTTTCCATCGCATCACACATGAGTGTGTTATTACATGTAAGCCCCTCACGAGGCACCCCAATACACAACTACTACAGCTTGATGCGAGGAAAAAGTCATGGGTATAGAAGGCTTTGACCTAGATCAGTAACCAAACAAACTACTATTATAACACTACTCATGAGCATAATTGCAAGCATAGTCATGAGCTTAGTCACGGCCACATACATATACACAACCACATACACAATTGTTTATCACAATCATAATTGCATCAATGTTTGCGTGGTGAATAAACCAACCACTATTATTGGAATTGTACCGGGATTTATGCACATGCGTGTGTCCCGTGGCGAGCCCCCACAAGCGAAGTTACTGTGAGGCGCCTCTGTAGGCAGATCAGTACACTGTTGTGAGCTAGCAGACCAATCAATTTATACAAGCAAGTGCAGGCTGTTCAGTATGCACACACAAGTGTTACAGTCATGTTGTTCATTGGGATTAAGCATGCATGGATTAGATGTGCTTTTGTGGATTTAAATTTGTCAACAGCAGTTTCACTTGAATCAAGAATCACTTTGAATAAGTATCATTCTTGAGATTCTACCGGCGGTAGGACAAAAATACCATTTTAAAGGCCATCTACTGCACATACCATTTTATAGTTGAAATCTGGTGCTTTTGAAAAATAAAAGAATTTGAAAATATGTACCGGGTATTTAAAAATACCAGAATTTTTTATGCATTTTATCCACACATTACAGAAACCAGTCTACTGACGGACTGGAAATATTATATCGGTGCAGTCCTGTGTGGTTGAATAATTGGTTTAAGAAGGCTAACGTGTGCACAATAAGCTTATTGTTGTAATCTGGAGAGTTTAAGGCCAAATGCGGAATGTTCTATGAGGTGTTATAAGTAATAAAGATATCTAAGTTGGTCCATGATGGCTTTTGAGTCTTTGAATAAAAAAACAGCTGACCTTAGGCTGAAGTGAAATAAAAAGGAGAGACCGCCCAAAAAATGATTTAGGCAGAAACACTTAGTATTTAGAGTTTTTGTATTGTTTTATTGGTATTGCATTTTTCAAGATGTTTTTAGAGGAATTTTTAAGGGCAGCTCATATATTTTTTGTTGAATTCATGTCAAAATGCTGAAACATGTGCTTTCTCCCAATGCTAAAAAAAACACCGGTTAAGAAAGTCCAACTCAGGAAACTTCCTCTTTGGGGTGAACTTAGCTAGAAGGGGTATTGGAAAGCAGCCAGCAGCCTAAAAACCCATCCACAAGAAAACAAACTTCTTTGCAGGCTGAGCGTGGTTTTGTCATTGCCACTTCTAATACTGATACAAGAGTGTACATTCTCCATTCTAAGCAAAAAAATACAAAGTGATTCAAGGGAAATCTGGACCAGAAAACAGTTGAAAACATGTTAAGTGTGAAACTTAATAATCACAGTGAATGTCATTAGTGGTCAGCAGTCAATATCTTGTGAAGGAAACTAAAAATGTTTTGTGGATTTTATGAAGAAAAAAAAAAGAATCATTGTAGCAAACTAGGAGATATATAACTCATCTTTTTGCATTTAATCGACAATACACTGACTGGTATTCGTTCATTATAATTGTCACATTTTCCATTAGAATCTGATTCATGTTCAAAAGTTGCTGTTTTATTAAAGAATGAAGAGAATAGATATTAAGAAGAAAAAAAATCCACTCGTTTTCTCGTCAGTCCCCTTAAAACAAAATTTATGTAATTATAAAATCTACTTGTTTAGAAGCCAGTCTACTGATCAAAATTTGTAAATCTACTGGTTTGATGTCCTGGTTCTGTCACATGTATGAAGTATTAAATCTAATTTTCATATACCTAATTTTCATGTACTAGTATCATTTATTATTCTTTCTTTTATTTTCAGTAATGCAGTAACTAGTGTTTGAATACTTCATGCTTTTTCTCGTTTCTCTCTATCTTTACTTATGTCACAACACGTAGATTTAAGGCAGTGAGTGGAAATTACAGCTACCAGATACCGTATAGATACATGTGCGTTGAAACAATAGAAAATGGTTTATAATTCTTTTTTTATTTTATTACCAGATTACAGAAATTAATAGCTTTGTTGATCTCTAGGAATGAAACTTTAAAAAAGCCGGGGGGGTGGGGGGAGGGGAGCTTCATTATATGGGGCAAGTTTTTTCATTGGGTCTTTAAATTCATGGTTCAGGGTAACAATGAAATTCACAAAAATTGGTACCACGTGAAAATTAGTGATACCACAGTATTACAAAATTGCATGCAAATCAGAATTGGTAATTTGAAAGAATTTAAGTGTAGAAATTTCCCCATATACATGTACAATGAAACTTTACTAAACCAGTCCTTTGGTAACTTGGCCTCCTCTACAGAGTGGCCACATGTTTTGGCCCCAATGAGGCCCTTTTAATATTTATAAAACCTCACTATCAGGCCAAAAAAATAATATGTGTGTTTCCAGTTGGCCGGCCGGCCCTGTTTCTCATTGACGATCCTAGCACTTTTTCCCCATCCCCAATTATCTTTTTTTATTATAAAAAAAATCACATTACTGAAATGATTTGTGCAACTAATTGAGCCAATTTTGCCCAGTACTTTGAAGTGCTTGAAATATTGTTTGATTTATATATAATGTTTAAAAAAAAAAAAAAAAAATACCCTGCTAATAGGAAACTTATTTTTTTATTTTTATTTTTTGCCTCATTGCTGCTGATATAAAACAGCAAAATTGTTTGTTCCAACAGGATCCAGTTAGGGAAAGTTGACTCTGTATGGTATCTGATGATAAATTCACATATTGTGAATTAATTTTTTTTTGCATCAACTTTCATGGCTTTACAGAAAATGACATTTTTATTGGTACTTAAATTTGTGGATATTTGCCACTGAGAGAATGGGGTAATATTTTCTTTTAGGTCATTTTAAGGATAACAGCCTTGTATTTGAGGATTTGAGGACATGTTGCAAATTTTAATGTTCAACTAATAAGAAATCTTGTTACATACACTGGTGTGTTAGAATCTTTTTTCTCTTGGTCTTTAAATTTGCAGATTGTATCAAACACTAAATTCATAAAAACTGGTAACCTGCAAAAAAACAGAATTCACAGTAGGGCAGTTTTGCAACAGGTTCTTTTTATGAAATCATTGAGCATGACCATTTGTTTTTTAAATTTCAGCCCGGACCTATTTATTTAAAGAACTAGAAGAGGTTGGAGATATATCTACACTGCAGCATTTAGTATATTCTTCTGCAGACTTCAGATTAGCCCAGGATGCTGCAAAAAGTGTAATTGATGCATACGTTAAGAAGTAAGTTTCTTGCAATATACTCTGCCAAATTACAGGGTTCATAGAGGTCCTTGAAAACCTTCCAAGTGCTTGAATTTAGAGATGACAAAATCTAGGCCATGAAATTGCTTAAGAATGAACATGTCAGCAAAAAACTGCTCGAAAGTCCTTGAATTTGAGGAAGGTCAAATGTAATTTTTATAATTTTCTGAGACAGTTATAGTCATGTTGATTATTTGCATTGATTGAAACAGAAAAATTCCATGTTCTAAACTAAGTATGTTTTACTTAAAGTGCAGTCAATGAAAACAGGTACATAATTGGTCCATAATTTGTCGTTTCTGAAGTATATAAAAAAAAGGGAAAAGAAAGAAAAACTATACTCTCTCATGATCTATCATAAATTTTATCCATGAAATTTTTTTCATGTTTCTTGGAAAGTCCTTAAAAAGTCCTCGACTTTTATTCTTACAAAGACACATTAACTCTGAAATTATGACAGATACAATGAAAGCTGTCTTAAAGGGAACCTCATTATAAAGGACTTTTTGTTCAAGAGGATTGCTTTGAAAAAATTTCAGTGGAAGTCCGTTAGTACATTGGTCTGTCTTTATAATGCCTTATTAAGAAAGTCATGGCAGTGACTCATGTAACCACCTTATTCTGAATTATGCTTCAGCAAGACTGTATCAAAGTACCTAAAACTTGAGACTCTTTATAGTGAGGGACCACTGTTGTATTCTCAGCTTACCAATATAGGTCATCAGTCAAACAGAAACAAAAGACATTCGTGGTTTTACTTTGTATAAATGACATTTTACTCTTTTAATATTGTACCAGTGTACTGTCTTCTGTTCTCTTCTTGCACATTATCAATTGTTCAGTAACAACAGAGCTGCATTCAGTAAGAATGATGCTATTCAGTGTTCGAGCTGGAAACAGATGCATGCAATTTAATGGCCTGCTCTTTTTAGGAATGTTCAGCATGGTGGATGTGTGCATGGAACGAGTTAGAATTGCACAGAATTTTGATTTTGTTGGCAGTGTTCTTCATTGTTGACAAATAAACAATACATGACTTTGGAAAACAGTCGGTCAATGTTGTTTCAAAAACATTTCTAAATAAATGTTGATATGTATTTGGCAGATGAAATTTGTGAATTTAGCAGGTTTTAAGTAAATACTTAAATATAAATGAGTAACTTTGGTGCTTTGAATATATTATCGTTCCCTCTTTAATTAAACAGCATTTGATTTGACATTAAAAAAAACAATGAACCGATCAGAAGAAGATTTGACATGCCATGTTTTATGCGACGAGTCAGCTTACAACTTTAGCCTATTTTAAAGTTTATGCATTTGTTCACAAACAGTAAACTTCAAGAAAGGGCACTTTCCAAGACTAATTAGAACACACCACAAAGAGTGGTAGGGCATATAGTGTTACATTTGTTCATCTGTCTGTTCATCTGTCTGCCTGTCGGGTTAAGTTTTAATGTTTAGGTCCGTATTCAGGCACTGCAGTGAAGCACCTCTGTTACAGGAACACATTTCTAGTTTATACTATTTTCTGTGTTTATAAATTTATTTTCATACAAAGGCAATTTGGTCATATGTATGTGTAAGCCATTTTAAATTTTACATATAAACTGTTTTTATCCTTATATTTAAATATTGCAAGTAATTTGTGTATGCCTGCCGTAAAGCAGAGTATATTATGTTGTTATGTGGTCCATCTGTCTGTTACAAATTTAATTCTGCACAATAACTTGAGTACAGTAACCACAGTTACCAAACTTTCTGCATGGATTGTACTTAATGTTAGGAAGAACCCTATTGATTTTGGGTGCAAAAGGTCAAAGATCAAGGTCACTGTTACTGAGGAAAGAAAAATGGTTTTTATATAAATAATACGACACCTGTCACTATTGCCTTGCTTACCTTTTCTGGAATGGAATTGCTCGCATCCAAATTAGAAAATCATCCCATTAGATGGAAAGTTCCAGAACATCTAGAACTTGAAAGTACACGGGCCCAGTCTGACCCACTTGTCATAGACTTGTGCGCAGCATACATCCTCATTTGTTTTTGTATGCCATTGTTAAACGGGCGATGTTCAAATCACTCTCTGAAAAATTGCCTTTTTCTCATGTCCTAAGACACTTTCTGGCATTCTAATCTTGTTTCCATATTATTCAAATGATAATACCCTCAGTCCATTGTAAATTGAGTGTTTGTATAAGCTCCCTTGTTAGATTGGAGGTATTTATTGTATCATTTTTATTTAGTGGGGCCCAATCCTATAATAATCTTCCTCTGCTTATGGTTTTAGGGTGGGTAATAGCTATTCATATTATTGCCCCATATCATCAATTTATTTTATTTTATTTTGGAAACATCCAGAATTCTAGGGTGAGTATTGTCTAACCCTTTACATTCAGAATTATTGTGACCTCCTAACAACATATTTATATATTTTGGTATATGTTATGATAGTACATTAAACAGTATTATATGATGACTCTATAAGATGCTCTTCAGAGATCTCTTACCACTCATTATGATAAATATATCAGATCAGCATCCCCCACCCCCCTTTCCCTATGTTCCCTTTAATCCCGTACAGAATGTGGGGACATCATTTCAGGAAAGTGAAACTTGCTTCACATTTATGGTGCCATGGATGCCTATGTCTTGTTCTTGAAGCAGTACTGATGTTGCGGGTCGCAGACATACATCATCTGCTTGTGTGGAGTCAAAGAGGGAGGAGGGGGCCACTTTCTTCCCCCAGATGATCGAGAAGGACAAGAAGCATTCTCATTCTCCTGGAAAGTCTGCTACTAGAGGTAGTGTCGTCACTCCCTGTGAGGAGTTAGCTTAGGGGGTGCTCTACAGATAATACGTGCTTCTGAGAGAGTGATAGGTGTAAGATGAAGTTGTTTGCATTTGCAACATGCGCAATAGAGAGAATATTGGCATACCTGTATTCTACTTTCATTTACTGTGGCTGAAATTTCTTTACATATTGAAATTGTGGAAATTGGACATGATCTTAGCACACAGCAGACAGAAATGGCCGCTCCAAAGTACTCGAAAAATCAGCCTGAATTAGTCAAAAGTGCACTATTTTCAGCAGTTATTAAAATAAGGAAACAAATTTTGTCAGAGTAGGCAATACCAGCTTCTGAAAGTACAATGAATGAATTACAAAATATATAAAAAGTAAAAAAAGTTATCGGCTCTTTTTTTTTTTATTTACCTTTGAAGTCCAGGAAGGGAAAATGATCAAGCAGAGCTAGCAGTTTTTTGAGAGGAGCACATCTTAAGTAAGACCAAGCTGTATACTCTATAACCCAAATTGCACCCATCAATCATACACCAAAATAAAGGGAATTCAAAGTTCTTTTAACAATACCTAAGATATATTAGGTCTTTTTTAAATAGCCGGGACAACCAGTGAGGAAAACCTGGGTAATTCTTTTTCTTTAAAAATCTAACCCTATGCAAAGTACGAAACTGGAGAGTGCCACCTCGGAAAGTCTGCTACTAGAGGCAGTGTCACCACTCCCTGTGAGGAGTTGTGGGATGAGCTACCCCTACCACGATGTCTCCACCTCAACAGAGAGACATAGGAATGGAAGGACCTGCCTCCCCTCAAGGTCATGTGTGGGACGAGGATGTCCTGTATGGCTTGGTGGACTCTAGTGCTTTCGATGACAAAAAGCTGAGATCGGTTCCTCCTCCTCCTCCTCCCTTTGTGTCCCCTATCTCTTCCCACCATGCCAGCCACCTTCTTTCCCCAGATTTATATCTCAAACCCTTGAGTTCAGAGGACAAGAAAATTCTCCCTTTGTTTGGGGCAACTCTTGGAGGCTGCCGCACACCCAGATCTCCTTTTATTCCCCCATTTGGCAATGGATAGGGAGCTCTCTTGAAGGTTTTTGAGGGGCCAGTAGTTTGCAAGGTAATGTAAAGGGTAGCCCCCCCCCCCCCCCCTTTATGCTAAGACTGCTGGTCTCGGCAACCAGCTACAGAGTGCACTCCTGCTTGGTCTCTAAGTTCACCCTCACACCACCCCCATTCAGTCTTCTGAAGGAGGGGTCTCCAGCTGTGCTACAGTAATTGCTGGAGGCAGTTTCCAAAACCTCAAGGCACTCCTTGTCTTTGTCTATGGCATTGTCAGCAGAGCTGCTCCACCTCCACAGGGATGTTGCCCTGGACACTTCAAAGGTCTTACTGTATCACAGTAAGAACCTTGTTAGGGCTGCTCTTTTGGAGGCAGAGATGCTCTTCAGAGGTCTCATTCCCTCCATAGCATCCAAGGATCTGAGTTGACCAACAACACCAGTACCTCACATCCATTCCTGGCCCGTCGAAACTGGCCAGGAAACATGTTCATCCTTATTGCCCCATGGGGCCTTAAGCAGAGTTCTTTTAAGAGATGAAGCCTTAGTCTAGGAAGCAACCCCAGTATAAGCCTCCTTCTCACCCGTCTGTAGCTATATGAGGCAGCCAGAAGGGCCCAGGGAGGAAATTTGCTATCCCCTTCCCTAAGTCCTCTTCCCAGGCTCCCCATGGGTGCTTTGCTAACCCTCTTTTCAGAGGTTTTGTCAGGTATCACAGAAGGTAAGTGGCTCCTTTCTATCCTTCGGGAGGGCTACTGATTTTGTTTCTGTAAGCACTCTCTTTCAAGGCCCCAATCCTTTTTCACCAGTCAGAATTAGTTCAAATAAGAGAAGAGGTGCACACCATTCTGCAGAATGGCACAGTAGAGAGGGTAGAAAAAAGGCACAAATCCAAAAGAGGCAGAAATCTATCTTTCCACCTTAAACAAGTTTCTTCAGGAGGAACCATTCAAGATGTAGACTACCGACTCATGAAGGAACACTAGAAAGGACTGGGCAGTTTCCATTGATTTTCATGATACATATCTTCACATCCCAATTTTTCCTCCTCACAGGAAATATGCCAACAGCTTTGGCCAGGTCATTCCAGTGGACACCAGCAGTAGATGTGATCAAATTAGTGAGGCTACCAATAGGAAAATGAGGCTACTCATAGGGTATTGTAATCGATCCTGTAAAGCATGTTAATATATGCAGTACTGTGTAATGACTTGTAATGCCAGGTGCTTGCTCATGCAAGTTTCTCAACCAGTGACATCTTTTGTTCTCACCGACAGAAGTGTCAGAGCTTTGAATTCATGAACAAAGATCGAACCAAAATGCCACCTAACTACAGGAAGTGTATGCACTTACTGATAAAGGATAATCTTATTTCGTGGGAATATAGAGGTCATTGTATTTGCAAAGAAAACAACACAGCATGCTAAATGGTCATCTTGGGATTTAAACTAAATGGAGTCTATATGGATACAAATATTGTGAAGATTTAAATATAAATTATATATCTTTGAAACTGAAGGAGTATGGTATGTACTTTTTAAATTTCCATCGACTATTTTATTACTGTTTTCTCTCTTTGACAAAAGCTTCAGCTAAACAGGGTCAAAAATACATTAAGCAAAATAGCATGAAGAAGGGCTCTCCAACTCTCTCATATTGGTGTAAGAAGAAAAATATGCGATGGAATACCCATGTCCATGGCATGGTTATTCGTTTTCTAACTTGTCTATTCTAATACACATGTAAGCAAATTAAAACTATATATATTACTAGTGCATGCTGATTTAGTGCAATTATGTCTGATGCACGTGAATTTAATACTGATGATCATGTAAATATTTTGGAATCCTTCTAAATGTTTGGTCCTATATTTTTTTACAAATGATCTCTTCCTCAAAATTATAATTATTTTTCGTACTTTGAAAAAAAACATTTATTTTTTTCACATATGAAAAATTACATTAAATACGGTAAAGCAATGTAAATGACAATCCATATATAAGTTGATTGGAGTGTAAGATGAAGCCCAGACTTCCTGGTCAAAAGTATCGACCCATAGGCTGGCAAATACGGTACCTCTACAGCTGAAGATTGCTTCCATAAGTGGACAGCTTGCTGACAAGACTCGTCTGTATTGTGACGATACAGAGAATTTGGGCTTTAAATACCCTAGTTGTGGTAAAATCCATGGCCAGAGAACTTGAGGTAATCAGTTTCTCACCGCTGGCACTTTGTATATGCATCAGTGGATGAAACATACTCAGTATTTTGAAATGGCTAAGACTGAAACTATACACCCCAGGGCAATGCTGCATGCAGGAACAAAATTCTTGTATTTTCATTCATATATTATACAAAGGTATTTTAGTGCACAATTTTGTGACATCCACCCTTCAGAATGATTTTGCAAGTGCTCCACAAAGTCACGACTTTCACTGCTCAGCTCATTCTGGTAGCCCCTCTGTGGCCCCAGTGATCATGGTTCAGCAATCTACTTGACCAGTTGGTAGACCAGCCCAGGACATTACCTCAGAGGAGGGACCTGCTGTTACAGCACAGGGGGTCACTTCTTCACAACAGCCCACAGATTCTCCACCTTCATGCTTGGCGTATGTCAATCTGTCGGGACAAGTTTTTGAGCGAAGTTGCTAACTGCATCATCCAGGCTAAGGGACAGTCCATATTTAAGGCCTCGAATGCAAAGCGGAGAATCTTATGTAATTGGTACAGTAGGAAGCATGTCCCTCTCCAGGTGGACTTCCTACTCTACTTGTATGAAGAGAGAGAGTGTTTGGTTTCTACTATAAAGGGCTATAGGGCAGCCCTGTCAAACACACAAGTTCTCCAAGGGTCCAGCCATTGGCTCCAATCCTCATCTCTTCGATCTTAACAAGTATTTTGAACTGCAGAGACCTGCTCACACTCACTAATGCCTAGATAGAGTGTCCCAAGTTTTGTGGGCTTCATCATATCCCTCTTTTGAACCACTGGGTGAAGCTTCTTTCGAGAATCTTACCCATAAAACTGTCTTCCTGCATTCCTTAGCATCTGCGAGCATAAGGAGTTAACTTAATGCCTTGTCTGTGCAAAAGGGTTGTTTATGGTGTTACAGTAATTTCAAGTCTGTTTATCTCCTTTGGGAACATGAGTTTCTGGCAAAGAATCAGTTGCCTTCGGTAGCTCCACTTCCTATTGAGATCTCCAGTCTGTGTCATATCTTTGGTGGGGATGGTCAAGATAGACTTCTATGCCCAGTTAGAGTTTTACAGTTCTATTTGGCCGCTTTTAAAGGGAGAAGTAAGAGTAGAAAGTGTCTTTTCCTACCTATTGAGGGCTCCACTGATATTTTGGCATCCACCACTTCCAGGTTGATTGTCCTCACTACCAAGAGAGCTTATCAGTCCCTCAATAAGTAACCTTTCCTATATGGGAATTAAAGCCCATGAAGTTGGGGGCTAGTGCTACTTCATGAGAATGTCTAACTTGTTCATCATTGGAGGATGTTACGAGAGCCGCATTTTGGCGGTCACATACTACTTTTCCTCCTTCTACCTTTTGGTCTTTGGTGCACCAGAGCAAAGGCATTTTTTCCTTGGGTGCCATAGTTGTGGCACAAGATGTGGCACAAGCTACTGCCAACTTACAGTAGTGGACACTCCTACCATAAGGGTGAGTATATATTTTGTATACCAGTTTAATTGAGGCCATCAGCCTTCTGCCGCATGGGCAACAAAACAAGGCAATAGTGACAGGTGATGTATTGCTGCTATTAAAATGCAGTTTATTTTGGTTGGGAGGATAAAACTGATTTTAATGATGTAATACTGATCTGTAACTATTGCAAGATCCCTCCTCCACCCTGCTCTGATGTCCCACAAGTTGTCTGGGTCCAAGTAAAAGAGGAAGGCTGCTGTGCATGGGCCTCTGATTTGGGGGTCAGATTGCATCTGTGTTCTTTCTAGTTTTAGATATTCTGGAACTTTCCATCTAATAGGAGGATGGAATTTTCTAATTTGGACAATGATAATTCCATCATAGAAAAGGTAAGCATGGCAATAGTGACAGGTAAGTATTACATTAAAATTAGTCCTGCCCCCAACCCCCACTATTACATTAAAATTAGTTCCCCCCCCCCCAAAAAAAAAAAAAAAAAAATGCTACAACACAATAACTGTTCTCTATTATCTGCAGTTACCAAACTTCATTGATGACTTGTGCTTGGCATGGTTCTCACAACCATGAAAAATTCCATGAATTTAGCCGAAAAACTAAATGTTTGAACTGAATAAAATACATCACTTTTTAATTAAGAATTTCTGTTATTTACATATTGTTCAAAAATACTGGATAAGTAAATAAAATGGGGTAAAATTGTGTCGATCAAGTGACACGCAAAACCAGTGATCAATCTCTGTAAGACAAAATATTCCTTGAAAACTTAATGAAAAGTCTTTGAAAAAAAAAAATCGCCAGAGCTGAACAAACCCTGCTTGGGACAAGGAGAACCTATTCATTTCTGGGTCAAAACAGAGGTCAAAGTCACTGACAGAAGGAAGAAAAAGGTTTCTGCACAATAACTTGTGCTCTTGTTCTCCACCATCTACAGTTACACAATTTTGTGGATGACTTGCATTTAGGGTAAGGAAGAACCCTATTGATTTTTGCATCAAAAAGTCAAAAGTCAGGGTCACTGTGACTGCAAGAAGAGAAGTGGTGTCTGCATAATAACATTAGTTCTTTATCACATACCTGGAACGGCTTTGTGAATGGCTTGCACTTGGGGTAAGGAAGAACCCTATCAGTTTTGAGATCAGAAGGTCATGGTCATTGACTGGAAGAAGAAAAATGGTTTCTGTACAAAAAATTCAGTTATGCCTTCATGTAAGTTTGTGAATGCCTTACACTTGAATAAGAAAGAAGCCTGTTGATTTTGGAATCAAAAGGCCAAAGGTCTAGGGTACTGACTGAAAGAAGAAATATGGTTTTTGCATAATCACATTAGTGCTAGACCACATACCTTGATCAGAGTTTTGTGGAGGGCTTGATCTTAAGGTTTGGAAAGAGTCCTATTGATTTGAAGGTCAAAAGTCAAGGTCATCATGGCTGAAAGAAAAATGTTTTGCAGAATAATTTTTGTTTTAGAGTATGTTCCTTGACCAAACTTTGTGGATACCTTGCACTTAAGTTAATAAAGAAACCTATAGATTCTGGGGTTGTCAGATAAGAAAATAATGATTTCTGCACATTTGGTTTAATGGTAAGTGCCTACATAGAGGACTGTTGGACACTAGGTAGGATATAGTGTGCCATTTAGAGTGCTTTTTTTCATTCTTATAACTTTCTAGATTTGATACATCTGAAAGATGTTGAACGATAGGACTAGTTAGTCATGTACAGGACCAGTGGCTTTTCATAGTTACTGGACCTGGTGGTCAGTTAAGGTCTATGGTCAGTTTTGCAAACAGTTTAAAAGTTCACTAGTGTTAGAGAATATAACTTCTGGATAGATGTACATGTTCAGATTCAGAAGAATCTGCATATCAAGGGTACCTGTTTATATAGGGCAAATTATCCTGTCCCTTCACTATCCATCTTAATTAAACAGGTTTTACTATTTCATTGATTGTAAATTAACTTCATCCTAAGATGCATGTTCTGCATATGAGTTACTGTAGTATAATTTATTTTCATGGGGCTCAATTTTTGTGGTTTTTGTAAAAAAAAAAAAAAAAATTTCGTGGTATTTAAATTCATGGTTTTGCCTGTCAAAGTTTGCATATTACTAAGTGTTTAATTTCATGGTTTAACCTCTACAAATACCCAAAATGAAGAATAAAAAAGAATAAAATGATGCTGACGCAAATGGCGGCCACTTGAATGTTAAAAACAATACTACCACATATATGAGCACAAATCAAAGGCCTGACAAGTTCAATACTTACACCATGTTTTTCTTCCAAGTGAATAACATCAGCGGATGCTGATGCAGCTAACAACACTAAAACAATACTACCGCCTTTATGATCACAAATAAAACTCATGTCAAGATCAATCACATACACCGTGTTTTTGTCTGAGTGCTGAACATCAAAGGAAGCCGACACAGCCATCAACACTAAGTCAATCGGTTATTAAAGTAGACCTGTAAGATCTCTTACTTAAACCACTGAATGCAATCAGCAGCCAGTGGCAATATTTGATGTCTTTAGAGTCCATCAATGTGAGAAGATGCTAGCTAAATTGAAAGACAGTGAAATCACGCGTTTGTGCCTTCCTCATGTACAGACCAACTTCAGCCACTGGACTTGACAATAAATAAAGAGTACAAAGAAGAAATAAAATCACACTTCCACAACAGGTATGCTAAAAAATTTAGTAGTCAGCACAGAAGAATAAAAAGGAATATTCAGATTCTTGTGAAAAAATCAGGAAGTGCAACAATTACGTTTATTGGACATAATGTGTTTATTTGAGTATGTTTGATGGCGAGAGAGATGATTGCCGTCGCCACGTGAAATTGAATAAAATCAAGGATTACGTCAGGTTGAGAGATAGCCAGAAGCCATTGAACTCCATAAGGTTTGGAACTGCAGATTGTGAAACTGTACTGGAGGTAATTAGGGTCTAAGTGTACTTTACACACTTTTTAGTTGAACACATAATGTTTACCATCGCAGCATCAGTATTGATTCACACTACTGAACTTTTTAAATGCATGTTTTCCAACTGGACAATAACAGTACATAATATTTTGTTACACCTTACTGAAAACTGGTCTAACTTGCGGGGAAAAATCGACTGCCTTACTGAGAAGGTCTTGTTAGGGTTGGCAGGTCTTGGTCATAGAGGCAATCACATAAAAGGAAGATATTATTGGTGATGATCACTGATTCCAACCTCAATAATCAAACCAATTTGGGCTGAATGGATCATTGCAGCTCACGTGACAATGAGTGAAAGATGGGACCTAATTATCAGTGGTTTTTAAAAAGCTGGACTTGTTTAATTCTGCAATTTGGGGATTATTTCCATGAGAAGCATTTGTGTGTACCTTGGGACTTGATTGACATGATGTTGATACAGTGGCTTTGTCCAACAATCAGTGAAGTGTGAGCTTTAATAATCTGCAGTAATTAGCATATATACACTGTGTTTCATTAATAACAGTGCTTCTAGTATTTTACAGGCTTGTTGTTCTTTTAGATTAAAAATGCATGGATAAAATGAAAGGCGGTTTCAGGAGGATTTAAATTTTTCAACAACAGTTGTACTCGAGTGAAGGATCGATTTGAATAAGTATTAAATTTAATTTTCATTTACTAGTATCTTTTATTATTCTTTCTTTCATTTTCAGCATTACTAGTGTTTTAATACCTTTTGCTTGTTCTCATTTCTCTCTGTCCTTACTTATCTCACATATCGATTTAAGGCAGTGAGAGGAAATTACAGCTATCAGATACCTTATGGATACATGTGCATTGAAACAATATAAAATGCTTTATAATTCTTTTTTTCAAAGAGTTAAAATAAAACAAACACGTGTAAAAGCTAATATTTTATTACCAAATTACAGTATTGACATTGATTTATGAAATACTAGTAGGTTCCTTAATCTCTAGGAATGACACACAGTAAGAAAATGAGTGGGGGGGGGGGGGCATCATCATACGTGGCTAATTTTTCGTTGGGTATTTAAAAGTTGTGGTTCGAGCCAACAATGAAATCCACGAAAATTGGTCCCCTACGAAAATTTCTGATACTACGGTATACATATTCATTTAACTTTTATATTGAACTTCTTTTAATTGGAACTGATTTGTATAAGGTATGATGAAAATGACATCCTTTGAAAATTTAACATGCATTTTTATTTGCCATAAGGCAGAGCATATTATGTTATGATGTAGTCTGTCTGTCCATTCACCCATCAACTGCACACTAACTCAGGTTCTCTAACCTCTAGATTTACAAAATTTTATGGATGGCTTGCACTTGTGCTAAGGAAGAACCCTTTCGATTTCTGGGTGATAAGGTTGATGGTTAAAGTCAATGTGTCTTGAGGAAGAAAATGGTTACTACACAATAACATTAGTTCTACATCACAGACTTGGACCAAACTTTGTGGATGACGTGAACATGGGGTAAAGAAGAACCCTATCAATTTTGGGTTCAAAAGGTCATGGTAAAGGTCACTGACAAAGAAGAAAAATGGTTTCTGCACAATAACATTAGTTTATCATCACATACGCCATCCAAACTTTGTGGATGGCTTGCACTTAGATTAAGAAAGAACTTTATCAATTTTGGGGTCAAAATGTCAAGACCATTGTAACTGAAAGAAAGAAATGGTTTCTGCACAATAATAGTGTTCAGCATCAAAAACCAAACCTTGTGGATGGCTTGCACTTGGGGTAAGAAACATCGTCGTAAGCCATGGTCAAATATCAGCTATGCTTTCTTTTCACCTGTCTCTGTCTGTGATAAGATTTCCTCATTTCTCATGAATATGCATATAAAACAAGAATATGACATAAACATCTTTATATATCAACGAAAGTGACCTTTTATTGATCAATAAGTGTCTGTGTTTGAAAGAGAATATCTGGATTTTCACCTGTGGCTTGCAACAATAGGTAAGGAAAAGCCAATCAAATTTGACAATTATTAAACATGGGGTGGGTGTGTAATGTGACGTTCATGGTACTCTTGTTTTATTGACTTGTGTACATTTTTTCAGCAGTTATGCTGTATTTCCATTCACACAAAAATGTGTATCATGTGTTAACAGCACCTTGTATGAACAAAAATCAGTCCGATATATGCAGGTCACCCATAGAAATTTAAGCCTGGTGCACACACTAAATCAAATCTAAGAAACTGTATTTGTAGTTGGGTATTAGTGTTACTTAATTTCTATCGATTTCTCAGTGATAACAAAGAAAAGCTGATAAAACACAGCTGATAGTGCAATTTGTATGACATGTGAGTGGTAAGTCTGCTACTGTCACCATATTGGCCAAAAGGGACAGACTGGTTCCTTGTCTCTACTATACTAATATGTGTATAGTGCACAATACAGATCTGGAAAAGAAAACATAAAGATAAAACAAATTCTGGAGTGGTATTTGGAATTTGCAACTTTCAGATTAATGGAAGCATTGGCATTCCTTTGGGTTATTTTATTCAACAAAAAATAAAACTAATTTCATCCTGAGGAAAAGTAGAAACAATCAGACACTTTTATAATACTTGGAGCTTGCTACTGAATCCTTCTGTATGTTTCTTTTCAAAACTACCAAGTATAAACGAGTTACGATTTTATTTTTTCTTTTTTTTTTGGTATACTAAGTGTTATAATGTTATTTTACTATCTTCACATTGTGCACCCCCACTTGTTTGTGTTGTACTCCCATTTTAGTGACACTGGGTACAAAAACCCTCATTCCAAGAGGGTAGTTGGAAACACTGATTATGTTAAAATCCACTCAACAAATTCCATTCAAAGGCAAAAACAGTATTTATATATTTATAAGTATACTTGACATTTGCATTTGTAGAAGCATGCTTATGTTTATAAAGAAAACTGTCTTATTATCTTTTTTCTTGACAGAACATTAGAATATACTTATAATTTGCACAGTAACATCACTTCAATCTGCAGTAAGGTCCCAATAATATGACACATTTTGTATCCAACCAATTTTCGCCAAGCCCACATGGGCTCGAAAGCAAGATATCCCAGTAATTTTTTTGAAAGCGTCTGCATTGGCATCAACAGTTGGTTAAGGTTTTGGTTAAAGTTTTTCATTTGCATATATTTCCTAATCCCCTTCATAAATTTTCATTACGCATAGCATGAATCATTATGAAGCTAAGACAATTTATTTTGTGTCATGCTTTGTTTTCCCTTTGACCATAGTCCTAGAAAATTTACATAAGACTTTGGTTGAAGTTTTTTATTTGCTTAAATTTCCTAAACCCCATGATTGGTTGTGTTCATACTTTTGGATGAACCATTATGGAGATAAAGCAATTCATTCTTTCACACATTTGCTTGTCCCATTGATCCTAGGGTCAAGGTTACAGTAATGGAAAATTTCGTTAAGGTTTTGGTTTAAGTTTTTTCTTCTTCATATGCTTATATTTACTAAACCCCTTAATGGGTTTTGTTCATACTTTGAATGAATCATCATGATGTTAAGACATTTAATTCTGCAGTATGCTTATGCAAGCTTTGATGTTGGGGTCATGTTTTACAGCTATGCTTCAATTATTGGGTCAAGGTTACAGTAATGGAAAATTTCGTTAAGGTTTTGGTTTAAGTTTTTTCTTCTTCATATGCTTATATTTACTAAACCCCTTAATGGGTTTTGTTCATACTTTGAATGAATCATCATGATGTTAAGACATTTAATTCTGCAGTATGCTTATGCAAGCTTTGATGTTGGGGTCATGTTTTACAGCTATGCTTCAATTATTGGCTCATCACATAGGCCTAGGTCTTGTAATATGTCAGCTAAGTGAATGTTGGAATAACCAAAACTTGAATGATATGGAAAAAAGGAAGCCATGATATGTACAAGTGCTTTTTTTTTCCTTTTAGAAACCAAGTAGAGGATCTTCTGAAATTCCTTGAGGGTGACCTTTCTTTCCCAGGCAAGTTTCTAAGCCCGAAAAATATAGAGAATATTGTTTCAAGGAGTGAAGATTATTTACCAAGAGGTGAGGAAAATTGTCTTGATGCTTATGTCATGGGAACAAAACTTTGGTACTTGGCTTGTTCCAGATCTTAGTTATACTCTTTAGTTTTATTCACAAAGTATTTTAGTACGAGTGTCAAGTCCTAGTCAAATATTGCTTTTATCAATATCGTTTGGTTTGAAAATTGTTCATGAAAGAAACTACCTATAGTTTATAACAGTTGCAATTAGGGCTACAATGTTTACGCTTGTAAATGGCTTACTGTATTTCTTGTAATTTTTCATACTTTGACAAATAATATTTTTTTACATCAAAATGTCTACATATTCATCAATATAAATTCACATGCATCGGACATATCTGAGCAAAAGCAACATGCATGAGTACAATATGTTGTTTGAATTTACTTACATCGTGTATTGGATCATATAAGCAGACCTGCCAACACTTACGATTTGACTGCAAGTCTTACTGAAATTACCCTTAATTTACAGACTTGTGAAATAATGGAAAAAAATACAAAAATATGATCATTGCATTAAAATCCAGATATTAGCTTGTCAAAGTTTGGCCCGGATCCAGGTTTTCATATTGGATTCAGTGGAATTGATCAGGGAACCAGACCAACTTTACAAGAGTACCTCAGATATTTTAATCTTCCCATATTTTTCATGCAAAACACATGCCTGATCAAGCTTTTGTTTATATTTAAAATGTCTAACAAACAAAAATGTGTTGAAAGCGAAAATGACAATTAGCCTCTAAAAAAGTTTAAAAAAACTATAATTACGAAAGTTATCATATTATTGCATTAGAAGCATGAAAGGCAGCAATTATCCTGGGTACGTTTATTGGACATCATGTATTGAGTTGAGTATTGCTCACAGTTGGAAAGATGATTACTGCAGCAATGTGAAATTTGGAAGAAAACAACAACAAGGATTGCATGAGTTTGAGACCTAGCAAGAAGCTTGGAACTCCATGGGGTTTGGGATTCCAGTTTCTGAAACTGAACTGGAGGTCACTAAGGTCTAAGTGTACTTTATGAATTTTTTGTTGAATATAATGTTGCCTTTGCTGCATCAGATCACACTTCTAAACTTTTCAAATACATACTTTCCAATTGACAATAGCAGTACATGATATTTCATTACACCTTATTAAAAATTGGTCTAACATGCAGAAAAACATTGTCTTACTGAGGTCTTGTTAGGGTTGGCAAGTCTCGTGATCCAAAATAAAATATGTCCCAGTATGGGAGAGAAAGATTTCAGCATTCTTCATGCCATTTAGCTCAGTGTACCTTACTGTCCCCATTTAGCTAAAGCTTTTGTCAAAGAGAAAACAGTGTTAAAATAGGATCTGGAACTTACACAATGCATACCATGTGCCTTTAAATTCAAAGATATATAATTTATATTTAAATACTCACAACATGTATATCCATATACATTTCATTTAGTTAAAAACCCAAGAATTATAATTTAGCCTGCAGTGTTGTTTTCACTCCAAGCCAAATGACATCTACATTCTCAATCAATGTGATTACTCTTTATCAGTAAGTACGCGTACACTTCATTTAATTAAGGAGCATTTACTCATGCTATTTGCTCACGCCAGGCATAATTGCTACTTTGAATTCAAAACTTTGACACTTCCGTCAGCAACTAAAAATGTGTCCTTGGTCAAGAAACTGACACGAGTAGCACCTGGCATATCACTGTACCATATACTTTGACATAGGTAAGAAAGATTGAAAATATATACCAAGCAGCACATGTCCAAAAAAACTAATTCCAAATAAATATGTTGATTAGTAAATGGTTTTAATTGCCTTAAGAATTGGACCTTGGATAAAAGATGGTATATAATGTGGGGTCTATAGAGAAGATGGTTTAATCTTGGGATATGTACAGTATTTAAAGCTAAAATCATGAGATTGCAGATGTGAACAGTTGTCAAGATGAATTCACGGGCGCTTTACAAAAACTTTTAAAAAATCACACCAGAGGAACACATACACAAGCTATTATGTCCTGATTATTTCCTTCAAGTTGAACAAGGAATGGCATGCACATTGCCAGTGCCTTACAAATAAATAGCTGTCGGCTATAAGCCTAACAAGCAGATTGGGGGAAAGGTTGAGTTTTTAATCAGTTTGATTAAACAGCATCGTTTTGGTTGTTGTATAATGTGTACATGTTTAGACATTTTTGTAAACGTTGCAGCCTTAGTTGCAATGTTGATGAATATCAAAAGTTCATAACCTTTGTGTGTAAATTAAATTTGTTATCACCAGCTATTCAAAACAAACTAGTTGAAATGTATGCTGACGTTATTGAGTTTTGAGAATATAAGTGGTCTGATTGTATCTGAGGCACATAAGAAAACATCTTTATCAGTGGCACATGTTAGGTTTGGGTTATGTTCATGTATGTTGCAGCACTCCAAGTTGTGAGTAGAATGATCGTATTTGTGACTAAATAATGGTGTTTGCCGATGACAAAATGTCAACTGGTTGCTGTATGGCAACATTAAGAATCATAAGGCAGTAACCTCAAAATGACACCAAAACCTAATTACCCATATATACCATGTTTATGCACTGAAAACAGCACATGTAATTTTAATATAAGTACCATACCTGTTGCTATGATATAGCTGGTACTTTTCCGGGAGGAAAATACCCTGACCGTAGGACATAAATTTCATCCTCCCATTTGTTTGAACCAGAAGATTCCAGATCACTGAATTGCTCTTGCGGGACACCCCACACATATTGCTCACGCGTACTGCTGCTCTTTTCATTCTTTTCTCAGTCACCATGTTGTAATGTCCAACATCACTTACATAAAGAAGATTTAGCTTCCGCTTCTTGGGTCAACAAGCGAATACTGTTTATTTTGTGTATTATATTCTTCTTAAACATTAGGATTATACCCTGATCGAGTTTTTATCGCTTTTTAATTAAGCTCTTTTGAGAGATTTTTTTGCATTTGTTCCATACGCACATGGTGTACAGCTTGGCATTTTATTTTATTCTTTTTACCCCTTCACAGGGCATTAGTGTTTCAAATTCAGTTGTGCTTTTTCTAGATAAAGGTAGGTATTTTGTTTAAATTTCCCTATCCTTGCATAATTGCAGTTTACGGACTCACCTTTATCCATTTTATTGCTCCTTACGTATCATTTAATTCACCTTGCTTATATAGTGAATTGTGCTAATTTTATACATGGTAAGCAGGTTGCACATCACTTTTTACCTTTATATCTCGTGCTCAGTTATCGAACACAGGTTTGTTTTTAATTTTAGTTTCGGATGGTCTTCTTTATTTATTTCTTTATTATTAGCAAATGTAACCTACTGTTTTTTTTTTCTCATTTAGGAGCCCCTAGCTTTCTTTAAGCCTAGTTGACTAGTTGACTTGTTTATATTGCATTTTTTCTATTCAGAGCTTAGTGTTGCTTCCTTTATAACATTTAATCTTGTGAAAACACCTAAGTAAGTTGTCTTCTCGCTGAAATAAATATATAAGCTTAAAATTAGTCCATGCATTACCTTGTGTATACAAACATATAAGTAGTTTGTATAAAAAAAAAAAAAAATCTTTTCAGCTCTCTTTTTCAGGAAACAATGTCTAAGCAAGGTGCAAGTCGGTGTGGTCACAGGAAATCCCCCTGGGACACACACCCCACTTGCTTATCTTGCACATGCTGCAAGAGGACAGATGGTTGTTCCTTCTGTAGCCTATGGTCTGACGAGATCTGGGATCTCGCAGAGAGTAGAAGAACCTACAAAGTGAGGAAGAAGGTATCCTCATCTTCTTCAGGATTTTCCGGGTTGTTGTTTTCCTAGTCCCTCGGGTCTCAAAGAAGATTACCGAAGTCTATCTGGAGACTTGTAGGGTTAGTGGGCTCCCTCCCATGGGAGGTTATAAACAGGTGGAGAGTGAGTTGTGCCCTCCTGTTAGTGAGGAGTAGCACCCTCCCCATTCCATGAGGGCAGAGAGGGAGGAGCTGCACCCTCTCTTTTCCACTAGGACTGTGGACCTACATTGTCTTACAAGGTGGATCAAAAAAGAGGGAGGGGGATAGTTCTTCTTCCCCCAATGCTCTAGGCAGGTGGAGAGTTGCTAAGAACAGTCTGTTGGCTCCACAGCAGGAGTTATCATTTCAAGTTCCTCCTCCCCCCAAGTCTTCCCCGCAACAGAGAGACATTGGGTCACATAGTCCTGCCTTCCAGGAGAGAGAGAGTAGGATGAAGTCATCCTTTCTGTCCTCGTTGATGTGCACGAGTTTGACACAGAACAGGCCGATGTTGTACCCCCTCATTTCGGGTTCCCTGACCCCTCTCACCTGTCGGTTAAGAAGGCATGGGAGGAGGAGAGCTGGTCTTTTGATAAAGCAGTAAACGAGGTTTACCGTCTCTTGCCCAATGACGTGTGTCACAAACCTTCAGTTTGGAGAAATTTTCTGGGGCAGACTTTTGACCAGATCTCGTTATTTCCTCACTCAGTTACGGTCAAGGAGCTCTCAAAGGTTTAGCAAGGGCCAAGACTTTGCTAGACAACATAAAGGGTGGTTTGTCCCCTCCCCCCCCCCCCTCCACATTCGGACCCTTGGTTGCTGCTTCTAGTTATAAGGTTCATACCCCTTCACTCCTTCCTGGCCCACTAAACCACCTACTTTGGATGCTGAAGTGGGTATTTCTTCGGGGACCTGGGCTCTCCTTCCAATGAAAACACTGGAATCCTTAATACAAGAGGCTAGGTCACTAGTAACCTTGCATGCTGATCCCTTTTCAGCAGCCTCATTCAGCCAGCTGAAAGAGGAATCTCTGTCGCCAATGGCTCTCTATCATATGTTGGAAGCAGTGGCAAAAACTTCTAGGCATGTGTTGTCCTTGTCCTTCTCAACCTCCTCAGAGATGTTGCTCTGGACACTTCCAAGGTCTTACTAAAGCACAGTAAGAACCTTCTGAGGGCTGCCCCCTGGAGGTAGAGACACTCTTTGGAGGGCTCATCCCCTCTGTGGGTACTCGGGATTTAAGAGACCATCAACACCAGTCCCTGCATCTGCTCCTGGCTCTTTGAAACCAGCCAAGAGGTGAAATCATCTGGACCACCCTCAGTGTCCATCAGCTAAATTCTTTAAAGCTACGCAGCCCCTGTCAAAGTAACAACCCCATTTCAGAGCTCCCGTTCGCAGGCAAGCCCTAGAAGGGTGCATAGCAAAGGACCAGAGCGGAAGTTTGCAGGCATTTCCACCTTTCCTAAGGACAAGGGTGGACAGCCCTAGGGACTCGCTCCCTCTCCTGCAGAGCATACCTATTCTTTTGGTTCCTGTTGGCACCACATTAAACCTCTTTTCAGAGCCTTGATCTGGCGTAACTGTCGATGACTGGGTCCTTTCTATCATAAAAGAATGGTTATCCGCTTTGGTTCTGGGATCTCCCGTCTCCAGTAAGGTCCCCCATTTTCTCCCACCAGTTAAATCTGTTGCACTTAATGGAAGAGGTTCCCTCCCTTCTTCGGAAGAGTGCAGTGGAGAGGGTGCTAAAAGACCAATCTCTACTCCCGGATTTTCCTGGTTCCTAAAAAGGGGGAAAGTTTCGTCTAATTATCGACCTTTCCTCCCTAAATAGATTTCCGCTAGAGGAACCATTCAAGATGGTGATTACAGCCTCAGTCAGGAATGCCATAAGACCTGGCAATTTATGTGGTCTCCATTGATCTTCAGGATGTGTACCTTCACATCCCAATATTTCCTCCACACAGGAAGTACCTCCTGTTTTGCTTGGATGGGGAAGTCTTCCAATTTTGAGCTCTGCCATTCGGCCTAGCCTCTGCACCCAGAACTTTAACCAGGGTCATGGGAGTAGTTGCAGCCCATTTAAGGTCACTAGGTATTCCAATCCTCCAATATTTCGACAATTGGTTGATCCACAATGGCCAACTAGAGTCCCTCGGACTAGATTTGTCTCACTGTTGGTCCATAGTGATGACCAGACTGGGTCTTCTGCCAAGCTTAGAGAAATCAGAGCTCACTCCATCTCAAGTTTTTTTCTGCATGGGGATGAATTTCCTCACAAACAGAGGATTAGTCCGTGTCCCTCAGGACAGAGTAGACAAGATCCTGTCCCTGTTGGAGGCACTGAGAGTAAAGACCACGTTATCAGCTCATCTGTTTCTCACTATGCTGGGGACCTTGAACTGCAGCAGACCTGGTTCCCCTGGGCAGACTACACTTGCATCCTCTCCAGTTTCTCCTTTTAGCAGCATGGAAACCGCAAAGGGACCCCTTGAATGCTCTGATTTCTCTGGGTCAGGATTTCCACCATCATCTGATTTGGTTGACAAATTAGGACCGGTTTCTGGCTGGATTCCCCGAATCCCATTCTTGCCTGTTCGCAGTCGCATCAGATTCAGGGTGGGGTGCTCATCTAGAGCCGGAAGGACCGATTCTTCAGAGTGCATGGTCCTGGGAAGAATCTACCCACATCAACAATTTGGAAATGAAGGCAGTGTTCTTAGGCCTTCAGGGGTGCGTCTGCCAAATAAGAGGTCGCTGAGTGATGGTCTCCTCTGACAACACGTCAGTGGTGACGTACCTCAGGAGACAAGGAGGCACTTGTGCACCTTCTCTTTGCGTGGAGGTTTGGAACCACCTTCGGGGGACAACTTAAGAAGGAATTACTCTCTGTTCACCACATTCTCAGCAGGAAGAATATTTTGGCAGACAGTCTGTCAAGGAAAGGGAAGATAGTCCTCACGGAATGGTCGCTCCACCAATCTGTAGCAGACTCCCTGTTCCAACCTTGGGGAAGTCCTTTGGTGGACTTCTTTGCCACCAAGCTAAACAACAAGCTCCCCTTCTACGTTTCCCCAGTCCCCGACCAGAGTGCCTAGGCATTGAACACTTTCTGCCTGAAGTGGGTCATCTGTTTGCTTAAGCTTTCCCACCTTTCAGAATGGGGGCCCTGGGTGGCCGAGTGGTCTAAGGCGCTCACCTTTACCGATCACTGCCATCTCACCTCTGTCTGCGTGGGTTCGAGTCTTGGGCTCGGCCAATGTGGTTATGTGAGAAAGCTTGCCAGTAGCTTCCCATGGGTCGGTGGTTCTTCCCTGGATTTTTCCAGGTTCTTCCTCCACCAGATATACTGGCCGCCATGTATAGCCTATCGTGTGCTCAAAAATTGCGTTAAACCCATAAAACCAAACCAAACCTTTCAGAATGATCCCACAGGTCCTACACAAAGTCAGGCACTCCACTGCTCAGCTCATTTTGATTGGCCTTCTGTGGCCCCAGCAATCGTGATTCAGTGAAGTTCTCATTCTGCTGGTGGACCATCTCTGGACTGTATGTCAGAGGAGAGACCTCCTTTCGCAGCACAGGGGCTCACTCCTCTGCAACAGCCCACAGATTCTCCACTTTCACTCTTGGCTCATCTCTAATGATCTCTTCACAAAGAAACGTTTTCAATCAAAGTTGCCAAGTGCATCATTCAGTCCAGGAGAAGATCGACGTCTAAAGTGTATGATGCCAAATGGAGAATCTTTTTTGATTGGTGTAGTAGAAAACGTGTCAATCCTAGCTCTCCCTCTGTGAACACAGTGGCTGATTTTCTTCTCTTCCTTTTCGAAGAGAAACAAAGCTCGGTTTGTACTATTAAGGGCTATCGAGCAGCCCTTTCCAACACACTCAGGTTTTCAAAAGGTCTGGCCATCAGGTCAAATTCTCACTTAGCAGACCTGATCAAGTATTTCGAACTGCAAAGACCAGTATTTCGCTCTCGAATGTTTAAATGGAATGTTTCTTGTGTCTTGTGGTCTCTTAATAAACCCCCCTATGAACCTTTGGGTGAAACTTCCTTAGAGAACCTTTCCCTCGAGACGGTTTTCTTGCTCGTCTTATTGTCTGCAAAATGAAGGAGAGAGCTTCATGCCCTGTCGATAGAGCAGGGCTGTATCAGGTTCAGTGGAAATTACGAGTCAGTTTTTCTCCTTTGCCAACCAGGTTTTTTTTAGCAAAAAACAGCTTCCATTGGTTGCTCCACTCCCCACTGAGTTCCCCAGTTTCGGCCGTATCTATGCTGGGGATGATCAAGATAGACTTTTATGTCCAGTTAGGGCTCCATGTTTTTACTTGGCACCTCTAAAGGGAGAAACAAGGGTAGGAAGTGTCTTTTTTCCTCCCCATTAAATGTTCAACTGATATTTCAGCTTCCACCATTTTTAGGTGGATTACATTAAGAGAGCTTACCAGTCCCTTACAGATAGGGACCTGTCTTTCATGAAATGAAGGCCCATGAGGTTTGAGCCATTGCTGCCTCATGGGCCTGACGTTCATCTTTGGAGGACATGATGATATCTGTGTTTTAGCACTCTCGCACTACTTTCTCCTCCTCTTACTTTTGCTCATTAGCCCACCAAAGCAAAGGCATTTTCTCACTGGGCCCACTTGTTATTGCTCAGAAAGTAGCCCATGCAGATTCCATACCGAAGTAGTCTCCTGCACTGCTATGAGGGTGAGTATTCCTTGTGTTTGTTTTTTTATTCACCAGTTGTGGGACCATCAGCCTGTCACCAAACTAATTCAGCTATGCAAGAGCAACAGGTATAGTATTACTGATGTTAAAATGTAGGTTGTTTTTGTGGGGGTGAATGATATAATACTTGCCTGTTGCTATTGCCAGATTCCCTCCTCCCACCCCGCACTGATGTCCCACTAAGTTAGGCTGCTCCCTCAAAAGAATGAAAAGAGTGGCAGTACTCATGAGCAATATGTGTGGGGTGTTCTGCAAGGGCGATCCAGTGTTATGGAATCTTCTAGTTCATTCTAATGGGAGGACGAAATTTTGGTCATACGGTCGGCGTATTTTCCTCCTGGAAAAGTACCAGCTATGCAATAGCAACAGGTAGGTATTACATCATTAGAATTAGTCCCCACCCCCCAGAAAAAAAACCCCTACATTTTCATTTACAATATGATATGTTTTGTTGGTGAGTCTGACGTATCCTACAGTTCAAGTGGCCAAGTCTGGCCCACAGCCTATAAAAACTGTTTTTGACATGTATAAGATCATTGACCAGTCTAATACATAATCTGTGCAATAAACCTAAGCTGATGGTACAGATCCCTAAAAATACAGGCAAGGAAACAATAATGAGAAAATTAGTCAAATGTGAAAATTATGGTCAGTTGAACTACCATAAATGCAGACATGGCTAAAGCTTTTTTAATATAGAGGATCCTCAGAAGGCCCTTTATCAGTGAATCTGAGGCCAGGCAAAAACAGATGGTTTGGGAGACTGTAATTGGTGAATTTTAATGGAAAGAGCCATATGATAACTATTGTCTATTCTGTGAGACAGATCTTTATACCGGTACTATTAAAAATAAATTTACTCTTTAATTTTTACTAAAAACTGCACTTTTTGTCATCTTCAACAATTAATTCCACACTTAATTGGTTTCTGTTCTCAATTCTATGGCAACTGAATTATTATTGGTTGACCAACAATTTTAAATTGCTGCTAAAATGTATAGTAGCTCACCTTAGGCTACTATAATTCAAAAGGCACTTGGAGTGTGGTGTTGGGATTGAGAGTTAAGATTGGACATGAGTTCTCTGCAAGGTGGATAGTTACTATAAATCATAATATTTTAGTGAGGTTACATTTTTGTGAATGTAGGCAATTCAGCCTGTTAGTGACAAATTTTTGCTAGAAATAGATTATTTTTGGCAAAAATTACTTGTGCAAATATGGGTTTATTGAAAATTGGCTAAAATTTTCTGGTTTACAGCACTGATGTTATTGTTGCAGTTAATCGTTCTCTCCTTTGCCCACCCAGCCCTGTCACTCCCACCTTCCACCCTCAGGATCAGAATTTTGTTTCAGACACTCGGCAAAGCCTCATGTTTGATGCAAAATTCTGGTCCTCAAATGAAATTTCATGTCCCACACTGAAGCATAATGAAGGATTCAATTATTCCATCACTATGATGTATATTGTTTGTAAATTTCATACACATTTTATTAAATAATTTTTCAGGTGTACAAATAAATTGTAGTTCAACAACAATTATCATTTTCTTAGATACCTACAAGTTGCAAAATTTAATAAGGCGAAATTTCTCTCTTCCAAAAATTGGAGGACAAACAATAATTACAATTTCTTTGTGGATTGAAGGTGTATGAAAAATTAGAGGGAACAATAAATTACAGTCAGTGCAGTATTCATGGTTGATTAAAAAAAAATGGAAATGCCTTCAGATTAAGTTTGTTTTACTCATACACTCCTAGAGGAAGAGGAGTGATGATTAGATTTTTAGATTCAACAATTTCTTCTGCTAATTTTCTGATTTTCTTTGTCTTATATTAATTATGATTTAAATATATTATTTCAGTGGAGATGATCTGTGAGAATGCTGCACAAGTTGACAAGGACAAACAAACATTTGCACTTAAAAGCCTTTGGCAGTACTACTTTGTCCATGACAAGTCTAGAGCAGATGCTCTATTGCAGGTATATATATATATTTTTTTATCTCCTGGGCATCAGGCAAAGCAAGCATTTGTATGGCCATTCGTCCAATGTGCATCATATGACATCTATTAACATTTGCTATTTTTGACTTCTAAAAAATCACAGGACATTTTTCAATGAGAGGACAAGGTAGGATAAGGACCCATTTTTGCCCCATCAGATTGCAACCAAAATTGCTATATCCTATGCATGCAGTTTTGGTCTCTGACCATCTCTGATAAATTAAACCTCAAATCAGGTAATGTCATTTGTTTCCTTAGCATAGGTATGATGACAGTGCAAAACATTATCAGATCAATGTGAATGATTCAACAAATGATGGCAACATATTTACTTCTTTATATAACAATATAGTTATTCATCATCATCATCATGTTAACAAAGAAAAAAATAATCTCTAAAAATAATTGTATTGTTTGTACATTGTGATCTTCATTTTAAAACAACAGCAAAAATGATGATTCTGACTTGGCATGAAATTGTTCTTGTGATTATCCTGACTCCACAAAAAATGTACATTGTTCCTTACAGTTGTGCAAAGGGACATAACTGAAATCTTTTGTAGCCATGAAATATACAAACCAATGAATACACTGGATTATTTGTGCTGACTCTGAGAACATGATGAAAAAAATAACTTTTATTTTAAGGTCATTAAATTTTATAAAATGCATTTTATATTTTAATGTTATCTTTTTTATCCAGAAAAACTTATGATGTGGGGCAGGCATGTTGTACATGACTGACAGTTTTGACAAATCAAGCCAATTAGGGGCATTTTGAATACCATAAATGTTAGGAGAATTTTAAATGCAGTAACACATTACCTATCACTGTTGCCTTGCTTACCTCCCGGGATGCCAACACAACCCCCAACCCTCCATCTAAGCTTATAATTCCAACCTCCCATTATATAGAATAGTCTAGAAATCTAGAACAGAGAGAACCCAGAACTAGTCTGGCTACCATGTCATCGACTCGTGCAGATACTCCTTTTCCTCGGATGCTTGCAATCCACTCTCTGGTAATTGCCTCCGTTTTTGTGTTCTGATTTGTTTTTCTGCAAATTATTCAAATTTTCCCTTTGAATTCGGTGATTATTCCCTCAGTCCTTGGATTATTTTATTGCAAAACTGACTCTCTTAATAGATTAGGAGATTTTATTGCAGTTGTGTTGTCTAATGGTGCTCTTCACCATTCTTCTCCTTTCCCTTACCTGGTGTTGGGGTAAGTAATTCCTTTGGTATGGTAGTTCTGATTTTCATTTAGAACCTTCTTCAGCAGTACTCGTTTATTTTCTTTGCATAGGTTAAGTATCACAACCCTTTTGTGGTTTCAGAATTTTGATTCCCCTTGTTAATCATTGTGGAAATTTTTTAAAAATAGCACTTGTAGGCAGTGCCCTTGATTGTTTTTGTTCTTCAATTCTGGGAATTGAATATCGATTATAAGTACTTGCTATAGATAGTATACTCAATTACTGCATTGAAATAAATTTAAAGCACTGCTTCTTTAGAAGTACTCACTTAAGCAGTTACATTTTGATTGTTGCATCAATTATTTTATTACACTGCTACCATTAGATACTCACTTAGGCAGTACAATTTTAACGGTTGTGTTAAAAATAAATTTATTTTGCTGCTTCAGCGGTATAAATCAGAACCAAAATACTTGCCTGATATTTTGTATTTCAGGAGCACTAGCTTTGGCAGTACATACTTTATATAGTATGGGATCCTTATCTCTACGTCCCAGGAGTGTATGTGATCTTCCTCTTACCTATGGAAATCAGAACATAACTCCTTGGTCCCAGGAGGGTATGGGACCAGATAATGCTTCTGAAGACTCACAGAAGTCTATCAGGGTAGTCTCTCCTTCATCCCAAGAGGGTATGGGATCTGTCTCTCATAAAGTTGAGAGACATAATGCACCTGAGGAGTCACAGTACTCTATCTGGGCGGAGGAGGCCTAGTTAAGGCGACAGAGACCAGGTCGCATGTTCCGGAGAAGGGAAAGCAGTGATATCACTCTGCATCATCTGATGGAGGCTCATCCATCAGATTATTGTTGCCTTATTGGGCACCGATCATTGTGTATTGGTCATATAGTTAACATATACTCGTCCAACTGTGAAAGGGAATCAGATTGGCATCCCCACTCTTTCCCATGTTCCCTTTCAATCCATACTGGATGTGGGGACATCATTTCAGGGAAGTGAATCTTTCTTCCCATTATTGGCACCATGGATGCCCATGCCTTGGCCTCAGAGCAGTGCAAATGTGGCAGGTCATGGACCTACATCTTCAGTTCATGAGGAGCCAAACAAGAGGAGGATGGAGAGTCATATCATACCAGACAATCCAGAAGGGATGAGAAGTGTTCCCATCCCCCCAGAAAACTCTGTGAGTAAGAGTGCTCCTGCCACTCCCTGTGAACAGTTGCAGGACATGGATATGCCAATAGAAGGGACAATAATTGTTTTCCATCCTCCCAAAAAGACTGTTAGTAGGGGTAGTCCCACCATGCCCTGTGAGGATTTGCATGACAAGGATACCCCTAACCCCCAGTCTCCCTCTCACCAGAGAGACACTGGATCAGGAATTTCCATCTCCCCTGAGGAGCGAGAACATGACGATGATGTCCTTTTGGTTTTGGTGGACTCGAATGAGTTTGCCGAGGAACAGGCTGAGACAGTTCCTCCTCCATTTGGGTCCTCTTCCTCCTCCCATCTATCAGTGTAGGTGGAGGAGAAGGAATAGATCTGGTCTTTTCATAAAGCAGTAAACAAAGTTTATTGCTTTCTTAACCTGGATTTGTGTCCCAAACCATCAGGCATGGAGGAAGAGAAATCCTCTCCAGTTTGGAGAGAGTCTTGGGGGCTGCATCACACCTCCTCATTCGAACTTGGTTAGGGAGCATTCACAAAAGTTTTGGGAGGCAAGTAATTCGCCAGGCAAGATAAGGGTTGGCCTGTTTCCCCCACTACGCTGCAACCAGATGCGGGGCATTGCAAGTGAAGATTTCAGTGGGGACCTGGGCTAACCTCCCAGTCAGGATGCTGCAGGCACTGGAGCTTAAAGCTTGTACACTAGTAACCATAGCCTTGCATGCCAATGGACACATTGAAGGTCTTACTGGATCACAGTAAGAACCTTCTTAGTGCTGCTCCATTAGAGGCAGAGACTCTTCAGAGGTCTCGATCACTCCATTGTATCTTAGGATCTGAGGGACCAACAACATCGATCCCTTCTTGCAGCCACTCCTGGTCTGTCGAAACCCACCAGGAGTCATCCTCATCCTGACTGCCCCTTGGGGGCCTTAAAGTTCTTTAAAGGATGCGTGCTCAACAGTCCAGGCAGCAACACCAATTCAAGCCTCTCTCATCTGTCTTTAGATAGACCATGTGGCCGGAAGGGTCAAGGGAGGAAAACTGTGGACTCCTCCCCCACTCCCATGAGAATGGGAGGGAGGGATGCCTTAAGAACTTGAAATCTCTCCTGCCATGCATTCCTCCTCCTGGGTGCTAAGCTAGCCCACTTTTCAGAGGTTTGGTCGGGCATAGCCGAAGATATGTGGATCCTTTCAATAGTATAGGAAGGATATCATATTTTCCGGGAGCATCCTCTTGCAAGGACACTCTTTTTTTTTTTTCATCAGTCAAAACAGGCTTAATTAAGGGAAGAGAAGGGCGCAGTAGAGTGGGTGGCAAATGACCAATCTCTGACATTCTACTACCGGATTTTCCTGGTCCACATAAATTGTGGAAGGTTTCGACTTTTCATCAATCTTTCCACTGTAAACAGGTTTCTTCAAGAAACCATTCAAAATGGAGACAACTGCGTCAAGAACACCTTAAGGCCTGGCGACTCTGCAGTCTCCATTGACCTTCAGGATGAAGATCTACACATCCAAATTTTTCATCCTCCTCCATTATTTAGACGACTGGTTGATGCACAGTGACCTGGAAGAGTCCCTCTTGCAAGATCTGTCCCACTTTTGGTCCAGAGTGACCCAGCTAGAACACATTCTGAACCTAGTGAAATCTGAGCTAATCTCTTCTCAGGAGTTTGTTTACATGGGGATGAATTTCCTAAAAAACAATTTGGGGCGATTTCATGTTCCACTGGATAGGATAGACAGAATCCTGGCTCTTTTGGTTCTCTTCAAGCCAAGACCTCATCAGCTCATATATATATATCCCTTCTCAGTACCTTGAGCTCAATAGCACACCTGGTTAACCTAGGAAGACTGTACCTGCGCCCTCTCCAGTTTCTTCTTCTGGTGAACTGGAAACCACACAAGGATCCCAAGTTGGCTTGGATTGCACTGGGGTCTAAATTTAAGCACCACTTAAGTTGGTGGGTCAATCAGGAACAGTTTCTGGTCAGAGTCCCAGTGCACACCCCCAAATCCCACTCCAGTCTGTACATGGACACATTAGATTTGGGTTGGAACGCTCACTTGGAGTGAGAAAGGGCAGTTCTTCAGGGCTGGTGTTCCCAGGAACAAGCTGCTCTTCTCATAAACAATTTGGAAATGAGAGCAGTATTTTTAGCTCTACAGAGGTGTGTAAACAAAATAAGGAATCGTGTGATGGTCTCCAATAACAACACAGTAGTACCGCACCTCAGTTGACAAGAAGATATATATGCTGATTCTTTTTGTGTGGAGGTTTGGAACAACCTTCGCTGGGCAGCCTCATAGAGGATTACTCTCTATGTTCGACATATTCATGTCAAGAAAAATATTCTGGCAGACAGTCTGTCCAGGAGAGGCCAAGTAGTCCTCACAGAATGGTTTCTGCACCAAACTGTAGCGGAGTCCTGCTCAGACTGGAGAGGGGGGGGGGGGGAGACCCTTGGTGGACTTCTTTGCAATGAGACTGAACAAGTTCCACTTTATGTCTCGCAGTACCAGATCAGAGGGCCTGGGCATAGGTGAACACACAATGCCACCTTGGACTGAAGGCATCCTGGTGGCATTGTGTGTTCACCTATGCCATGACACCTTTCAGAATGATTCCACAAGTGTTCCACAAAGTCAGGACCTCCACTGCACAGCTCATTTTGATGGCCCCTCTGTGGACCCAACAATTGTGGTTCAGCAATCTACTCAACCTGTTAGTAGACCAGCCCAGGACATTACCTCAGAGAAGGGACCTGCTGGTCTCTTCTTTACAACAGCCCACAGATTCTCCACCTTCATGCCTGGCTATCTCAAGTGATCAATCCACCAGGACAGGTTTTCGAGCAAGGTTGCCAGATGCATTGTCCAGGTCTGGAGATGGTCTACATCAGAGGTCTAGAAGTGGAGAATGTTTTACGATTGGTCAGTGGTAAATGCGTTAATCATACATAACTGTCCTTCTCTAAGCACACTGGCAGATTTTCTCTTTCTCCAACAGGTTCAGGTTCTCTAAGTATGTCCAGCCATTGGTTTGGACCCTCATCTTTCTGATCTTATTAATTATTTTGAGCAGCAGAGACCTGTATCTCACTCGCTAACGCATAGATGGAATCTCTCGTGCGTGTTATGGGCTTTGTCAAAAACCTTTTATGAACCATTGGGTGAAGTTTCTTTCAAGAACCTTGCCATTAAAACTGTTTTCGTGCTCTTCTTTAGCGACTATGAGAAGGAGCGAGCTTCATGTCTTGTCTATAGAAAAAGGTTGTTATGGTTCAGTGGTTATCATGAGTCTGTTTATATCCCTATCAACCTGGAATAGTTGGTGAAAAACAGTTTCCTTCGCTAGCTCTACTCCCTATAGAGATCCACAGTTTCAGTTGTATCTGTGCTGGGGACAATTCAATTGTATCTGTGCTGGGGACAATTCAGTTGTATCTGTGCTGGGAACAATTAGGATAGACTCTTCTGCCCAGTTAGGACATTGTGGTACTATTTGGCTGCATCAAAAGGGAGAAGAGGTAGGAAGCATCTCTTCCTACCTGTTAAGGGCTCCACTGAAACCTTGGCACACACTATTTTCAAGTGGATTGCTCTCACATCAAGAGAGCTTATCAGTCCCTAGCCGAGAGGGACCCTTTGTTCATGAGAATCAAGCCCATGAAATCAAAGCTATTGCTACTTAATGAACCTATTTTAATCATTCTCTTTACCTTTTGTTGGCACCACATGGCAACTTTTGTGCTGAGGTGCCATAAAACACTACTACATGCTACATGCTCATCTTTGAAGGATGTTATGAGAGCTGGGTTTAGCAGTCGTAACTACTTGCTCCTCCTTTTACCATTGATCCTTGGTGCACCATAGTGGAGGCATATTTTCTTGGGCCCAATACTTTGTCACTAAGTGGCATAATCTGCAACCAACTTGCAGTAGTGGTCACCCCTACTGTAAGGTTGAGTATATTATTTTTATTCCATTTTTTTCGGAGATATCAGCCTCCCTCTGAAGTGGCAAATTCAGCAAGGCGATAGTGACAGATAATATAATACTGTTATTAAAATTTAGGGGGGGGGTGGTGGTAAATTAATTTTAGCAATTTAATACTTACCTGTCATTATTGCAAGATTCCCTCCTCCCACTCTGCTCTGATGGATCAAGCATAGTTCTTGGTCCAATTCAGAGAGGAAGAGTATGCCGCATGAACCTATGTCATGGTTCTGGGTTCTTTCTGTTCCAGATTTCTAGAATGTTCTATCTAATGGGAGATTGAAATTATGAGCTTGGACAAGGGGACTTGCATCCCTGAGATAGCAAGGCAGTAGTGACAGGAAAGTATTACATTATTAAAATTAGTTTTGCCCTCCAAAAAACTACATTTTGGTGACTATTAAACATGGGGCAGGCGTGTAACATATAATGGATATTGGTACTCTTGTTCTATTTGGATTGAACTCCTTACCTGACCATGTTATGAGTAAGGTTGTATTAAAACAAATATAGCATTTTCTAACTGTTGATTATTCTTAGATCAACTAATTTGATATTCTTTACGATTGGCATTATGGACATGCATGTCTTTGCAAATATTTTGGTTTCTAAATCTGTCTTTGTCTTTACAGAAATACCCCAATATTCGATCATCTTTGCACACCACCTATGTTACTGTGAAGATAATGCAAAATAACAATGTAAGTACAAAAAATATGATGTTAATTCAAAATTATTCATTGGCATCTTCTTACACATTACAGTAGTATTATTTAGAGTTCAGTTCATCAGTTTGTGAGATTACATTTTTTTATTTAAGCAAAATTGTTCATTACCATTGGTGGTGAATAAAAGAAAAACAGATTGTGCTTTCATTTATTGCACATTTAAGGCTGTGCTTGCCTCATTGAGTTTTGTTTTTATTTACAGGACATCCTTCCATTTTACTGCTCAACATATCTACATTAGATACCAGAGAATGTTAATATCAGGGCTGTTAATGCATATTGTGTAGAATTTTGTGATAAATCTTCCAATTGTTTACTTTCACTTTAAACTTGTCAGCAAAAATTTGTGCAAGTCTGAATGTTGACCTTTTTGAGGTGTTTTTAAAATCACACAACCACTTTTGTTCAGATTTTGCAGTAATTTTCAATAAGAGGACACCTCAGCATTGTTTATATAATGTACTAGTATTCCGTATTTTTTCTATAATTAGATGGAGCTGCTTAAAGCCCTTCAGCAAATCGTGCAGAAAGGTGATCCAAGCCACCTCACCGTTAAAGAATGCGAGCTTGCTCTTCATTGTAAGTTTGAGGCAGTTTTATACTGTGCATTTACTAAAAGTCAGTTTGGGTGAGGGTCTGGGAAATTTGGCCCAGCTTATCTGCATGTATAGTGTATATACTTTAACTTGACTGGCCATAAAATTCTATTTTCTTAACATTTTGAATGTCTAGACAATTATGACCCCACTCAACATTTCTTGGACATAACTCCTGTAAAACTTTTCCTGAATTTTTTTAAAAGTGTTGTTAACATTTTTGCTCCATACAGTGAAACCCAGCTCTAATGCGCTTCATTATAGCATGAATTCGGATATAGCACGATCGTTATGTGGCTCCCGAAATTTTGCAATAATTTCACCTATTTTTTTAAGTACTTCAAAGTTTTTGTGCCAAAATGAGCAAGAGTTTGATTTAAGAATTTGGCTTATTTTTGAAAATATGTTAGCTCCTTAACAAGCTGATAAGTGTTAATCTGATTATTATTGAACCATCAACAATAGAGCCATTAGGTCTTTTTTGTGTTTGTCTTCAATGCATCTTGTGAACAATTGTTGCTCAATATTAGGTAAACAATAGCCAACAAATGTTTGCTCAGTCATTTGGCTTACTCAGCCAAGCACCAAACAATGCGGAGGTCTTAAAAGTTTCTCACCCAAATTTATAAATAGATTAATTTACCCACCTATTTAAGGGAAACAATTGAACACCAATGCCTGCTCAATCAACCATGATACACACCAGTTGACAGAAGCTCAAATCACTCATATACACAACCCACTGTAATGGTAAAGTTACATGCATATACATAGCTTGTAATGATATGGACCACTGACAGGAACAGAACCATTTAAATTGTTGGGGTGGAGGGATTTACTGTTATAATCAAACATACAGCTCCCCGTTTCACCTCTTCTGTAGTGCAAAGTCATAGTTATAAATAAAATTTCAATTAATATTGGGTTTATTAATTTTTTTCCTCTGTCTTTTACATACTTGCCATATTCCCATATTCCCAGACAGTGTTGGGGTTTTTTTGAGACTCAGACTTAGAATTGTCAAATAACATCACCTCAAACATAGTCACAACCTCAAACATAGTCACAACCTCAAACATAGTCACAGAAATTAAATACAAAAATACACCAAGTTACTGTCTTTAAAATCTATTGGACAGCGAAATGTAGTTTTAATTACATGTAGTCTTTGCTGCTTTCAGTAGTCAGTTTGACGGTAATGCAAGTGTCATTTGTGTTCATAAATATGCCTACACTTTTCCTTCGCGAATGTGCATCCATATCTATGTTGGCGCAAACAATGGCCAGAGTCGCTAAAAGTGATAAAATCTGTAAGATGACAGTGCATATCCATTTCAAAACAATGAATCTAGCAATGAAAACATTTAAGGTTTGTGGTAGTCGTCCGAGTTTCTAAAGTCTTTGGCCGCCGCTATTGTAACGTATTTTTGAGGTTAATGTCACGCCTACGGCGGTGAAAATTTAATTTATTCTCAGGCAGAATTAATGAAAAAAGGTACCAATTTATGTAAATACACAATTTGTCATTTGATTAATGATTTCATAGTTTTATATTATTAAAATTCCATGGTGCAGTTCATTTCAGGTTAACCAGATATTCAAACATGTTGATGTTTTCATAAGTTACTTGATCACACAATAAAACGTTTTTTGCAATCATGTAAATTTCCAGAGAAAATATGTGAAAGTTAAGGTGGCAAAATTGTCAAAGCAAATAAGATTATCTCATTTTTTAGCACTTCTTGTGGATTATATACTACAATATTCCTTTGTTCCTTTTATATATGGAGTAAAATTCTGACTTCAAAGAAACGTTGCCGCTGGTCACAAGCTTTAATAAAGATGGCTTCAATATTCTCATTCGATGCAGTCAGTGATGTGTATGTAATAACATTTGTTTTTCAACACGCGTCTGTTTGATGTATTTAATTTCAGACACATTGGGTTGTTCCACTTAGTGTACTTTACCTATGCAAATTAGCCAAATGGGCTCTCCCTCAGCAGTGCTCAACGGATTTGACACAACACATCACCCTAGCTATTGTGAGCCAATTCAGTAAATCTCTGAAAGGTGTCTGTTTATCATTGACCGCCTCACCTGTTAATTGTCGCTGAAACGTCTGTATAAACTGCCCCGAGGATAGTTTTACATGAGCTCTGAGCAAGACTATTTACTGTTTATACATAACACAGATTACGGGCATATATCATTGTGATCAAGAAATTAACTTTTTTGTGGGGACATTTTATTTTTGCTAAGATTGCTGAAAATCGTGTTTTTCGAAACACAACCGTGTCGGGGGGTTTGGGGGTCCAAAATCGTGTTTTTTGCGTGACATGTCGTGTTATGGCATGTATGCTTTTACATATTAATATTTTCTTCAGTTAACTGACTTGGTTGGATATAGCATGGTTTGGTACATAGCACGATAGCACTTTGTGGACCCAGACCATTGTGTTATAGTTTGGTTTCACTGTACTTCAATAGTTGGAGGCATCACCACACAGGTGTTACACATTAGATTTAACAGCAGAAAGGACAAGGTATTATTGGATGCTAGTTGTAGTGCCGGCCCTAGCCATTGCCCTGAATCACCAACAGGAAGCACATGGTTACAGTTATTAGACTGGATAATTTCTGGTATTGGCTGTTCTTTTGTATTGACATCCAGTCATATTAGGTGCATATTAAAATGATAACAAAAAACAAGATATTTTCAACTTGAAATGTAAACATTTTAAAATCTGCATTTGCCAGTGTGTACTTAACAATTCAACTTGTGTTTTAATGGGCAGTCAAAGTGAATCAAATAGAATGTGTGTGTGCATGCATGCATGCACATGCATGAGATTTAATAATTCTGGCTATTTAGTGCCCAGTGAAAAATTAGGTAGTAAAAATGGTGAAGTAAACAAATTTTTATAAAATCTTGAATAAGATAAATAATAAAAGTAAACATGTACTCTTATAAGATCAAAAGGTAAAAGTGGTAAAAATTATTTTAATGGTGTACTAAATAAACCCTAAAGGTTTATAAAAAATCCTTAGATTATATGCTAAACATTTTGATATAAACTGCATTGTTTTAAAAAATCCATGATTTTCTTTGGCACATCATCAAAACATTGAGTTAACATTTTACAAAAACATTTGTCTCATGGGTTATAAGTTGATACACTCCACAAGAATGTGCCCTGCTGTCAGTGGACACTGGCCTGGTCCAACTTGTATAAAATGTCTTGATCAGAAGTAAATACTGCACTCGAATTTTCAGAAATCTTGGTTTTTCAATTTTAACAAAACTTCAATTGTATATACTGTTACTAAGATTTCATAGAAGGATGATACTTGACATGTGCAAAACAGCATATATTATTTTGGGTATGTTTGTGACTTATTGCCATTATTCATGTATGAAGTTTGTCTGATCAAAAGCAGAGCATAACTAGTCTTAGAACACATCCCCCATTTTCTTATGAAAGGCTCAGAATGTGATATAAGCAAGTTGGTTTGATCATAAGGAACACTGAAACAATTCATGACTCAAAATTCAATTTTTTTTATTCTTCATTTATATTTATTTATACAGAGACCAACATTTTGTTTATTTTGGAGAAACTTATGATGCTACAGACAAAGTGGAATATTGGCAACATTTTATGATTAATGTGTTGTATTCTCAAGATTTATATTTGATTATGCAGTCATGTACTACTCATTTTGCCAATATGATCCTCAAACTTCCATTTGTAACTGTTGTTTTTTTGTTGTTGAGAAATCCATCTTATAAAAAGCATTAAAACAAGTCAATTGGATATTATCGAGTTTAGTATTGTAAAGCAAGAGTGTAGATAAGGTCTTGGTAAACCAAATGCTTTCACCTAGAGGATGCATGTGCTTTGATCCGCATGGTAAAATTGAGGATGTGCATCAATCATTACATTCCACACATCGCCACTTTCATTTCTATTGAACTTTTTGAAGATTTCATTATTTGTGTACGGAGCTTACCGTAATGACGGTAAGTCTTGGGACACCCTTAATTATATTCAAAAGTAATTTTTTTATGACATATAAAAGTTCGGACACAAAGTTAAAGCAATTTTTTAATGTACTATAAGTCTTCGGACACCTAAAACATTTTTTTTTTCTACTTATCGATCAGCGTATTTTATTGATTGAAACCTCATGTAAAATGAACATGACTTTGTGGTTGTTAAGGGACTTTCATTATGAATTATTACATGGAAATGTTATAAATTATTATAATTTGTTTGAAGAGTCAATAAATATATTGAATTTTTCTCTGTTTTCTTCTTATTTCTACCAAATTAAAATATGTATAATTTAATCAGACGATGACAAGAATTGAGCATTAGCGGTATGTTATACCCATTCAACAATAACTTCTCCCTTTTGTGCTCTAGTTTACTATTGTTAGTTTATGCATTATTGCATTACAATTGTTGAAAGTCACCTGTAATTATTGGGGGGGGGGGTCCCTGAAAATGGAAATACCCGATTCATTAAAATGTGATACGAATAAGAGAACAACGAAATTAGTGTTTATTTCAACTCTAGCATTTATTGTGCACATGTTTACATCATGGCGTCACCACGTGTACATCATAGATTTTACTTGTGATGAATGAAGTACATACACTGGATTCGAATCATAGGCACCACTGCACTAAACTTAAATAATATCTCTAAAATACGATAAAGAAGTTTAAGAAATAATGCTTTTAAAATAAAAAATTCTGTGGTAGTTTGCTTTGATGTAAGTGACCTTAAATAAGTTCCTGTTTACTCAGCTACGGTAATTGTGCTAATATTACCCAGTAGAAGCCAATCACACATCAAAGTACCGGCATTGTTGCCGGAAAAAATTCCTATACCCAAGCCAATTTCAGGGTTTTAACAATTAACTGGCCTGGATTGTGGTCGGAAAACAAAAGACAAATCCGCCAATTATAAACAAAAGGAGACGCCAAAACAACCAGCTTGTCAAAATCAAAAGTGGAATGAATAATGTGTGGAAAATTATAATTTTGTGAAGCCGAAACATAAAACTAAAATGGATCAATGATGCTCTTAATTGATCTATTTTCAAAATTTTAACATATATTACGATCATTCTTTCATGAATATATGACAGTTATGTACATTTATGCTGGTTATGAGCTTTATATAATTAAACATGCGTGCCTTTTCATATAGATTACATCACTTTACCTCTGAAAAACATTAACTGTTGCACGTGTGAATCCAAATAAATGAAACACCAGTGAACGTGTTGCTGAAATGTAATCTGGAAGAATGCAATTTGGTAAAAACGATGAATAAAGCATAATCTGCATCGAATATTTTTGGGAATAAACAAGGATATAAGTGACGCCAAGTACGATTTGCACTGTGTTGGTACTGTACAGTATAGTACAGGTCTTCCGTTAAATGTAAGCGGCCCGTGAATTATGAAGTCTTTATTTACCTTTATTTTAAATCATGTTGGAGAAATCGGAAAATATGCACATGCAAAATAATAACATAAAACAATCATGGTAGCTTATAACAGTTTAGTGACGTGACAATTGAATGAGCTGGTCACTGTTGTGTGACGATCTTCCCAATTTTGTCTTTAGATTTTTTTGTGTCTACAAGTTTTGGGACACTGAAAATTTGATATATTTTACATGCAAACAAGTCTTGGGACACAAAAAAAAATTATTATTTTTTCGTGTCCCAAGACTTATTGTCATTATGGTAATATAACAAAGACCTTCGTTTAAATTCGTCTTTTTTTTAAAATAAAAATATCAGAGTTGTAGCCTTGTTTGACTTACAAAATTACCGATGAATCGTGAATTCCATTCTGCTCTGCTACTTTACATGTCATGGATTGAAATCAAATTTAGTGTGGAACTTTTAAAGACTTGTGTCGTGTTCTGTATTTTTCTCCCTGTGTCACAGTTTGATTTTTTACCCCAGTTTGGCTTAAAAATTTGTCCTGACATGTTGAATTGAGGCTTATTCATTTACTAACATGCTATATTGGCAGAGGGGTGTGTCCTCTTTCTGGTTTCCTTTTTTCTTTTCAGCTCACCTCATTGATGAAGTATAACAGAAAAACATGTACAGCATCACTGCATCTCGACTTTTCTTTCTTCCTAGGTCCTAGGCAGTATTTTTGAGTGGATTTGATTGGATTTCATAGCATCTATATCTCGAGCACAGTTTATGCTAGAATCATCAAACTAGATGAATGTATGCATCTGTATTAGTATAGTTACTTGAAGCAAAAGAAGGTCACTGACCTACATTTCAGATTTTACTGGCTTAGTTTAACTTTTTGTGTTTAGCATGCAACCACATAGGTTTTCTGCACTCTGTATACATACCTCTATATTTGTAATCGTGAAGCTTGCTGAGGGGATGCATCTTTATGAACACTGCACCCTCATTGCAAAAGGTCATTATGGCCCATAGCTTATGCTTCATCGACTTGGGTTAAATTTTGTGTTTGATGTTAATTTTGTTCAGGCATTGTTTGTGCTAAAATCATGAAGGTAATGATCTGTTTATACCGAACCCATTTTAAAAAAGGGCTTAGAGTGACCTATATTTCTTCATTTTCTGGTTTTGGTTAAGTTTTTGTGTTCTCTCATGTCAATACAAGTTTTGGGGCATGCTATATGCATACTCTCCAACCTAGAATCATGAAACTTGGTGAGGGGATTCATCTTGATAAGCACTAAACCTTATTGTTTAAAGGCACACAATATGCAAATTTGCATGCATGAGCAAAGCCATTCACGTGACAAAATTTACGTACATATGTAAATGTACATCTGTAAAATCACATGCATATATAAAATGGAGCATTTCAAATGAGGTCATAGAGGAAGATTTTCAAGAAATAAATTGCTTATTGTCAGAAAAAACAATATTACTTGTAACTAAGTATCTAATACTAGTAATATTCCAACTAAAGAAACCATAGTTGTCTCCATTTTTTGAAAGTTGCCTAGGCATTGAGAAACCGCTCAACAGAATTCATTCCAGTTTGACAGAAATTATCCTGGCATGAAAGGCTTTGAAGTTTGCACAAAAGTTGCTGATCTGCCATCAAATATGGCCACCATTACTAAAATATAAAATGGCTTTTAAATAATGACTTCTCAAAATCCACTCAACATAATTTAACCACATTTGCCAAAGCATCCTGGCATAAAAGGTCCTCAGTTCGGTACAAATGATACTGATATGCCATCAGATATGGCTGTTGTTACTAAAAATAGAAAAACCTTTTAAATATTATTCAACAAAAATGCTCAGCAAAATTTTACCAAATTTAACAAATCATTCTGATGGGAAGGACTTTCAAATTTATACAAATGATGCTAAACCATCATCAAATATGGTTGCTATTACTAAAAATAGAAAAACCTCTAAATGACTTTTTAGAAAGTGCTCAGCACAATTAAACCAAATTATACAGCATCCAGGCATGAAGGGTTTTCAGTATTTATATTTTACAAATGATGCTGATCAGCCAGCAAATATGGCTGCTAGTAAAACAGTAGAAAAACCTTTAAGCCACTGGGGTCCAGAACCTGCTCAAAAGAATTTGTCAAAATTTGACAGAAATTCCTAGAATAAGTCCTTTCAGATTTGTACTTTTGATGTCAATCTGCCATTAAATATGGCTACCATAACTGAAAATAAAATAAAAAAACTTCTCGTAAACCACTCTACAAAATTTGACCAAATTTTACAGCATCATGGCATGAAGAATTTGACAAGTGATGCCCATACACCATCAAATATGGCTGCCATTATTAAATCAAGAAAAACCTTTTAAGAACTTATCAAAAACTGCGCAACAACATTTTACCAAATTCTACATCATCCTACTTTGAAGGCATTCCAGCTTTATTCAGATTATGCCAGTGTGCCGTCAAATAGGGCTGCATTACTAAAAATAAAAGAACATGTAAACATTTTTGTCTCAAAATACCACTCAACAAAATTTTAACATCTTTCACAAAAAGCATACTGGCATAGGTATTTCAGTATTGGAGAAATTATGCTGATGTGGCAATATGGATATATAACAAAATAGAAGAAGAAAAAAAAATAATCTTGAAACAATTGTTGTTATAACACATTCAGTCAACTGCATTTGAAGAAAATACAGGAAGCATCCTAGTGACCCAAATTTCTTGTCAACTGGCCATGTATTTGGCTGTTAGGCATATGTCAGCCAGTTAAGTGATCTCAGGCCCACTTGGGCCTCATGTTTCACTTTTTACTCATTATGTAAATTGTTATTACAACTCAAACTTGTATATTGTTCTCACTACAACTGCAGTAGACAATAATGATAAATTTGCAGTAATTAGCTCTACTCGTCATATACAAGAAGAGCTTATGGGATGGCCTGTTGTCCATCCATTAGCACGAGTTTGTTATTGCTACTCCTTCTTAACTACTTGGAGGATTGCCATGAAACTTGATACACAATCATCCCAGGGTCTAGTTGTTCCTAATTTAAACTGGTGCCATTTGGACATCTTGAAAAACTTAATCATTACTCCTCCTGAACTGATAGTCATATCATCATGGGGTTTTCACTGAAAGACTTCTTAAGATATCTAGTTGGTTCTAAATGAAAATGTTGCTGATCTGACAGCCAATATGACTGCCATGTAAATCATCTTGAACATCTTATCCCTACACCTTCAGAACAGAAAGTCATATCAACATGGGGTTTTCACCAGAAGATTTCTGATGGTGTCTAGTGGGCCCAAATCAAAATTATGTCAATCTGACATTCAATATGGTCACCATGCTGGACATTTTAAAAATCTTATTATTGCCAATCCTCCTGAATGGATGGTCATATCGACATCAGGTTTTGACCAAAAGACTTCTTATGTCCAGTTGGTCCTAAATGAAAATGGTGCCAGTATTACATCCAATATTTTACCATGGTGGCCATCTTGAAAAAATCTTGTCGCTACTCTTCCTATCAACAGGCTTTTTGTGATATCTAGTTGATCCTAAATGAAAATTATGCTGATCTTATGTCCAAAATGGCCACCATGATGGCCAGCTTGAAACTCTTATGGCTACTCTTTCTGAATGGATGGTCTTATCGAAATGACGTTTTTACCAAAAGACTTCTTACAATGTCCAGTAGGTCATATATGAAAATGGTACTGATCTGACATCCAATGTGTCCACCATGGTGGCCATCTTGAAAATCTTGTTATTGCTCAAGAATATCAGAGAGGGTTTTAGCACTCAGCAGTTAAAAAAAAGAAATGGTATTGTCTTGGATTCCTGAAAATTCTATTTGGCCAGTAGAGCATCAGTCACTTCAAGGGACTCTTGTTTATTTTTTTTTATCTTTGTACTTATATCATTGCAATTATATGTTGTTTACCAGTCGAGGCATGCAGGTCTGTTACCTTGCATAAATGTTATTTTTTGCAGGTCAAAAAGGGGACATCCAAGAAGCAAGGCAAATTCATCAATACCTTGAAAGAAATAACTGGAGAATCAAAAATCAAGTCAGACGACAATATGAGGAAACTGTGTTTGGCAAAATAGGACAGGTACATATCAATATTTTCATAATGTTGTGTGCTGATGGAATGGGAAATATTATATTTAACCTTAGATTTTTTTTCTTTCAGTCTTTCAATCTACCAGAACTACCAGTCTTCACTACAGTATTTAACATAAATAGTTTATCTTATAAACTATACAATACTTCACATAAAGAGTTTCTCTTAATTGCACAATTTCTGCCACCTTATACAAGCACTCTTGAAAGTTTCAGTGTTGGTAAGGTGTGTTCTTTTTTTATGGTGGATGAAATGGAGAACCTGGAGGAAACTACGACCTTGGATGAACAGCCTGTAACCCTTGCAAGTGCCTGAGCCTAAGATTATACCCAAGGCTGCAGAGGTACAATGTGAGAGCATTACCTATGGGCTAGCCAGTGGTTTTGCACATTAAGAGTTTGGTGCGTAAGTTTGTTTGTTTTTTAATAGCACATTAAACACATTATTGGCCATATCATGCTGAGGAAATGGGAGCTAAGATCCTTGCCCAAGGACATACTGAGGGTGCCGACCATGGCTGGCCTGGGCAGGTATCAAACTCGTGACCCTTTATTATGAGTCCAACTCTGAACCATCTGAGCTACCGTGGCTCCCATTGATGTGTAAATGTTTGATGTGTGATGTTCATGTGCAAGTTTATGCTGTAAATTGTTTTAAGATTATTGAATTTGTGAACATTCCATAACTTCAGCATGTTTCAGAGATAAGGTTTTTGGTTTTATATCTTTTTCTCAATACCTGTATTTTATAAGCATTTTGCTATCATGTGAATGAAATTTCTGTTGAATTTAGTTTTCTTGCGAAATTGTGCAAACAGTTTTGTGCTTGTTAAAATTTTGTGATTTAGAATACATTATTTAATTAAATCTGAACCAATAACTGCTCCTTGTTTTCAGACCTTCACTTTGATTTATATTTTGCCACATATTTCACCTATGATCAGCCACTACCCACTTATCTTCTGTCCATTTGGCTGCTGTGTTCCCCATATGGCAACTGGAATTTATTTATTATTATTAGCTCTACTGGTCATAGACCAAAAGAGCTTATGGAATGGTCTGTTGTCCTTTGTCCATCTGTCCGTTGGCATGTTCATTATCGCTGTTCCTCCTAACTACTTAGAGAATTGCGATAAAACTTAACACACATTGATCCCATAGTCTAGTTGATCCTAAATGAAAACGCTGCTCGGACATCTATTATGGCTGCCATGGCAGCCATCTTGAAAATCTTGTTATCGCTACTCCTTCTGAATTGATGATCATATCAACATGGGGTTTTCACTAAAAGACTGCTTATGATGTCTAGTTGGTCCATAGTGAAAATGGTGCCAATCTGGTGTCCAATATGGCTGCCACAGCACCCATCTTGAAAATCTTGCTGTTGCTACTCTTCCTACATGGATGGTCATATCAACATTGGGTTTTTCACTGATAGACTTTTTATAATGTCTAGTGGGTCCTAAATGAAAATGGTGCTGATCTGACATCCAATATAGCCACCACAGCAGCCATCTTGAAAATCTTGTTATTGCTACTCCTGAATGGAGAGTCAGCTTGTCGACACTAGCAACTATGTTTCTGATCAGATTTTGATAAAACTTATGAAATTGTCTTATGTTATCAAGACGTTGGATGAGTGATTATGAGCAAGATCTACACATATTAATGAAGTAATGTTGAATTGTATTGGCTTATTTGATTGGCTGAGCTAGTTAGCACTCTGGAGACCCAATTCCAGTTGGATTTTGTGCCACGTTGGTAAATAAGCATCCATTATTATTGTCGTAAACAGGTTCTGTAATAAGTGAGATCTGCACATATTAATGGTCTGGTGCATATCATTGACTGAGCTCATTACCTCTCTATATCTACTTACAATATTTCTCATCCAATTTGTATAAAACTTGGTAAATGGGTTTATATTATCAAGCTCTTGGATCACTTTTATTATGAGCAAGAGACAATGCATATTAATTTTGCCTTTATTTTTAGAAAGAATTGTTATCAGGATATAGTAAAATGGATAAAATTAAAATTATATACAGTTAGGGAGATGGTTTACATTGTTTGTGTTTTTAAAATACTACATAAGCCTGCATAGTGAAGTGGTCAACTGTTGAGTTATATAAGCAAGATGACCAATATCAAGCCAACTTGAACCTTTTGGTAAGTTTGAACTCCAAGGAAAACTTGCTTGTTTTCATTTTGTGCAAATAATTCAACAGTGTCATCATAATACATACACTATGGACTTGTTACTATTTTACATTGCATATCAGCAAATGACTCAAGTTTTCTGCCATTTTCTGGCCTTTTTTTCCCCTTTTTGTTTGCCCTTGATAAGTCGGAGCATATTATGTTATGATATCTGTCCATCCAATGTTTCATTTCTGCACAATGGCTGAGTTCTCCAATATATAATTACCAGTCTTTGTGGAATGCCTGCACTGGGGGTAAGAAAGAAGCCAATCAGTTTTGGTGTCAAAAGGACAAGGTGACTGTAACCAAAAGAAGAAAAAAAGTTGTGCACAATAACATTAGTTTTATATCATACCTGGGCAAAACTTCGTGATTGGCTTAACTTGGGGTACGGAGGAAGCCTATCATTTCATTAGTCAAAGGGTTAAAGGTAAAGTTCACTGACAGAAAGAATGGTTTCTGCACAAGAGTTTCATTTATTGATATTGTACCTTCACTAAAGTTAGTCATTGACTTGCATGTTTGGTAAGGGAGAAGTCTATTCATTTTGGCATCAAAAGTTCAAGAGTCAAGGCTGCTGTTACTGATGAAAGGAAAAGGGTTTTTGCATAATAACTTCAGTTCTAGACTTCATACCTTGACCAAATTTTGTAAAGGGCTTGTACTTAAGGTATGACAGGTGCCTACTCATTTTGGGGTCAAATGTCAAGATAATTGTTGCTGAAATAACAAAATAGGTTTTGTAGAATAACCTTTATTCTAGAGCAAGTTTCTTGACCAAACATTGTGGATTTTAGTACTTCGGGAAAGGAAAAGACCTGTAGAGTCTGCTGTCTAAAAGTTGGAGGTCGCAGTCATGGTAAGTCTAATAAGAAAATAGTTCTTTCTACACATTAGGTTTGATGTGTAAAGTGCTTGCATAGATAACTATTATCATGAGGCAGGTATATAAATGTGCTGCTCACAGTACTCTTGTTATGTTGTGTTACAGTGTTTCTTCTGAGGACTTTCAGCATAAAAAAACAGAGCAGAGGTGTTCCGTTTTAGTGTAACATGTTTTTTTTCTTGTGTTATTAGCAAGCCCAAAAAAAACCATGGCAAGTGGGTGAGGAGTCCAGTGATTCATCTTCAGATTCAGATTCTGTGCAGCAGAGAGCTTAATGAAACCTGTTTTAAGAAGTGAAGATTTACTTTGAAGTTGGCCAAGTGAGGACCTTTTAATGACAGAAGATTTATCCATCATTGTCTTAACTAACTACCTGTAAAAAGAAAAGGCACCAAATTCTTTGTGGACTGAGAATAATTAGGATATGTGAACTGGCATCAGCTTTATCAGTATTTTTAGACATATTGGGTCTTTTTGACACATTGTCGTATGGACAAGTACTGTGATAAAAAAAAAAGCTTTTATCTTGCACAGGTAATTTAAAGCTAGTAACACTGGTGTGAATTCCTTTTCTTCCACATTTTTTGTAATGAGCAATTCATACAGAGGGGTATATTTTAATGTTTCCAGATCCTTGTACCAATATTCTTTGACTCTATCCCCATTTTAACCAAATAAAGTAAACAAGGTAAAAATATAAAAGGTTTACACCCACTCCATGTTTCCAGTTCTCTGTAACTGTTTTTTTATAACGTGCAGTTAACAGCTGTGGAAGTTATTTCTACAGAAAGCCTCCTACTGACCCAGATTTCTAGGCCACCTGTTCTTGCATTAGGCTATTAAGCAGATGTCAGTACATTGAGCAATCTCATGCCCACTTGGATTTCTTGGTTTATTAGCCAAAAGTGTTTTACTGAGAACAGTTATTACATTTAAATTTTGATGCATTTTAACCCAAAGTGCAAGTGACAGCTCATCCCTTTTTTTTTTTTAAATCTCTGTCATATTTCATCAATATCTGAAAAGTGGTATAGCCATAATTCTGTCAATGAGGTGGGTCCAAAAATCAGCATTGGTTACTGGCAAGGCTTTAAAGGAGGAAAATGAACACAATGTAATTATATGTCAGTATGTCGTTCTATTAATTTCAGTAAAAATACATAATATTACTTGCGGAATACATTTATTTAACTTTTTTTTTTCTCCATTTTTAATGAAATTTTTTTTTGTTAATTTTATGAATATTTGTAGAATTAAAGAGATGAGTGCATTGTATATTGAAATGATTATTTGTAAATGTAAATAGGTTCATAAATAGGTTAATAATCTGTAATATGGCATGAACTAATATGTGCATTATATAGTTTTAAGTCTGAAATATTGGTACATTTATGCATAGTTAACACAGCCTGTCATATTTGTAGCTTTGTTTAGAAATTCTCAACTTGAGTACAACACTGATGGTTACTGAAATACCGTATATACTTGCTTACAAGTCTGGTCCAACTGCAAATTGCATAGACCCAGATCTGCCATCGCATAATGTGCTGGCAGATCTGGGTCTCTGCAGTTTGCTAGGAGTAATCATTAGAACAAACAAAATAGACCCTTATCTGTCTGCGCATTATGCAGTGGCAGAACAGAGTCTGTGTTGTTTGCAGTTGGATATGACTTATAAGCGAGTATAAACGGTAACTGCAAATTAAACATGTATATACAATGGAACTTGAGAAAACCAAATATGTGATACCATAAATCTAAACCAATATTCGCAATAGGCTGATTTTTTTTTTTTTTAAAGTATACAACAATTTTAGCCAACCCCCCCTCCCCCCCCCACTTCTCCTACAACAATACAGCTTGTGGAGGCAGTAAGGTCGGTTTGTCAAATCATGGTTTTCTAAAATTCCACCGTATGATGTTGAAATGCAAAAATAAGACCATTTGATCTTTGTACAGTTTGCTAACATAATTCGGCTGACATCAGCATGCTATGGATTCAAGAAAAATAGAAAGTGACTGCTGCATTTGTATCACCATGTGTCAATTTGGGTAAATTTTCATTGTTCAAATAAACTATTCATATAATGTATTGATCTGCTTATAATCAATATCAAACCAAACTAATCTGTGTATGATCTGTAAATTTTGAGCATTGCGTGTTTGGTCAAGGAGGAAGGGGGTTTTTTCTCAGTAGAAGTCATTTTTTTAAAATTTTTATTTATTACATTTTTATAAATACCATCAATCATATATGATGTCACTTTCAAGTAGATATACAGCTTCCTTAATGTGACACAAGAATGCAGATCATTAGGATGTGTTGATTTCATGATCAGAGGTTATTGACCCTGATTTGCTTGTCAGGATGAAAGTTACAGATTGTTGGACTACTGTGTATGCACTGCCAGAAGAATATTTGAATGTTTTTTGCTGGATGATTGCAACTAATTTTTTAAGAAGATATACGTAGGAGCCTTTCCTTTCTATATCAATAGTTTTCAAGTTTTGTTGTGTTAAGAGAAAAATAAAATTTTCATACCAAAAAAAAAAGACTAATGTTGTTTAAAAACACAACAATGAATTTAGGTCCTGTGCTGTAATGCAGTATCAGATTTTTATCCAGCATGTACAAGCTAACATTGTAACTTGTTTCTTTTTGTACAGTTTGCATATGTAAAAATATCCTGTGAAAACTTGACCAGAATGTAAATGTACTTTGTATGCTGTTTGTAGATAGACCGTTTTACAATAATTCATCTTTAGAACTTCCCTGATTTATATTTTTATGGATTCATAGACTTTATGGTTTGCTTGTAAATTGTAAATGCAAGCTTCTGATTGCTGTTATGTATAGGGTTTAACAGCATATCGGCACAATCCTGACTTCAGAGTAAAACTAAAGTTAGGGCTGTTACATTTAACATATAGTGAAACCCCACTACGATGTACTTTGTTATAACACAAATTCAGATATAGCACGGTTGTGGCATGGCTCCTGAAATTTTGCATTAATGTTACCAGTTTTTGAAGTACTACAAAGCTTAAGTGCCGTTTCTTGAAGTACTACAAAGCTTAAGTACCAAAATAGTGTTTGATTTAATAATTTGCCAAGATGTGTTGTATTCTTAAAGAAAAAAAAATATCTGATCACAGCTTCTTGATTATTTTTGAAAAAGACGTTAGCTCCAGAAAAAGCTGATAATTGTTAATCTAATTATTATTGAACCATCAACAATAAATCCATTAAGTCGTCCTTGTATTTGTTGTCGGTGCATCCTGTATACAGTCAATGCTCAATCCAGGATAAACAGTAGCCAACAGATGTTTGCTTAGTCATCTGGCATACTCAACCAATGCCTGCTCAGTTAAATGTCATACACATCTGTTGAAACAAGTTTATTGCCAGAATTGTAAGGAGCAGTTTTAATCATTGCCAAATCTCCCCCCCCCCCCATTTTATCTTAATCCTTGTTCTTTTATAGTCATAAATGCCGATAGCAGCTCCAAATAGCTCCCTTATACACAGTCCACCTGTCCTTGTAATGCTAAAGTTACATGTATAGCTGTACGATACTATTGTCAACCATTGACTGGAACAGAATCATTCAAGTTGTATGGGTGGATGGATTTGGTATTATAATCGAACATAATACTCCTTGTTTTTGCTCTGCAGCAGTACAAAGTCATTATAAATAACATTTTCAATTAATATTGGGCTTGTTTTATTTACTTTTTTCTCTGTCTTTTAGAGAATGACAACTGTTTTTATGGAGATCACTCTTTACCTATGAAATGGAATGGTTTACTCCCAAACTGGGTTCAGGCAGTTACACACCTGTTCAGTTGTTCATCTCGGGTACATTACAAGGGTGATTGCCTTGACCACATGTATACATTTTAGTTCAAGTATTTTTCAAGCCTAAATACAAGTTTCTTCTCAGAAACTCCCATTGCCTGATTTATGCATTTTATTGTCTGTAAAAAAATTAGACCCTTCAGACATGTCCAGCAAATATGAATGTTTCGGAAAAATACAGTGTTTCACAAGTTAGTATGAGTGTTTTAGCAAGAAATTAAGTATTGGATTTAAATGGAATCGAGCTGAAAAAGTATAGAAATTAATGCTTTCTTCTGCATATTTTCGATGGAATTACTATTATGGATACCATGAGATAACTGGTGAGTACACGTCCTGTTGCTATTTACACTACAGTTGCCAAGTTTCTTATACACGTATATGTATGCACCAATAAAAGATTCTATGCCAAAAAAAGTGAATATTAAGTATTTAACAACTGTTTTAAGTATTTCTTGCTTAATATGCATCAAGTTGGTAACTGCATCACTGAAGTCCGTTGTTTTGTGCCTGACTTCCCCCATACACACACACACACACCATACCCCCACCAGCTTGTATAGCTAAGAGGATACAGGTGCAATATTGTGTTCATTTGACTGATTTGATTGGATATTGTAAGATACGGTACATCAGGATGTGTTGATTTCATGACAAGAGGCTATTGGACCTGATTTGCTTGTCATGATGAAAGTTAACATTTGTTGTACTATTGTGTATGCACTGCCAGAAGAGTATTTGCATGATTTTTGCTGGATGATTGCAACTAATTTTAACAAGATATATGTAGGAGCCTTTCCTTTCTATGTGAATAGTTTTCAAGTTTTGTTGTTGTGTTGAGAGACAAATTTAATGTTCATACCAAAAAAAGGGTACTCTGATTACTCTTGGAGTTCATATGAAAATGATACAAAATTCTAATTGCATCTATGGGTGACTATTCCATATTAAAATGATACAAAATTCTAATTGCATCTATGGGTGACTATTCCATATGAAAATGATACAAAATTCTAATTGCATCTATGAGTGACTATTCCATATGAAAATGATACAAAATTCTAATTGCATCTATGGGTGACTATTCCATATGAAAATGATACAAAATACTAATTGCATCTATGGGTGACTATTCCATATGAAAATGATACAAAATTCTAATTGCATCTATGGGTGACTATTCCATATGAAAATGATACAAAATTCTAATTGCATCTATGGGTGACTATTCCATATTAAAATGATACAAAATTCTAATTGCATCTATGGGTGACTATTCCATATGAAAATGATACAAAATTCTAATTGCATCTATGGGTGACTATTCCATATTAATATGATACAAAATTCTAATTGCATTTATGGGTGACTATTCCATATTAAAAGTGCCTTTCCTGGGTCCCAAGTATGTTTTACTGGAACAGCCCTTTGTATGCAGGGAGATCTTTCGCTGTGTCCCCAGCTTTGAAGACAGGGATGAGATTTTGCATTTTGGTCCATTATCTCCCTTTTTGCATACATCAGAAGTACCATACCATGGGACCAACAGTAGATCACTCTGACTGCCATTCCATGTTGTTGTGACTTTGTTAGCTTAATAGACCTAAGAACAGGTGAGTTATACAGTGGAGTTTTATTTGGTGTCCATCATTCAGTGCACGTATTTCATTCATTATCAAATGTTTGATATAGTTATTCTTCCCATACTGCATTTAGGGTTGTGATGAAACTTGCCACACACATTTTCTTAAGGTTTAGTGTGTCATAAATGGAAATGGTGCCCTTTGAAAACTCGGAATGGCCACCAGGACAGCTACCTTGGAAATCTTGCCATTAATATCCCCCTTGAACTACTTGGAGGATTTCTATGAACATAGACGTGAAGAACTGGTACTCCTTTAACTTTTATTATTGTCAATCCCAGCTTGGCAGAAGGTTAGCATAGTGACTACTTTGGCATCTGTATGCATATCTGTCCACATGTCCATCCACACCCAAGATTATGGTCATTGTTAAAGTTGTTTAGATTAGGGTCAGTGTTTTAGTTTTTAGATTGAGGTCAGTGTCTTTTTCTTTTATATTCAGGTCAATTATATTTTATATAGTTTTAGTTTATTTATATTCAGGTCAAAGTTTCTTAGATTAAGGTCAGTGTTAGTTTTTTATATTAAGGTCAGTGTTAACATTTGTTAGGTTAAGGTCAGTGTTAACATTTATTAGATTAAGGTTAAAGTTACAGTTTTTATATTAAGCACAAGAGTAAAGTTTGTTTACTTATTAGTTCAATAAAAGGTGTGCTGAACAAAAAGGAAATCTCTTGCAAAAATTTTTTATGGTTATGTTTGATATGTTGTTCATTTCAAGGATTGCTATGAAACTTAGCACACCTTCATGATAAGGTTTTGTTGGCCCTAGATGGAACTGATGCCCCTTGGAAATGCAATATGGCCACCAGTTTTAGTTACCAAGTGAAGTTTATTGACAATTACTTGTTCACTATTAACTATTCTATTCCTGTTCAATTGTGAGCTTGTACGTGGTGGATAATTTCTCACATATTTGACATGCATATTGACACGTGTAAGATGTGTGCACACAGAAATCTACTCAGCTGACCAAGTATTTTGGACATTCTATGGAAATTTCTTTAACCTGTTTCTTTTGTACACTAGTGACTACATCCAAGGCTGTATTGATATTTGTTGGCCAAAAATGTGTGTGACTAACTGGATTTAGTGACTAGTGCCTATGTGAAAGCAGTAGGTACTAGTTACTATATTCAATTCAACAATCATACACTATAGGGTCAGTAAATATTTATGTCGCCCAAGTTTTTATAGTTGCTATATGTTTTAGAATACTGAATAAAGCCACATAAAGTAAAGTGAAAACAATTTTCCATTGAAAATCTGTTTTGTAGTTCATCATGCAAGGACACTAGTTTATCTTGCGAAGGAAATAGTTAATGAGCATTACACTCGCAGGAACCTAGCTGAAATGTACTTTCATTCCCATGGTATAAAGTCTTCATGCCATTGGCAAATATTATAAGAGGTATACTATTTTTGTCTATTTACTTGCATACAAACTGTTTTCTTCATTGAGAGGAAGTTAGGTCCTTGATGGCTCAGCCTTGTCTACCTCAGTTTTCAGAAGTGGGTCCATCCTTGCTGTCAGGCTGTAACTGTTATTTCTGTACACCAATATACATGAAGTCTGCAATGTGAGATGCTTGATGGGAGGAGGATGTATTGCATATCTCAACTTGATTGTTATAATCTACTCTCCAGAGTTAATTCAACATTGCTTTGAACATTTTGTTCTGATTCCAGTTCAAATAGCTTTTCATCTGTTGCCACCTAAGTTGCAATTTTGATGTATCTGGTGATGAGGACATGTCATTCAAAAACAACTTCATTATTTTAAATCCCCAAAGTGCCATTTTTTTATTTTTAAAAAAAGTTGCATTTTTCCTATCAGACTAAACTTTGGAAGAAAGAAAACAATTTTCAAAGGCAAAGTATCTGATGTGTACGGTTCTATCAGATAATCCAGATGTTAGGTTTAAACACTGGTCAGATATTCATTTTAAAATGAAGTTGCTCATAATTCCATTTTTTGGGACTGCTAAAAAAAAGGTGATGTCACACATTCGACAGTTTCCACAACTGACTAATACAACAATAACAACAACATGCTGACATGGCAAAGGGATAGAAGAGTAAGATGGCGGTGTGTCGGTTGTTTCCTGTTTTAGCTCTCTATTATTTTCATTGAATCCACAAAATCAGGAATCTTTTCAATAACAACGTTAATTCTCTGGTGTTGTGAACACCTGCTGAAAAAGAATATCATAGTATCTTTGCTCAAACTGTTTTCATTTTAGACTTGAAGGTATTCTTTGTTACTCTAACGCTGGTTACTCACCGGCACATCCCACAATCCAACTCCAGTTTGTAAACATCTTCCATTTTTGGACTTTATAGATCACATAAGTTAAAACATGTTCCAACACTTTTTCTTACCTTTTCTTATCACCCTTACCCTCATCATACACAAGATTACATTCTCCACCCACCTCATTACCATTCTGAAAATAACCATGTTGAAGGTAAAAGGACCAGTTTGTAGAAACAAACTCGTTCTTCTCTATGTAGCCTATTGTTGGCTGAATCATATACACCTGAACCAAATACGGGCCCAAGAACCATCGAGTTTCATTGTAGGGTCTGCAACAAAGCCTGTAGATGGACAACACCTTGTGTGTGCTGTGACTCGTAAAGTATAGTATCATTAAGAGTGCATGGATATTCCAGATGTCGTGTTCAAAACCCTCTCCAATGTAAGCTGGGAATGTATTCAATGTGGTTTGCCAAATTTCTCTACTGGAATATTCGACACTGCCTTGGTGACTGCACCCAAGCAGACAGTGAAATAAGCTTTAGCAACCCAACTGCAACTTCATCTCCATACAAGCAGCGGAGCACCTCTACAACACATGGTCCCACTGGAATTAGAACTGACTTGCCCATGAGAATCCTAGTCATCAATTGTCAATCAATAAAGGCGGTGTTACGAAACACCCAAATCCACCTAAATCCACACCAAATCCACCCAAATCCGATCCAAATCCACCCAAATCCACACCAAATCCACCCAAATCCAAACCAAATATACGAAATATTATCAAGTCTACCGTCTCGTCTCTAAATTGCAACGCACTCCCATTTTTCATTCAAAGTCGACGTTCCTGTGTTTGGTTGATATATAAATACAAAAGGACTAAAAAATATTATAAATGAAATGACAAATTGTAGTTAATAAACTTGCATATGTGTACGTTTAGTCATTAAATAAATTTATATTTTTCCCGCGTAAATTGTTCTGTTATAACTTGTTACTTTATAACTTACATGTATTACTTTGCACAATATATTGCGCATGTCCGTTATGATTCTCATTCAAAGTCGGGTTTCACTATATCCTCCAACTCAATGCATCATTACATGTGCTAATATAACGGACTCACCCTTAGTTGTGTCCCTATATTTCGCGTTGTGACAACTATATATGCCGAAAATTGTTACTAAACATTTGGATTTGGGTGGATTTAGTGTGATTTGGGTGGATTTGGGTGTTTCGTGACACCCCAATAAAGGGGCCTGGGAAAAAGGGCCTGCTTAGCAATATGAGCTCCTCTACCCAAGCCACCATTGTTATTGGTACAGAATCATGGCTAGAGAGCAACATAAATTAACTGAAGTATTCCCAGAAAACTTCAGATCCTACCACAAAGATCGTCCTGACGGATTCCATGGAGGCGGTGTATTTGTCCAAGTATCTAACCAGTATGCCAGCCGCGAGCCAAAAGAACTTGAGGCAGACAATAACTCTGAGATAATTTGGGCCAAAATCAAGGTTAAAGGGGCAACAGACCTATACGTCGGCGCCTTCTACAAACCTCCATCCTTAACCGATTCAAACTGCCTAGACAACCTTCACTCATGCCTTACAAGAATCCCATGCGGTACGCACCTTTGGCTAGGAGGAGACTTCAACCTGGCAGATATTGACTGGGAAAACGAGCGTCCACTGCCACAAGCAACAAACAACGCCAAATGCCTACAACTACTAACTAAAATAAAGGACTCGTTCCTGGAACAGGTTGTAGATGCACCAACACGGGTAACTGAATTTTCCTCAAATCTGCTTGATCTGTTCTTCACTAACAACAAAACATTAATCAAGTGTGATGTCATACCAGGAATTGCTGACCATGAAGCAGTTTATAAAGAGTCCCGCCTACAACCAATGAAAGTGAAGAAAGCACCTCTTAAAAGTTTTCCAATACATGAAGGCAGACTACAGCCAGATATATGAAGAATTGAAAACGTCTCAATAGTCATTCATACGTGAAACCGATAACCTTTCTGCAAATGACACATGGAAACTTTTTGAGAAGATCCATTGGTTAATGGATAAATTTACGGTATACTATCCAGGACCATATCTGGAAGCAAGACGAACAAGCCTTGGATGGACAGATCCATTAAAGCCTAACACAGAAAACGGAAGAAATTATTTGCAAGACAGAAAATGACAGGAAAGGCCAGAGATCGGAAACTTCACCAAGAAGCAAATTCAAGATCCCAACGCTTAGAACGGCAGGCCTACTGGAGATATATTGAAAACTTGATAGAAGTTGGAAACTCTGATCGAGATCGCCAACTTAACAAGCAGAAGAGATTTCGAAACTACATCAAGTCCGTACGGAGAGACAGCTGTGGTGTGGCACCCCTCAAGGAACACGGGAAACTACATTCAGAGGCATCTGACAAGGCCAATGTACTGTATCGACAATACCAGTCAGTCTTCACACAAGAGGACAAGAGTGACCTGCCCAGACCACATAGAGATCGTTACCCACCAATGCCTGACATCCAAGTTACCGAAGAAGGTGTATATAGATTATTGCGAAAAATTAACCCACAGAAGGCCATCGGACCAGACATGATTCCAGCAAGGATCCTGAATGATCTAGCAGGAGAAGAGTGTACACCATACTTTAGCTATATTTACCAGAAGTGCCTCTCAACAGGTTCTGTCCCTTTTGTGTGGAAAACAGCAAATGTCACGCCTGTCTTCAAAAACGGTTAAAGATTTAAGGCCAGCAATTATCGACCTGTCTCCCTTAAATGTATCCGCTGCAAAATGCTCGAACACATTATAGTCAGCAACATGATGCATCATCTAGATCACTTCAGCATCCTAACAGTCTGCCAACACTGTTTCCGTGCCAGACGAAGTTATGAAACACAGCTCATAGCCAATGTGGATGAGCTCGCCAAATCCTTAGACAGAACAAAGCAGTACGACCTTGCGGTCCTTGACTTTAATAAGGCTTTCGATCGTGTCCCCCATTAAAGACTCCTTGGTAAGTTGGACCACTATGGCATCAGGGAAAATGCTCTGAAATGGATCAGAGATTTTCTGACAGACAGATCACAGAGGGTTATTGTAGATGGAGCAACATCATATCCAGCACCGGTTGTTAGCGGAGTACCTCAAGGGAGTGTTTTAAATCCCATCCTCTTCCTGGTGTTCATCAATGATCTACCATCAAGCGTCAAATCCAACACGAGGCTGTTTGCAGACGACTGTATAGTCTACAGGGAAATCAACGCCTACAAGGATTGCGAGATCCTAACAAGAAAACCTGAAATGACTGGCTCTCTGGGAAAGAACTTGGGGTATGTCCTTCCACACAGAAAAATGCAGCATCTAGAGTCTACAGGAAGAAATCTCCGATCATGTCCAACTACATTTTTAAGGGGCACAAGCTAGATACTGAGCAGGCAACAAAGAATCTTGGGGTGGAATTCTCTAAAGACCTCTCTTGGAAACGCCACATAGACAAGATGGTGAAAAAAGGGAACAGCAACCTTGGTTTCCTGCGCCGCAACCTCCAAATCAGCAACGAGGAAGTAAAAAGTGCAGCATATTTCTCGCTTATACGACCTGGCCTTGAGTACTGCTCAACCGTGTGTAACCCACATAACAAAGATCAGATAAATAAGATAGAGATGGTTCATCAGAGAGCCGCTAGATACACCACAAACAGAGACAGAAATACTAGCAGCGTCAGTGCCATGTTGGATCATCTCCAGGGGGAATCACTCGAATCTAGGCGAACCAAGGCCCAGCTGACCATGTTATTCAAGATAGCGAACAACCTAGAGGACATAACCGCTGACAAATATATGACCCTAGCATATAGCCGAACTAGGGCAAATAACACGAAGTTCCTACTGCAGTCGGCAGCAACAACCTGTTTCAAGTTCAGCTTCTTTCCACGCACGATAGGGACTTGGAACAAATTACTATCAACAATTGCAGAAGCTCCTGACTTCGTATCTCACAAGCAGGCGCTTTCCAACATCACCTTCTAATGCAATAGTCAGCTACAAGTTAGACCTAGTAATTCTCATGGCTGTGCCGGTTGAGATTCATTTATCTCTTCGCCGCCACGGTAGCCGGATTGGTCCGAGTATGAACGGACGCAAACGTAGACTGACACTCTTTCACTTACTTCTCTTTTACTTACTTCTACCTTTTCTATTATTACTCTTCTAACTGACCTACCGCTACCTTCCTTCCTATATTCTTGACCTCGCACCACCCGTTGCTTAATAGTCAAGTGTGACTGCATCGCCGTATTTATAGATATAAAGATAGAGGGATGGAAGAGAGGTAGCTTTGCTGTTTTAAGTGGGTCTGAGAAGAAAAGGATGTAGCTTCTTGTACACATTACAGAAAGAATTTGGAGACTGGTGAAAAGCCAGAGAGACCCTGTGAGAATGAAGAAGAAAAGAGACATTGATTTGCTTGATATATGAAGAACGGAAAAACAGCTGGCTCCTATTTCTCCCCCACCTACAGCCACTCTTGTGAAGCTCATCTTTCACAAAAACTAGGTAAGTCTGGAGGGTATATGACCACTGTATTGGCCAAAAAGATCAAGGGATGATCATGGTACCTGTCCCTGATCCGACACACACGGCAGCTGGGTATAACCACTCATACATCCACCAATAGTCCACCATGCTGCCACAACACACGCAGTCGATATGCTGCATGACTATCTACCTTAGATCATCTTCAGCAGACAGGACCAGTGTATCCCGGGTATACACTGGGTTACGAAAAGAACTGCCTTATCAAACGCCTAGAGTTGCATGGCCTGTGAAATAATGCTAGATTGACTGTTTAAAAAAAAGAAAACCTTATAACAGATTTGCATACTTGTTCAGTTATCACTCAAGAGACCAGTATAGAAAACTAATTTGAATATTCCTGTTGTTAGTAAATAATCATTAATCCCCTACAAAACACTTGGTCTTATTATTATGAAATATGTACAAATGTACATGTAGTATCGTCATTTGTTATTTCAATTATTTGGGTGCAAGAGAGAGAGAGAGAGAGAGCACTGGTTGGACAGAGTGGAAAATATAATGTATTTTTACTCAGAAATAAGATTGTTGTTCACACAAAAAAATTTCTTCTGTATAAATTGTATTCAAACTGAAAATCAGTTGTAACAAAAATATTGAGATACCACTGTAGTAAAAGTTCATAAACCTTAAATTATTTTACAATAATAAATCCTTTGGGAAAAAAATAGGTTTAAATTGATGAGCTGTTTACTACTACATTTTCACTGTAGATTCTACGGAAAATTCCACAAAAATATGGGCTAGGGTTCACTAATAATTTTAAGGTTCTGGTTGTTTTTTGCAAAAATATGCAGTATTCCAGAGTTCTGCTGATTTGTTAGACTTTTTATTTGTATCACTGATGCGCTAGGGGAGGTTCTATTGCAATAAATTCAATCACCTATTTGATTAGGAGCAAGGATATCAACTGCTCTCCAACGACATGGGTAAACAATGCCACTGCCCGCACAGACCTTTTGACTCCAGGATCAGCTTCATTTTGAATTGTCAGTCAGTTGGATGATGTAAAGAACTGTTTACAAATGAAATAAAACAATTGGATTCATGACCAATCTGAACAACAAATGAGGTGGTCTTGGAGAAATAAAGGTAAGGACTTGACGTTTTGATCGTGTATGATTTATCATCCTTTATTCATGAACCCTATTGTTCTTTGGGGGAGCGGTCTGCCTGTGGAGATCTTTTTGAATGATGGTATCATTCTGAGTGGGACTCTAATGGTTCTCTGATCTTGAAGGCCAGACGGAGGTGATGCGCCAATATCTGCAGCAGGGTGTCTTTCATCTGCTCCACTGACATTAAAATGTCAATAAAAATGTACTGCTATTATTTAGAAGTTATTTTTGGTTTGCTAAACTGCACATATGAACAGAAGTTACTCTATAAAATATGTAATATCACTGAAAAGGAAATATTAACTACCTGCTGTACTAGTCATGTCTTGCCAAGATTAGAAACTTGTGGCGGTACATTTATACGACTTGATGAACGTGCATTTTCTGTAACTAATAATTACCTGGAACAAATTTGGAGCAAAGTATATTGTAGATTTTGATACACTGTTTTTGTTGTTGTTTTTTTTTTTTTTGGGGGGGGGGGGGGTTTGTTTGGGTTTTTTCTTCTTATTTCAGGTGACGAGATATTGTTTGATTGTGATATGAAACAAAACACTAAATGTTTAACTTTGTATATGGTCCTTGATTCAGATTACATCTAGTTAGTATTATTCTCTGTTAGAGTTTACCCAACAACATATATTTCATTTTTTTACGGACCACCATGACAATGGTAGGAGCATATAGTGTTATCCTGCTCCGTCCATCCGTAACACCTTGGTTAAGTTTTCGTTTACGGCTTAGGTCATTTCCTGCATTGTGGTGGGGCATCCGAATTCCATTTACACATTTCTAGTTTAAGCAGAAGTTAACAAAGTTTCATAAAAGCTGCATTCAGTATCTGCTAGAAACAAAATATTTGAGAAGTTAGCATCCTTACTCTTATTCTGTCTTTTCTGTTATTAATTATCTGTATAGCCTCCTCTGATCAGTGTGGTGCTGCCTGCCATCGGTACACACACACACACATCATTCCTCTTGCACCACCTCTTGCTCTTACTATATCCGACCTCGACCTCTCCGTCTTCCAGCCCTCCCCCTTTCAACCCTGGCTAATGGTCACAAAGGGCATGATACAAAGAATTAGTATACATCTCAAGAGGATGCAGAATAATTCTGAAATTACAATAAGAAGGATTGAGGTCAAAGCCATTAATCTAATTGAAGATACACTGGTTATATCATAGTATATATGATTGCAGGAATCACGCTCATGTATATAAACGAATGCATGCAGATTGTGCATTATAATTGTAATGCCCGATGTATTTGTTGTTGAATGTCCCATGATTTTAATATACCCAAGCTTTTAAGTCTATGCTGTAATTTTAGTCCAAGCTTGCACTGGAATATACAAGGCTACAATTTTTGAGCAGAGCATATAAATCCTTGTTACGAGTTCCTGATACATCCATCATAGTCTTTATTAGATTTGCTTTATAAAGGTCCCGTAAAATTTTTTTGTTGCAATATAATATTGTTAAATTTATGCTGAAGAGATTTCACAAATCAAACAAACAAAAATAAACAAAGAGGGCTTCATAAAATAAATATTTTACATATATTGGCTTTTTTCCCAATAATATAACAAGGTGATGCTGCTATAGGCTTGAATATTCCACAAGATGCGTCTGTAAATCTCGTGATGTTCACACCTTTGCCAGTTTGAGTATTGGTCGGCGGTCCATACGTATTGGCGTAAACGACATTTTCTACTTACTAAACAAATAGCATTGTATAATTACGCTGATGACGACACCATATCTTACATCCATAAAGGTCCAAATAATATAATGTCTGTTGTAAAAAAATTAGAACAAGATACTTACTGACTGGTTTTCAGCCAATGGTATGCAAACAGACACCCAGAAATTCCAAGCCATTGTTCTTGGCAAAAATGTGCACAATTTATCAAATTTCACCATAAAAGACCATGAAATACCCTGTGAGGACTATGTGAAACTCCTCGGAGTAGATATTGACTTTCAACTAAATTTTAGCAACCACATATCTAATACATGTCAAAAAGCTGCAAGACAAACATCTTGCAACGTCTCAATCACTATTTATCCATTAATACTAAGATACTGATCTACAAATGCTTTATTAGGTCAAATTTCCACTACTGGCCCCTCATTTTTGGTATTTCTGTTGCAAACAAAATTCTGACAAAATGGAAAAAATGCGGTATTCGGCTCTAAAATTGGTGTTTGATGGTTTTAAAAGCTGATATGACTCACTGCTAAGAAAAGCAAATCTTCCTACTCTACATATTAGTAGATTAAGATGTATGTCAACTGAAGTATATCAGATACTTCACAAGAAAATACATACTTGAGTAATCTAGACACATTCAAAAACTGCATCTATAATCTCATATACAAAAATTTAGCAATAATACCAAAGGTAAAGACCACAAGATATCAATTTGACGCCCCCAGAGTTTGGAAGAGCCTCCCAATGAACTGAAAACAATCCCTGATTTCAAATAATACAGCAGGCTGATTCAGACATTGTCAGGGCCTCACTGAAAATGTGCTTTATGTCATTCTATTTAGCAGTCAGCGGCAATTCAGCTTTCAGGTTACCAGTTTCACTGGTTTAAATCCTGCTTCCATAATGCTTATTTTAATTACTTATTTCCTTTTTTTTTAAGCTGTAATATTAACTTTTCGCACCCTCATTTTCTGATATCTGAAAAAAATGGCCTTTGTGCATGCTTTTAACAATAACAGTCATATTTCTTATTTAAAAAAAGTCAAATGTATGCCGTTACGTGATGTGTTTTATATGTTCTTACGTTTTTTTTAAAAGTGTATTTGCATGTTATATACTTCTTGTCTTATCTAATTATATATGCTGTTACGGTTGGCATTGTAATGTTTCTAGTGTGTATTGTTTCCTTGTAAATATGTACAAACTGTGTTCCTGTCGGCTGAAATATAAAGTATTTGTGTTATGTCATATCGGTAAAATAGCTCGTCCAGAGCTACTCAGTAATGTTTTCATGTCACCAAGACTACCTACTTAAAATAAAATTTCTTGTAGTTTGTATTTCTTGTAAGTGTTAAAGTTTGAGTGACTTGTATGGTTTGTGCAGTATTTTGAGTAATTAAAGTCAAATGTGAAAAGACTACAAGGGTGTCAAACATACGGCCCACCAGACTCATTATTTATTATTATTATTTATTATTTTTTATATCAAATCTGGCCCGCCATAGCAAACGAGTTTGAGACCCCTGGTCTAATAAGTTTCGAATGGCGCTACAGTGTTTGTGTCAAGATAATACTAATATTACTATTTTTACCTTCTTTTGTTGGTTGAGTACTAAACTGATCCTATATCTGACAATGGGGATTTCCGTATAACTAAAACTAACTCAAAAGAACCGAAACTAAACTTGAACGAACTTGAATACAACTAAAAGGAACCAGAATGAACATGGTATATATGGAAACGAAGTATAGTGTGATGTTCTGACATGTTTTGGGCGCAGTTTAAGAGGAAAACGTGCCGATATTTATGTGAAGAGTATGCTACGTTACTGTGCATCTTTCTGTGTATTTATGGTAAAAAAAAAAAATTAACATTAACTTTCTGACCTTAAAAAAAAAATAGAATATGGCGAGTAAATGATTTATACAAACAGAACCTAAAAAACAATCAGATCAATAATGGTAAAAGGAGGAAAAGAAATCAAACCCCAGCTTACAGCTTCAGATACTGTCTGGGAATAATTCTACTATTCATGCTGCAGTAAATTTTGCTATTGCCTTCAGGAGTTGGAAGGGGCATGGGGGATGGGCAGAGTCGGCGTCCCCCAGACCCACTCTTACCACAACCCCTAAAAATGAGTGCGAAAGAACCGGAACGTTTCCTAGAGTACGTTTTCTTTACAGTTAGATGGTTACAATTATGCCCTGGAAATGCTTAAAATGCAGGAGCTTCCGGGAGCCTCGCCCCTGGGCCCTCATTGCGGATAACTTGTTTACGCTACCCCCAACCCCCGTAAGGATGTTTCTGGATCCGCCTCTGGCCTTCCCCGTGCCTATTGTATTGACAATCATCAGATGCATGTTACTGTCAAGTTAATGTACGTCATGTGAATCATGTGGGGGCAAGGCTGTCGTAAGGGGCAGGCGATACGGGCGACTGCCATGGGCGCCAATCGGGGAGGGGGGGGCGCAATTTCGCGAATCATGTTCTTTTATTCTGTATTTTACTTAAATAAGCATACAGCTTTTTCATGAAAATACCTACGTTTAGTTATTATTCTCATGACAATACATTAAAAAAACAAACAGTTTGCAGTGTTTGTTTTTTTTTGGGGGGGGGGGCAGGGCGCCAAATGCAACACTCTCCCGGGGCGCCGTTTCGTCCAGCGAAAATTGCGACGGTCCTGTGTATGGGCAGTTAGTCAATAACGAATAACTGCAACATTTTTGAAAATTACGCCTACTTTGCATTATATATAGTTGAACGGAAACGATTGTCCATAGTCCTGCCCCCCCCTCCCCCTTCCCAAAGAGTCACGCCTGATGAAAGTCGCTCCTCCGTGAAACAATTCTAGAGATTGTGATTTTGTCAGTTTAGAACATTAGGACCAGCGGATATAATATATTCAGATATGAGGGCTGCCAATGCTGATTAACTCTCTGAATTCGTCATCAAGTTACTGTATTTGGGTGCTGTTCGACTCCATGTAATAGCATGGCTGGATCTTCGCTCGTCTCCACGTCGTTTCGCTCCATTTGTTTGGTAGAGTTCTCATCATCTATACCTGTCAAACGTCCCTTCAATATCTTTCTTTTAAACAATGAAACCAACTCAAAATTTTACAGTAGCACAGAGAATTACATTCGTAAACTTTATCCAAGTCGGCCTTGATATCAGTCGGAGAGTACCTTAAGAGCGCTCGGATTTTGCAGTGTGCGGTTGCTTAAAAGAAGAATTGTTCTTCGACATTTTTAGGTCACTGTCATTTACCTATGTTACCTCGAAAAAAAGTTGCGGTGCGCATCCCAAAAAAAACTTGAGCTTGTTCATCAGAATAAAACATGCGCATGCGCATCAGAAAAAAACTTGTACGTGCGCTTCAAAACATTTGAGCGTTGGAAAAACCGAATATCTCCAATAAGTTAGACTGAATGCGATCTTTAGCAAGACTGTGCAACTAGTTGCATAATGGACAAGCAATTTTGAATAAATAAATAAATGTATAACTACTTTAAGTACTAAAAGATATATGCCGAGAACTATCGACTAGTTATCTTTGCTAAGGCTAAGAACACTCACGTGGTGCATTACGATACATCTCTAGTATCAGGCGCAATATCAGTTATATCACGATAAATCGTGGTCTGTGACCCAAACACAGAAATTCGTCCTTATGAACACAACTGAACTAACTCAGATTCTGGAAAACTTAAAATTACAGCTTGAAGCAGCCATAATAGTTTCCGGACTACCAAAATTTGCTAGCCGAAAAGCACTTTATTTTGAAACTGGATGTCCTACTCTCGTAGAAAGGCGAACAATAAAAAATCTCTGCAGCTTTTTTGTAATAAAATTATCAACAACCAGTCTCCGGATTATATAACCGATTTACTCCCACCTTGATCGCGAGACACATTACCTTATAATCTGAGAAACTCGAACAATATCGTTCAGTATCAATGTAGAACCTGTTGGTTCAAAAAATCGTATATACCAACACTTATCGACTCATGGAACGGTCTGCAACAATCCACAAGAAATCGTACATCTATACTAACCATCCAAAAAAAACTACTCCAAGTTATTTAGCATTTGGTAATAGCCAAGCTTCAGTGCTGTTTAGCCGGTTAAGATACAAATGCAGTTCGCTGAATTATGACTTATTTATGTGTAATCTTGTCGCCAATCCTTCCTGTTTCTGTGGATTTCCAATAGAAAACGTCCATCGTTTTCTTTTTGAATGCAGGCTATTTAATAACGCAAAAAATTAGCTTTATCGCAGGTTATTATTAATGAATATAAATATTGATACTGATACACTTTTATTTGGCAACGAACTTCACACATCAGAAACAAACATTTTGCTACAAAAAGAAATGCAGAAATTTATTATTAACACAAACAGATTCACAAGCATATGATTACTTTATGTTCCATTATGACTACAGTTAAAATATTACGTACTAGATCACACTTAATACTATCTCTCAGCTCCTATCCTTCTTTCATCCCTCTCATTTCATTATATGTATGCACGTCACGTGTCTTGACTTTTTCCAGAACTCTTGCCTGCATGCTCGTTAATTAATTATTTATGTTTATAATGGAAAGAAACTTGTAAGTTTAAAAACTTATTTCCAATCTTTTTGCCCTGTATCCATACTTGTGATCTTTTGGCAATAGATATGTTTAAACTAACTGAAATATATTTTTTTCATAAAGTTTGAACTCCACTCTCCAGTCAGAAAATCATACCAAAAGTGTGCATCGACCGGGTATATTTTAGTTTCTTAAATCTGAATGGGGACACCATGATTGCCCCATTCAAGCTCAATGGCAATCAGTGCAGACTCTGTGAATGCTCTCTGTATTATCACGTAGCATTTCTTTCTTATCACGATATTCCTATTACCTGAACATGTGTATTGTGTTAATGTTTGTGTGTGTACATGTGTATTGTGTTAATGTGTGTGTGAGAGAGAGAGAGAGAGAGAGAGAGAGAGAGAGAGAGAGAGAGAGAGAGAGAGAGAGAGAAAGGGGGAGAGGAGGTGATTGTTTGAACTTGCTTGGGCTATCAAACAAACAGCAGCGTCACTATTGAGTTTGAAGACGACTGGACAAAACTTACCTTCATTCCCGTATATCCAGTTTTCTCCACAATTTTACTGGAGCAGGTTAAGATTCAAACAATCCAGTTTCTATAAGTATGAATGGCTAATCCCATATGACAAAGGGGCGGTATTGCACTTTTTTTTAGGTCAAGTCAAACTCTTATATTTGATCAAATGTGGTAACTGAATAAAACAAACATCTTTATTTTCATTAAGAATTTTCTTTTATTGTAAAGTTATTAGAGCACAATTGTACTACTCTAACGGGAATGGTGTGAAATTGACCGTACCCTCTGATTTCCGCACGTTGTGACTTTGACTCGGATTAATGACAACGATAATCCCTCTCTCTATCCGGATTGTGACCGAAGTTGAATTTTCACATGACTTGAATTAAACTGAGCAGGCTCTTGCTAACGTAAGCTTGATAAAAAAAACTGTCGAATTTGGCCCCCCCCCCCCCGGACATACACACAAAATACAGAACAACAGCTGCTCTAAAATGGTACTGAATATTATACCATAGATCAATATATTTCATGTTAAACGAATGTAATTAAATCAGATGCTTACTGGAATACTGACATCGGTTTCTTACGAAACCATACATATCTTGAAGTTCCCCAGATACAGACTAAATCAAGTTTCTTACCATATCAATTTCAAGCTGACCGTCTCTCACGAGGGAGAACTGTACCTGTTACCTTCTTAATGGAACTCACCCCTCTGTCTGTCTCTGTGTGTGTTTGAGAGATAGAGTACATTTTCGAAATCGATTCGGCGAATAAAATAAAATGGACAATTATATTGGTCGTGACATTTAGTAGATTAACAATGAAATTAAACACCATATTGTGAAAAGTTGACAAGTAATCAACGCCAGGAACACAAACACACGCATACAAACAAAACACTAAGCTGCTCCAGTAATGAAATCCAGAAATGTTCTGTCGTTTAATAATTCGCATATTCAGTCCGAGATATTTTGGCAACGTTTTGCAAGTATAAATTCCGCAAAACTGAGTCTATCACAATATGAAGAATGCATATGTTCCAGAAAACAATGCAATGTAACATTTCCAGGTAAATTTAGGTTCTTCTGTTAGAGCGTTTTGCATTTTAAAACCATTTATTTTCATTCAGTAAACTAAGTAATCGCAATTTTCCTTCAGCAGCGGAAAGTTAACAAGAAAAAGCAAAACTTACATGCCCAACAAATCAAAGATCAGTTATAGTAAGAAATGCTTAACAATGAATGTTTATGCATAAAACTGAATGAAAATAATGTTGGTCTGAGACCTGATATGGATGGTGCAAAATCATATAGACCATTTCAAACTCGTCGTAATGCATTAATTGGTCGCCGTACAGATTGTCCTTGCTGCATTTGGTACACAGCTGCCGCGCGAATAGTCTTTGCAAACGTTAGTACGCGGCAGCAGTATGAATAAGCACTGTCAGTAGTTAATGCGGCCGTTCTGAGTACAAATGGACCTCTCTTGGCACAAGGTGGAAAAACACTCTCCGGCCATCTTGGGTAATAACGGAAATTTTCTGTTAAGACCTATACAGAATTAAGATTGGCGGCCACTCTGAACACGTGAGGAATTTAATGTTAAAAACTTCCATGGTTTAACACTATGGGCTACTATTGGGATCTAACACTTAATAACTATCCAGCGCACATTCTTACTAACATGATATAGGGCTACGTGAGCATCCATAGACTTAACATTAGAATACCATGTGGGTTTTGAAATCCAAAATGGCGGCCGTTTACCTGAAGTAGAATTGGTGATAAAATCAATTCGGGCGCACTTAAAAAAAGTTTGCACATGCACACTTAAAAAAATATTTAGTCATGTGCACTTACAAAAGGTTTACGCATGCGTATTTACAAAAAATTTGAGCATTAACGCTTAAAAACAAGTTTGCGCATGCGCACTGAAATACAATTTCGCTCACTTAACCAAAAGCTTGCTCGTGCACATTTTTTAAAAAACTTGTGCATGCGCACTTAAATAAAAGTTCGAACATACGCACTAACAAAAATGTTTGTGCATGCGTACTTAGTAAGTTTGAGTATGCACACTTTAAAAATATTTGCGCATGTGCACTTAAAAAGGATGCGGATGCGTCTTTAAAAATTTGCGCATGGAATTTAGTAGATAATCAATACTAACATATTCATTCAATCTAGTTGTGTAGAACCATCGTCCTCAACCACGACCACCAGTTGACTACATACTTTTTCCCCAGACAACAAAACGGGTGCTCCGATAAAGTAAATAAAGGAATTACAATCATCATCATCATCACGACGGCAGTGTACCTCAACTGTAGACGACTATTCGCATGGCCGCCGTGTACCTGACTTGATAAAAACATGCATGTGATAATTCTAAGTGAATGTTACACATCATCTAATATTCAGTATTACAGTATATATAATATCAAGGAAATATTCAGATATGTAGGAAAATTTCTCTCACTTAAGTCTGCCATCTCGACAAATGGCGCGCAGTCAGAATCTGGCCTGAGACTACTTGAGGCTGATCTAAAAATATTCCCTAAAAGTATTGTATGACGGCGGCATTCGTGCCTGATCTTTCCCGTGTTCTAAATTCTGGTGGGTCCCGGGTGGTTGAGTTGTGTAAGGCGCTCGCCTTTACAGATCACTCACATCTCATCTCTGTGTGGGTTTGAGTCTCGGCTCGACCAACGTGGGTATGTGTGAAAGCTTGCCAGTAGCTTCCCGTGGGTAGGTGGTTCTTACTGGGTTCTTCCTCCACCAAATATACTGATCGCCATGTATAGCCTATCATGTGCTGATAAAAGGCGTTAAATTCCCCCAAAACAACAACAACAACAACAAACAATCATTCTTTGTATGGTCTGGTCTTTGTTTGGGAATGACAATCCCTTCTATGTACATAAAAACTTACTTGACATTCCCATCAACATCTAATATATTGCTTTACAATTTTGAAGAAAAAAAATTCTTCTCTTAAGGTAACTTTATGTGATCTTGACTATATTCTACTAGAACTACTACTGCTACTAGTATAAATTATTATTATTATTATTATTTAACGAGCCTAACATAACATTTTATCTTCCATATCCCTCAAGAGAAAAAAGTGAACTCACACATATATGTAAAAATGTAAACAAATGTATCCTGATTGAGCAAAACATGCTGTTCATATACTCTAATTATAACTATTTCTACTCACAACATTTAAACACGCAATACACATTTTCTGTAAAAGCACTATACTTGATTCAAAATCTATGGAAGAAAGCCATGATAACAGTTACATAACATCCAAGTTACTACAGCAATATTAGGAAAAATGAGAGTTGTTATGAAATGGCATTCCATATTTGGACAGCATAATGACTGAAAGATTGTTTAAGAGTTTTCCTTTGGAACAAAATCTTAAACTATGTTGGCAACTTAGACATATTTGTTTGACTTGGGATTTTAATAAACTCTTGCGCTAAATCGTTTAATACTTTTTACTAGGACATACACGTGATATTTAACTCTATTTTTTTTTGTAGACGTCATTGTGAACCTATTATTCAACACTATTCTTACGGCCTGCTTTTGCATCTTTGCTATGTTATGTGATTGCTTATCTGAGCATTGTCCCAAAATAAGTGTATCATAAACAATAACATATATGGTTAAACCTTCCTTCTTAGTAATGCAGATGCAGAGACTAGATTAAAGTACACATTACGGATTTGCTTAGTCCATGTCACTGATTGATTGTAATATACACAAAGTCCTAAGCCCTTTCTGTGATTTCATTCTATTTCAAATCTGGTTATTGATGGAAAGATTTAGAGAGCCCTGAAGTGCTCATTTTTGTTAGCTACTAAATAACATGCAAGTATTATATATATATATATATATATATATATATATATATATATATATATATATATATATATATATATATATATATATATATTGGTTTTTTTTTCCATGTCATCCTCAATGTGTTCGAGATCCTCGTCAATTTGTTTTCACTCATTTTGTTGGATTCGTTGCTAAATGATCGATCTGTTCAAACTTGATTATTTGTCCTATAAAGTTTGAAAAAAGATTTAGACATAATCTAGGCAATCATCGAGAGAGAGAGAGAGAGAGAGAGAGAGAGAGAAAGAGAGAGAGAGAGAGAGAGAGAGAGAGAGAGAGAGAGAGAGAGAGAGAGAGAGAGAGTAAAGAACAAGAATATTAAAAAATATCTCGTCGCCTTTCATATGGCACAAAAATATGAACTGTAAACAGATGTTTTTATTAAACCGTTGCCATATAGATTTAGGATCGGCAAATAAGAGCAGTTTATTTTCGAACAGTCGATAATTTCGACTAAAAATAGGGATCTGTTGTTTTTATTTTCTCAATGTGGCTTATATAATATAAAAGTTACAAAATACGCTGTGATAGTGCTGATGCATTTAAAGGTACAGTATTTTCATAATTCTTTCCAATAATCGTCATCATTTGCTTTCTTTTTTTCCCTCACGATCTTTGGATAACCATACTGACTGTAGGTGAAGCATTAGCCGTTTCAATTTCTTAAATTTGTACGGGATCACTGTTCATTTCGTAACCTATCGTCAATTCCCTACACCGTAGTCTCTATCTTAGCGAGGTGTTTGTTCAAGTGATATGTCACTTCCGCATAATAGTTCAAGGGCAGGTTATACTTGAACCAGCTTTTGTGAAGGCCATACTTTTAAATGCAATTATTCGTAATCGATTAGAATTTATCACAACAATGGATATGGGGTTTTCAGATGTGAAAAATTCAAAATAAGTTGAAACAGTTAGGTCCGTATTTGACCTTTAATCTTCAAGACAAAAAGGGCAATACAAAATTTGTGGGCGCAAATTGATTTGTCGATATGTGCATCTTGTGATCTTGTTTTTTCTTTTTTTTTGGGGGGGGGGGGGGCTGGGATTTGTTTTGAACCATTTTTGTGTGCAATTTTATGGAAGCCATAACAAAACGGTGACTGTACTAATTTCCATCTTATTGGTATGATTTTGTTCCGATAAAAAAGCAAGGTAACGAAATACCTGTGACGATTTATGTTTCAAATAAAAAAAAGTTAATTGTAACAGGTCAAAAAGAATTTGGAAGGAACTCGACCTCGATCCTCTTGACATGTTGCCCATTCGATCTAACCACTCAGCCAATCCGGGATTGAAAATTATTTAAATGATCATTTATAAACGTATAAATATTTCATGCATAAATAGCAATACAAGAACTTTTTGTTGAAAGTACCTCTAGTATGTTGCAGCACCTAGCCGACCGAATAGTACAAAATTATAACACACGTTAATAATTTAGCCTTAAATATACAGTATGCAAAATAAAATATATAAACTACCGTGTTTTAACAGATATCATACATCATACTTGTAATTAACCGATCAATCCATCAATCAGTAACGTTTTATGTTTACTTTTTACGCTCCATATCAATCAGTCAGTCAGTCAATGAATGAATGAATTTCATATATCATTATTATAAAGAACAACAATCAATTAAATGTACATTCATCTTCTTTATCTTTTTTGTTGTTTTTTTTTCAGCGTTGGCTCGGTCCGGTTACATCGATATCCGTAATCACGGTACCGGCTTTGGGTTGCGGACTATTGCCGGAAACTTGAATTAGTCTTTGCTATTTGCTGGCGCCAAATTCAGGAAGGAAATATTTCGGCGCAAATTTCTCTGTTGTCAGTGGAATGCAGTAAACTCGACAAGATGGAAGATTTTATAATTTATAGTGTTACAGACCTAAATTCTCCCCCTAATGCACTGGCACGGTAATATTTTAGACAGCTACAGTTCTTAGCTTTTAGTGAATTAGGGAGAAGAAATAAGGCATCTTTGTTGTGGGGCTGTGTTGTGTTTATTTTTTTGTGTAGGGCTGTTTTGTGTTCGTGTTCGGTCCTCCATTTTCCTATATTGATTGTCTTTTTGTGACGCATACTGGCTGGATATGTTGAAAAGTTTAGGTGTGTTATTACATAGTATTAGCAGGCTGCTAGAGAAAGTTCTCTGTCAGTATTATTTTCTTGCATTACTGAGTTGTGTGGTAGAACAACCGATACAGCGACGAATTTCGGGCGGCTCGCAACTAATGAATTTGATTATGTGGATTGACCTTTATTGTAATCAGAGGGCCAAAGGTCGATCAAAAAGCTTTAGTTAAAGTCGACATTTAGGTAAAATAACAATAACATTCATTTAGTTAATTTACCGACTATACAAACAATAACATAAGACATTATTGGATAGTGTAAGTAAATGGATAAAATAGGTTACAGACACATGCAAATGTCAAGATATACATAATACATTTATAAAGAACAATTTAAGTAAGGCCATGAAACAGCAGACTTGGTGATACAACATTAAAGATAAAAGACATAGTATGCAGTGTTATTTTATAGGGGTCCTCGGGATGAAAATAGGCCCTTGTCCCAGTAAAATATTTAAAAATACTGTAGAATACCCAATTGTACCAGTTTGCTCATGGAATTTTTTCCCCCAATTGATCTTATTTTTCTGAGCATGTTGTGTTCAGGCCCCATTCCCAATTAGCATAGAAAAATCCTTGGTATAACAGCATACAGGTACATAGCTTTCAGATAACAAATATGTTTGGTTCAGTGTTTTATGGCAAAGAAACACGTTCTTTTGTGCAGAGGCAGCTTTTGAACTCCAATGCAAAATGCCTAACACATGCAGACAGTCCATCATTGAATTTGTTGCTGTATAGTTGTTTTCGACCATGGTCAGTAATGTCAGAAAATAATTAATTGTGGTGTAGAAAAACGTGTTTGTCTAACCAGGTTGTCCTTCCTTTCATTAGGTCCTATTTTTATATATGGCAATGCTTGAGCCAAAAAAAAAAGTCATTTATACAAATGTCCTTTCCTTGCCAGATGATGCACACACACAGACATGATATAATCCACAGTATGAAGTGTATGTGCGGAGGGAGGGGCCATTGTAATGTAATCCATGATTCAAAATCTCTCCCCCCCCCCCCAACTTTCTTTTTCGAGTGGTGGGGAAAACTAGTATGTGCTGTGCAGTGAATAATTCGTGTATAAAATGGGTTCCCCAGGCTGCCAAAATCTGGATACTGTTATTTTTGGACACCTGAAAATTCCAGTATGCAAGTTTTTGTTTGCGAACTTTTTTTTGATTCATTTCTACAAAGTGAGTATCGGTAATGTAGTATGTGGGTTATCAGAGTTCAAGTGATTGTAAAGGGATTAAGTAAAGTCACATGGGCCAGAACGTAGCAGATAAGGAGATTCAGGGGTCACGCTACCAGGCAAAGTGGGTGACTAAGTCGCCGTAGAAATTTAAACTTTGCCTTCTTCTATTGGGAAAGCGAATTATTATTTTTCATGTTCCAATACTTATATGCATGTAAAAAAAATATAACATTTTCAGTGTCCCAACATTTATGGACACAAAAATGTAAAGATCACCATATGTCATGCAGCAGTGACCAGCTTTTGTTCGATTACCATCTCAATAAACTGTTATAAACTACTATGATTGTTTTTTTGTTATTTATTTTGCATGTGCACATTTTCTGATTTCTCCAACATGAAATAGAATAAAGGTAAATAAAGACTTCATAATTTACAAGCCGCAGTTTACTGGGAGACCTGTCCTATATCAGTGCATATTTGTGCTTTGCATTACTTATATCCTTATTTATTCCTAAAAATATTGAATGTGTATTTTGCTTTATTCGTCGTTTGTACCAAATCTGCTTCGTACAGATTACATTTTAGCTATACGTCCATTGCTGTTTATTTACTTTGATCACGCACTCAAGGTTTACCATTTTTCATTGGTATAAACTATCCTACAAAGTGATGTAATCAATGTGAAGAGACGATCATTGAGGGAATGTTTATAAACATAATAGGCACATAACCAGTATATATTCACATAACTGTCATATATCCATTAAAGAATGACCATAATATAGGCTAACGTTCTGTATATAGATCGACTAGATCATCGTTGATCCATTTTAGTTTTGTGTTTCAGCATAACACAAAATCATATATTTTACACCTTATTCATTCCTCTTTTGATTTTGGCCAGCTTGTTGATCAGGCAGCTCCTTAATTGTTATTGATGGATTTGTCTTTTGCTTTCTGACAGAAAGCCAGGCCAGTTAATTGTTTAAACCCTGAAACTGGCTTGGGTAAAGGGGGAATTTTGTCCGAAGGCAATGCTGGCATCCCTTTGTTCTACAACATTAATCCTTTTGTTGCCTTTTACTGCATATTATTTGCACAATTACAACAGCTGGGTAAACATGTACTTATTTAAGGTTGCTTACATGAAAGCAAACTACCACCGCATTATTATTGCAGTTATTTTTAAAGCATTATTTCTGAAACGACTTTATTGTATTTTAGAGACATTATTGAAGTATAGTGCAGTGATGCCTATGATTCAAAACCAAGAGATGTACTTCATTCATTGGAAGTTAAAATTTTCAATGTACATGCGGTGACCCTATGATGTATACAAGGTCACTATCAATGCAAGCGATGAATCAAACACTATTTTCGTTGTTTTAATACTGGAGCCACATTTTATTGTGTTAGGTATTTAAATTTTCAAAGCAGAAAATGTAATTACTAGTGACTTTTGAAAATTTTAATGCAATAATGCATAAACTGACAAAAGTAAACTAGATCAAAACTGGAGAAGTTACTGTTAATATGGTTACAATATTGTGCTAATGGACAATGCTTGTCATTGTATGATGAAATTATACACATTTGAAATAGATAGAAATGATAAGAAAATGGAGGAAAATTAAATATATTTATTGATTTTCAAACAAATTTTATTAACTTATAACATTTCCATCTAATAATTCATAATGTTTGGCCCTTAACAACTGCAAAGTCTTTATTTTTTTAAAAATAATGTTACAGTCGATAAACAATGCCGAGCGATCTGTCTAAAAAAATGTCTAGGGTGTCCCAAGACTTACACTACATGAAAACACTGCTATAATTTCGTGTCTCAACTTTTATAGGTGATAAAAATATTATTTTTGAAAATAATTAAGGGTGTCCCAAGACTTGCCATCATTACGGTAGGAATCTGGTGGCTTTTTATATTGGTGCATAATGTTCTAAATTATTGTGTGGAAAAACATATCATTATTGGGACTCCTACATGTATTTTTTAGGTTGGGACTCGAGTGTTTTTAAAGGTAGGAGTCCTGTCCAGCAACTTCAATGCAAATTTTATGGAGAATCCCGATAAAACCTAATCTGCATGTAAATTATTCAGATTACATACATGAAAGTTCCTATGAATAAATGAGACAATGTATGCACAATTTTATGACACATTACATATCTGTACAGCTGATCAAGTCCATCTAATAGGCCTAGTACTATTGTTTTGATTACTAGAAATAGCTGGGTCATATATCACATGACCAAATATGTAGTTGAAATGACACTAGATTTAATCAGCCATGGCAGAAAAAGCAGATCATCTTGGTTGAAGGCTGCTTAGTCACATGTTCGCATCTGTCATCTTTGATAAACAACATAAGTTGAGGACAGGGACTGTTAATAAATAATAATTACATCACAAGGAACATGAGATTTTATAAATGTTTATTATAAAATATTGTGTGTTCAATCTTATTCAGATATATTTTATTTTTATGCATCAGAGAAATCATCAGAAAGTTCCAAAGTTTAATATGACCTTTTAAAGACCTACGATGCCTTCACAAAATTGCCAATGACTCTCTTCATTATTGGAAGCACTATTACAACTGTAATGGCTAAAAACACACTAGACCAGTATTTTGGAGTGTCTTCCTGGGCATAACCAGATACACATAGTTCTCTGCCAGTTGAGAGCGACTACTCATCAGCCATAAGTACTGCTAATGACGCAGAGTCACCAGTGAAGATATTTGCATGCTCTGATATACACATGTACTAAATCTGTAATCAAAAGCAAAGATACTACCGTTTATACTCGTGTATAAGCTGGGTCCAAATGCAAACAACTTAGACCCTGATCTGCCGTCGCATAAAATCGTCGACAGATCAGGGTCTATGTTGTCTTTTCTGCTGATTAGTCCTTACAAACTGCATAGACCCAGATCTGCTGGCGCATTATGCGACGGCAGATCTGGGTGTATGCAGTTTGTATTAGCTTATACGCGGGTACATACAGTAGTCTGCTGTGATGTGGTTAGATGAAACAGGCAGAATTTTGCAGCAAAAACACACATAACATGTAAAAACTTTAGGGCAGATAATAAACCAGTACTGAGAAAGAACTGGAGATTACTGGTATATTTAATTTAAAACAATTTCTTCTTGCTAACACAAAATAATTAACTCCATTCATAACGAGTAACTTTAACAGAGTATATTAGGGAATAACCGCATTGGTTGATTTTCTTATTCACTTGTGGAATCAAACAAAATTGTGTACCCCCAAAAATTTGCATGTACCCTTAATTGTAACCTTTAAAGGATTCTGGTACCCCCATGTAGAAAAAACAGTGAGAATACTGCAATGAAACCTCTCTTGACAGCCCTTCTCTGCAGTCAACAAAATGTGGCTCCTCTAAACAGGTGGTCTCATCAAAGGTCATGTAATGCAGCTGATGTGTGCATGCAAACAGTAGTTGCACTTTTGAGTAAGCAGGTGGTCAGGTCCTAGTTTGAGCTCCATTAAGAGTTTTGATTATTGTCTCACCTGAGAGAGTATCTTGATCTTGATTAGTTCAGTGCTACATCATAATGGCATTTTTCCACCATGCAGCATCAACCTTTACAACAAGAACTTATTTTAGAAAAATTCTGTCTGTACTAATTCTGAAAAGTTTTCAGTTCGGTTTTCTGAGGATTCGGCTGTTGTGATTGATATCTCTGATAACAAATTCCAGTCTTTGGTTGTTTTGGAAAAAGCTGAATTTGTAACTATCTGTTCATGTATATGGTATCATTTAAGTGTATTCATGTTGATTTCTACTGGTTCTTTTTGGTTTGATTAAATTGTGGCAGGGTATTTTTGCTTTGTTTTTCAGACCTTTGTTGAAAAATATTCATTTATTTTCCAGTCTACATTTTTTTAAATGGTCTCCAAGACAACTTATTCAATATTGAGGTGATACATCCTGGGGTATAGTCATAATTGGATGTAATTAACCTAGCTGCTTGCTTTTGGATTTTTTCAATTTCATCTTCTAAATCCATGGAATCGGGGTCCCAAACTGTACAAGCATATTCTAAAATAGGTCCAACTTAACCCTTGAAAGCATTTTGTGGGCAAGATGACAAGTTACGTCTTAATAGGCCTAAAAGTATGATTTGCTTTGGTGCATAATTCTTGAATTTGAAGGTTCCATTTCAGATCACTAGTGACTGTGACCCCTAAATATTTTATTTGATTGAGGTTTTCTAAAGTAGTCCCTTCCAATGAATATGACATACTGGTTTTAAGGCATTTCTTTTTTGTCATTTGCATTGTTACATTTTTTAGGTTAGAATTGCATGCCCAATTTTCATGCCCACCGTCCTAGTATATTAATGTCATTTTGTAATATCTTAGCATCCTGCTTGGTTATGATTGATCTGTAGCATACATAGTCATCTGCAAAGAGGCAAATTTCCTAGTCAATTTGAATCATAATGTCATTGATGTACAAGAAGAAGAGCGCTTGAGGTCAGTTTGGAGTTCTGGTTGTTGTCTCACCTGACGAAGCAGGTGGTCAGGTCCTAGCTTGAGCTTAGTTAAGAGTTCTGACTGTTGTTTCACCCGAGTAAGCGGGTGGTCAGGTCCTAGCTTGAGCTCATTTAAGAATTCTGATTGTTGTCTAACCTGAGTAAGTAGGTGGTCAGGTCCTAGCTTGAGCTCAGTTAAGAGTTTTGACTGTTGTTTCACCTGAGTAAGCAGGTGGTCAGGTCCTATCTTGAGCTCATTTAAGAGTTCTGGTTATTGTCTCACATGCATGGTAAGACATAGGTATCACTTTTCTGGTAGCAGTGGCATCAATATTAAACTAAAGTTTTGTGTTATGGTTTTTGGAAGTTAGATATGGAGTGAGTTGGGGATCGTGATGACTAGGGGTGAAACGATTCATCAGTATATCGATGCATTGATACTTTTGCCATATCGATACATGTATCGATACAAGAGGTGAAGAATCGATACAAAACGATACCTACCCTATATAAGTTACTTTAATCTTCAGCAGTCATGAATAATTATTAGTCGTTTGCCTTTTTATTCTTTAAACTGAGAATTGATAATGTATCATATCGTAGGCTGTGTTTCGTGAATTGTATCGATACGCGGCACATGTGTATCGTTTCACCTCTAGTGATGACATGGATGGATCAACCTGTGTCTGCAGACACCAGGTTTTAGTTTTGGTTTGGTGCTTCATGTCAGAGCAACACAGGTTACTTTGTGCTGAGGCAGTTTGAGTAAAGTGCCTTGCTCAAGGGCACACCATGGTAGCTGACCTTGGCTGGTCTGATGGTACTGCAGCTCCCAAGACACCAGGTACCATGGAACACATGTATATGGTAATAAATGTGTACCTGTCTTGGGTGTGGTTGGTAACCAGAACATCAATCAAACAAAATATGGGGATTTAATGGATGTGTGATAAAAAGGTGCATCAGGTCATAAACAATTTTTGTGGATAAGGGAATTAGCCCCTATACTTCTATAGCACCCAGTGCCAAGTACTAGGATGTTATTGCCATTACAGGGACAAAAAATGGGTTGATCATTACATTGTTGTTTTGGGGTTTTTTTCAGGCGATCCACTGATGTATACTATCGACATGTGGAGGTTCCACTTCCTAAACAGATTGTGCTGTTTGCCGTTGGAGCTTTCATATCAGATGATGAGGAAATGACTGTAACTCTGAATTACAAGGAAGATTACGTAAACATTGGCACTCTCAATGCACAGTCAAGGTATGCTGAAGTGCAGACATAGGGCGTATTACACTGTACTCAATTAATTTATACTCTGTACTCCTGAAAATCCAAGTACTTGTACTCTTATTTTTAAAGAGTTAAAGTGCCTTTATTCTTTCTTTGAAATGGTTTGGTTTGGTGTTTTATGGCACAGAAATAAAAGTAGGTTATTTAGTGCCAAAGCGATTGGAGTAAAATGCCTTGCTGATGTACACACCATAGCATGACATGGGCTGATAGTTGGATTTGAACCTGCACTTTTCTAGCTGCTAGTCTGGAATGCTAACCACTGATCCACCAGGGCTATCTACTTTGAAATGGAAAAGTAACCAGTACTGCATAGTATGTTCTAGAGTACACCAGAAATGTAGGCAGATAAAGTTGTGAGCATTTCCTTCTCATTATTTTAAATTAAAAATTGAAGTTGAGAAATGTACTATTATCATCTTGAAGAAAATAAAAAATTTAAGCATTTCATAATTCTCAAAAATGATTATCTTCTTGAGTAACCTAGAGTGTGAACCTAGAAAAAACTATATTCCCTAGATCTACTGGAAAAGACCAATAATTTTTGATTCCCAATTTTTTATGGTAACCAGACATGTTAATCATCTTTTTTTGTCATGGACAAATTTTAAGACCTCAAACAAAGCATGCATAACAAACAGAAGAAAACCATGAATAAGTGAATTTATTATGTGCATATGGTGTGGACCCAGTGTAATTATATCATATTATATCAATTGACTTGACCTGACTGTTAATTCTTTATTTGTCTTGGCCCTCATAATGACATCACTTTTGACTGGGATACTGCAACGTGTGAGCCTACCGTATATTTGCGTATAAGCTAATACCAACTGCAAACTGCATAGACCCAGATCTGCCATCGCATAATGCGCCAGCAGATCTGTGTCTATGCGGTTTGTAAGGACTAATCAATAGAACAAACAACATAGACCCTGATCTGCCGGCAGATCAGGGTCTGTGTTGTTTGCATTTGGAACCGGATTATACACGAGTATATATGGTAATTTGCGTTGTTTTCTGCTGTTTTACTTAATTCTCTTTGGAAGTATGTGCTTTTATTTCTCAAGTACAAAATAATAAATATATAAATAAATGAATCAATAAAATGTATAACATTCACAGTTTCAGTCTAAAATTAAAATGGCATAAATAGAGGAAATCATACTTCTGATTTTCATGTACATGCAATGTAAGACTGTCCTTGGTCATTTGAGTTACATGTGCTTTAAATCTAAGACTTTCCTTGGTCATTTGAGTTACATGTACATGAAATGTAAGAGTGTCCTTGGTCATTTAAGTTACATGTACATGAAATGTAAGAGTGTCCTTGGTCATTTGAGTTACTTGTACATTAAATGTAAGAGTGTCCTTGGTCATTTGAGTTACTTGTACATTAAATGTAAGAATTTCCTTGGTCATTTGAGTTACATGTACATGAAATGTAAGAGTGTCCTTGGTCATTTAAGTTACATGTACATGAAATGTAAGAGTGTCCTTGGTCATTTGAGTTACTTGTACATTAAATGTAAGAGTGTCCTTGGTCATTTGAGTTACTTGTACATTAAATGTAAGAATTTCCTTGGTCATTTGAGTTACATGTACATGAAATGTAAGAGTGTCCTTGGTCATTTGAGTTACATATTCTTGAACTTAATGGTACTTATACTATGAACCCTATTTGAACAGTTTGCTTTGTTTTAGTCTGTAATTATATGATCTGAAAAATAGAAAGCACAATTTTGAAATATGACTCGTGCTTAAAATTAAGGAATCTTGATTACATTGAAATTTATGTGATGTATCTCTCTTTTATCCAGACATTATAGTATGAGACTTCTTAATGTTAAAGGTACTACATTTGTACTCCTCAGTACTTTTTGAAAAGTACTTGTACACCTACTCCTGATTTGGAAAACTACTTGTACTTAAGTGCTCGAAAAAGTACTCTGCCCCTTGTCTGCTTGAGAGACTGTATTTGTTTGTGTATAACACACACCCAGCTGCAAACAGGGATTGTGGGATTCTCACAAAAAGAAACAATAAAGTGTTCCACAACTTTAAAAACCTAATTGGGTACAGATCACACAGATTATTTGCGGTGTTCATATTTTGTTGTACCCAATGGATTAATTTCTTTTTTTATTCTTTTTTGCTTTATAAAATCATTATGTTGATATCATTTTTTACATTTTCTCAATTGATCTTTATCTAGGTAGATGTGTTTGCATCCAAGCACCTGTGTGATATAGATCTGGTGTGGTTTATGCAGAAACTATTGAGGGTTCCAATTAAATTGTCTCCTGTAGGGTAGAATAGGCTTGATGGTATCTTGGTACCAGTTGCGCAATTGGTACAGTGATACCTGATACACCCACCAGCATGTTATAAGAGGTGACTAATTAAGGCAGAAGCTGCAGTGGCTCAGTGGATAGCATGTTGGACTCGTGGCTGAAAGTGTGTGGGTTCAAAACCTATCATTGGCTCAGCCTGTGTTGGCTACCATGGTGTGTCCTTGGGCAAGGCATTTTAGTCCAGTTGCCTTAGCCCTAACAACCTACTTCTGTTGCTGTGTTGTAAACACAATTATCGGGAGTTTTCCGAGTCTGAAAACAAATTGCCCTTGAGACCTGTTTTTTTGTCTTGCCTGCTTTAGCTCATAGTGAGACATACGTATCACTTTCCTAGCAGTGACAGAATACACTTCTTTCAGATGCCATTAAAGATTTTTCCCTTGGCCTTGTCACCAGGTGTTGCGCATGTAAGGTTGTACAGTAACCAAATAGTTTATATTGACATGCTGGGTTTTTAGGTTTTGCTGTTGCTAGTAATTATGAGAAATTAAAATTGTGTACACTGATAATATACTTGTGCATAATATGTGTGAATTTAACTTTTTCTGTATTTATTTTCTGTTAAAATATCCCTGCATTGTCATGTTTCTTGATGTATTGAGAGATACTTTTTTCAGAATGTCTGGTAGATTTATTTAAGTGTGTCCTAACAGTCTTGCATGAAAGGAAGTGTCTCAGACTTGAATCCAGTGCCTAGATTGATCAGCTCAAACAAAAATAAGATACATGTCCTCATTGTTTTTTACTGTCATACTGTATATTACTTATATGTACAATATGACAGAATTTGTTCAGTCCTACCTTCCTGTGCCTGAGCAAACTAAAATTGTTTTCAGAATTGATGAGTACTCATCTGCAAAGGAGTGTGTTGTTGTTAGCAATATTAGATCATGTGTTTAAGGTTTCGAGTCATACACATCAAAGGTACATCATAGCAGGGTTCTGTCTGGGAGATATATTTTCCTTGAAACCCTTGTCTGAACTTCACTTTGCTTGTCCAGTATTTTGACAGGTTGGGGAAAATCTTAAAATGTCCTGCTTATGTGAATGATATTTGGCATAAATTTATGAAAAAAATTAAGACGTTTTTTTTTTGTAAGGTTTTTATTATTATACATCTTGAGATAATTCAAGACAAGTGATGCCAAATTCCCTTGCCAAGTGTTTAGCTTGTCCTTGGCTGCCATATTAAAGCAGCATTTTACATGTACATATGTATTTGGAAGAAAATTATTCATGAAGCTGAGTGAAAATTTATATTTTTGACTAGAAATTGAATTTTGTACATTTTTATGCAGATGCTTGTGCTGGGAGAGGAGGGCTGGTGGCATTCCTGACAGCATGGTATCGGTCAAGGAGTCAGGTGTAGCAAAGCTATTGGTGGAGAAAGTAAGGGGATCTTCATCTGAGGAACGCAACAACATAGAAGCTACTAAAGCACCTGTTAAACCTGAAGATGATCTAAGGGTACTTAATGAAATGACACCTCAGGTAAATGAGTATGTGCATGTGTATTGTTACATCCTTGTTTCTCTAGAGGTGGGGATATATAGGAATCCTTATTTCCGTTGATCTGTCACAGTTTCTGAACACAGTCATGTAGTGTTTAACTCTACTGGTCATAGTCCAGAAGAGCTTATGGGATGGCCTGTTGTCAGTTATATGTCAGTTCTTTAGCACGAGCTTGTTATCACTACTTCTAAACTTCTAGGAGGATTGCCACACATTCATCCCAAGATCTAGTTGGTCCTAAATGAAAATGGTGCCACTTGGACATCGAGTATGACTGCCACAGTGGCCATTTTGAAAATCTTGTTATTGCTACTCCTGAATGGATGGTCATATCACTTTTCACTTAAAGACTACTTATGTTGTTTAGTTTGTCATAAATGAAAATGGTGCTGATCTGGCATCCAATATGGCCACCATATTAGTCTTCTTGAAAATCTTATCTCAACTCCAGAACGGACATCATATCGACATGAGGTTTTCACCAGAAGACTTCTTATGTTGTCTAGTTGGTCTTAGATAAAAATGGTGCCAAATCTGACTTGAAATGTGGCCGCTATAGTGGCTATCTTCATAATCTTGTTATTGCTACTTCTCCTAGATGGATGATTACATCAACATTGGGATTTATCAAAAGACTTCTTATCATGTCTAGTTGGTCCTAAATGGAACTATTGCCAATCTGACATCCAATATGGCCATCATAGCATCCATCTTGAAAATATTGTATCGCTATTCCTCCTAAAAGGAAAATCATATCAGCATGGGGTTTTCACCAGAAGACAACTTGTGATGTCTAGTTGGTCCTAAATTAAAATGGTGCTGATCTGACCTCAAATGGAAAGTCATATCGACATGGGGGTTTTCAGCAGAAAACTTTTGGTATCTAGTTGATCCTAAATGAAAATGATGTTGATCTGACATCCACTATAGCCACCATGGTGCCAGTCTTGAAAATCTTGTTATAGCTTCTCCTGAATGGATGTCCATATCGACATGGTGTTTTCACCAAAATGACTTCTAATGATGTCTAGTTAGTCTTAAATGAAAATGGTGCTGATCTGACATTCAATATGGCCACCAGTGATCAATTCTAAGATCTTTTATGCCCAAGAATATCAGAGATGGTTTTAACACTCAGCAGTTTAAAAGAAGAAATGATCTTATCTTGAATTTGGTCAATAGAGCGTCAGTCACTCCTAAGGACTCTTCTTGATTTATTGCAGTGAAACTTGGTAAATCTGAAGATACACATATAAAAAAAATCGCTTTGCTCCTGCATGTTTTTTAAGAGTTATTGCCCTTTTTGACTTGCAGCTATATGTCATGTATGACATAATATTGTGAACAGAACTAGCCTCAAAGATTTCAGTAGATCGCCATGAAATTTGGGAAATGTTATGGTCATCTGAAGATCTGGATATCAATAAATCACAGTACTCGATTTACTTTTGTTAGAGTTATTGTCCTTTTTGATTTAGAACCAGATGTTGACCTGCAAACCCTGATGATTTTACCATAAAGCTTGCTGAAAGGACCCTTAAATTACAAACTTGAGAAACAGTAGCAAAAACATGAAAATATGATCATTATTGTGAAATCCGGATATTGGCTTGGCCTGATCTGGGTTTTAGACTCTGTAGAGTTGGTTAGAGAACCAGACTAACTTTACAGTGGGTACCTAAGATGCTTTAATCTACTCATGTTCATGTAAACTGCCTGCATGATCAAGCTTTTGCATTGTGTGGAAATGTCGTCCAGCAAACAAAAACACATTGAAGGTGCAATCAGCTGCTTAAAATGTCCAAACAGTCAGCACAATATAAATCAGTATTCAGATACTTGGCTGTGCTTGGGAAATAAACAGAAGAGGCAACAGTTACATTTATTGGACATAATGTCATGTCAATTTGTGTATTGCTCTTGGTGGGAGAGATGATTGCTGCTGCCATGTGAATAAATAAAAAAACAAAAAGGTTACCTCAAGTTGAGAGATTGTGAAAGAAGTCATTGACCACAATGGGGTTTTGAACTGCAGGTTCTGAAACTGAAACGAAGATCATTGCAGCTGAAGTGCACTTATAAACTTAAGTTCAACTTTAATGTTGCCTTTGCTGCATCAGACCACACTTCTAAACTTTTCAAATGCATGTTTTCCAATTTGACAGTTGCAGTACATGATATGTTGCTAAACCATACTGAAAGTTGGTCTAACTTACTGAAAAATATGGACTGTGAAGGTCTTTTTTAGTGTTGTCAGTTTGCAGATGTTGTGTATGACAGAATCTTCTGAATGCAACTAGTCTCACAGTTTGCAGTGAATTGCCATGCAACTTTGTACATGTTATGGTCAGCATTTGAAGATGCACATATTGACAAATTACTGTCCTCTCTCAATATTTGTTGCTGCCCTTTTTTTTCTAGCTGAATGCAGTGTATGACAGAATCTTGTGAAAGGAACTTCTCCTGCAGTTTTTGATGGCTCACATATGGACAAATCACTGTGTTCCTGTGCTATTTGTTAGAGTTATTGCTTATTTGATTTGGTGCTAATGTAGTGTGTGACAGAATATTCTGAACCTTTGTACATGTTATGTAGTGTTTGACAGATACTGAATGCAACTAATCCCACAGTTTTTAGTAGATCAACATATTATGCTCATCATTTGAAGACATGCATGTTGACAAATTAGCGCTCTTGCCTTTTTGTCCTGCAGCTGAATGCGGTGTAAGAAAGAGAATATTGTGAACACAACTTGTCTTGCAATTTTATATGGATCACTGTGAAACTTTGTACATATTACAGTCATCATTTAAAGATGTCCATACTGACAAATCTTTGTGCTGTCATGATTTATGTAAAAATTATTACCCTTTCTGACTTACCTCTGGATGTGGTATATGATAGAATTTTGTGAATGCAACAACTCTGTTTTCCGTTGATTGCTGTGAAATTTAGTACATATAATTTTTATCATCATCAGATATTTATGTTGACCAATCATTGTACTTGCAGTATTTTTGGAAGAGTTGTGCACTTTTTCTTACTGTAGACTCGTCTCCAACATGGGATAGGGGGTGGGATGCTTGAGAAGTGGGGGTATATTTACATGAGCAAATTGCTCACATTCTTTTATGAAACATTTTAATGAGAGAATTCAGTGGAATGCTATGTCTTACCTGCTATGTTGTGGCATGATCGAAAAAACTTGCAAAGTCACTAGAGCAAACCAAGTGGGTCAATGATGTACTTTTTGCTGTGGTGACTAGTACCCTCACAGGTAAATATACCCATCAAGTTTCATTACTATACATATTGTCAGAGGAACTGAGCTAAATGCAAAAACTTTATCCCTAAAACGTGACTTATTTTGACCTGTAGTTAGTAGTATCATTTCAGGATGGATACACCCATCAACTTTCATGACTAATTACACCATTGCCATGGAAACGTATCTAAATGCTAAAAAGTAATGTTGATGCCTATGCCAGGAATAATAATGATGACAATATAATCGGAAAAGTGATCCCTACATCTTGCCAGCACTTCACATGAATAAATAAAATGGAACTGAGACTCAAGATTCCAAAATTCTAAACCTTTTTTTTAAATATTATTACATCTGTGAAATGTTCTTATAGAGCAAACCTTAATAAGGCAGCTGGATATGTTTAGGATTGTACCTTTATTCTGAGGAAGATTATTAGAAATTAGAAAGTTTGAATTCTGAGTTTTAGTTAAAATTTGTACCTTAGACATTTAGTGAGGCATGCACTGAAAATCAAATGTAAATGCTGTAAAAGAGATAATTGGGTTTATTTTTGATTTTGAGATACAGTAATAGTTGGGCTCTAGATAAGATTTAATAAATTTGGGTAGTTTACTAGTGTTAATCATCAAAACATTTATCATACCTTTGAGAATTCATGAAACAGATGAGGTGAGAAAAAAATATGTGTTTCCTGTCGGTTGACCATCCCTGTTTCTCATTGCCGACCCTAGCACCCCCCCCCCAACTTTCGTATATATATATATATTTATATTTTAAAAATCACATTGTCTAAATTAATTTGTGCATCTAACTGAGCCAGTTTTGCACAGTACTTTGAAGCGCTTGAAATATTATTTGATTTATATATAATCTCAATAAAAATTGAATTTTAAAAAATACCTACCTACCTGCCTTAATTTTAAAACCAGTGCAATAGGAAAAACAAATATTGTTTTGTTGGCCTGAATGAAGAAGACTAAGAGTGCAGTCAGATATATGGCTGTATTTAAGAAGTGTTCTTACCATCATTTAGTAGAGTCATTTCTAATGTGCATGGAACATTCATAACTTGTCACAATTGCATAGTTTATATTGATCAAATTTGCCATGGCAGGAGAAGTTCACTGATGACTTTAAACTCAGTTCCTAAAATAAGCTGTTGTGCACAATTTAATCACATTCTAAAAATTTCTGAATGCATATCTTAGAGCTCTGAAATAGGTCTCAATATATGAATTTTATTTAAGCATTCGTTGAATGAATCATGTGATTGAGTCTTATCTTTGCTGTGTTATAGTGGTTAAGCCTTGATGATGTATAAAATGAGGGAGAATCAAATGAGCTAAATCATCCTATCTCTTCCTGTTGAGCTTTGCAGAGCTCTTGTATTGGCTTTTCATGCCAGGGGTTCAATAAGAAACAAAACTGGTTTTTACGAAAAGTTGGTGGACTTGGGACAATGACTGTCATAATGTTTAGATTCAGGTATTCAGTCTTGGCAGAGATTGTTTCTGGTCCTAAAAGTAATTGCTGGCTTTTATTGCGCTAATTTAACACAATATTGTAACTGCTGTTGCAACCTCCCCACAGTTACTGTTGTAGAAAATTGACATTCTAGTGACCAGCAGCTGGCCAGCAGTTTCCCTTCATATTTTAACTTTTCCAGACTTTTCCTGTATGTTTAAGCAATGAGGTTTTTTTTTCTTCTCATTTAAAAGGTAACTTCTGAAGTAAACACAACCCCAGGCAAACCTACAAAGCAGAAAAGACGATCAAGTACAGGAAAAGAGAAAACACCAAATGGGCCATCAGTCAAAAAACAGAAAACAAAAAAGACTAGTACCACTCGTCTCAGAGAATCAAAGGAGAAAAAAGAAAACAGTGAAACATCTTTTGACTCTCCAACTCCGGAAATTGTTGACAAAGAGAATGTTGATACAAATGTACCCATCAAAGAGGAGGCTGAGTCTACACAACAAAAAGTAGTGAAAAAGCGTGACTCACAAAAGGCTGTGCCCAAGAAAGAAATGGTTGCCAAATGCAAAGACGTGACAAACAGAGGTAAATTGCGAAAAAAACTTTTAAAAAATTGATCGTCTCTTTTATCGTAGCTCAGTGCATGGATTAAGACTGCGTTTTGATTACTGCACCTTTTAGAATAGAATGAGAATTATTGCTATACCAGTTGCAAATCCCACAATCTTGAGAAATCTTTCAAATGGTTTTATACCATTTTTAAATAATATAATTCAAGTTTTGTTGCAATGATTAATTTTATTTACTCATTACACATACTTTTGTACAAGAAGGAGGCAACTTTATAACATTCAATCTACAATTTTTAACATAAACACATAAATATTGTATATATATTAATCAAACAAAGTTTGTTTTATGTGCAGAGTATCCAAGAGTCAGTTTTCTCATTAGCAGTTGGCAGCCAGCTTAAACAGCCTCTACTTTTACAGGGTCTGCAAAATTTTGAAAAGTGCTTGAATTTTGGTGGTTACTGTGAAAAGTGCTTGAATTTTAGGTGGGCTCCAAAAAGTACTGACAAAGTAGTTGAAAACATTCAATAGTCCTTGAAAAGTGCTTGAATTTTGAACCAAACTCATTTCATTGGATAACATTGATTTACTGCTATAAATCTTAAGAAAAAAAAATAAAGATCTATTAGAAAAGTCAGAAACTCGATATTCCTGGAATTGTACTTCTGTGTTAGGTCACTTACATATTCCATAAGACTTCAGTTGGGTCGCTTATGTGTTCATTAGGACTCAGCCTTGTTTGGAATTGTAATCGCCCCATGATTTTTAACTTAATGGATGCAGTGTTGACTGAGCCATTAGGACTGATAAAAAAAAAAGTCAAATACTCGTCAGTGGGAATCATATTTTCAGATGTGAATCTCATATGTGCCATATATAGGTAAGGGGGCCAAGTGATATACAAAGTTACTTGTATGTGTTGTGTTTGTTGAAAGGAAATTGACATTGGATCATTGGGTAAAAATACTCTGAAGTTCCAAGCAAGAGTGAAAAGCACAAAAAGAATGAAATATTGACAATAGGAATGAATTTAAAATATTCTTTTGCTTGAACATGAAAAACTCCAGCAGCCAGAAACTAAAATTAAATGCTAACTCCCAAACTGTTATAAATGAAAAGGTGAGATTATTGCACTGTACCCCATGATCCCAAGCCCATTCAGCTAGTGTCTTCACCTAAGTCTAGTTTAAACAAAATATTTGAGAGTTCTTGCGTATGAATAAAATACTTAAATTTGAAATTTTGTGGACTCCACACTATAATCAACATTCTTCCTAAGTTTAAATGCAGTTGATTATAGTGCTTGAAAATTACATTTTCGTTTTGAAATGTCCTTGAAAAGTGGTTCAATTTCCTGGTGAAATTTCACTGAGAACCATTTTTTTGCACATTGTAACATTGTGGTTGTTTATTTACAATATTGTCGCATTGACCTAGCTGTGTACAGAACACAAAGTGGATTCATCGTTTACACTTGTGCTGGTATTGGGTGCAGTTTAGTGTAGTTGGTGATGTACCATAAAGCAGGCATTTTTCATGGTCTTAACATTTGGCAATTTTGTTCAAAAGTGGGATTTAAATCTGGCTAATTATATTTTGGATGTAGAGAGATTAGAATAATGTAGAAATTAAGTTTTCAGGAGATTTCTTTTGCTGTCTCAGAGACAGGTGAACTGCTTAAATTTGTCGCTACATGGTATGCTGGTGTTGCGTTTTTGTACTGGCTGTGCTACATTCACTAGGTGTAAATTACACTCAGTTCCACAAACATGTGGGAACCACCAGGCCAGTTTTTTTGTAGATTACCTTGTATAGTAGATTATAATCCATTAAACCCTTAAATTGCAAGTTGCAACATAAATCACGCCGCTGTTAGATGTCTTGTACTGCTTGTTGCGACTTAAGTAGTTTTTCAGGTAAGCAACTGTTTACACATCTCCGTACTTCAGCTTGACATGAATGGTTGTTGAACTAAACATGATTGGTACATTGGGCCCTGGAACAAGCATTTTGTCATAGTTTTACCCTTGTATTTGTAAGAAGTTTTACAAATATATGTTTATGATAGGTACTACTTAGAATACTCAAAATGGTGGACTCCGAACATGGTTCATCTCGAGATGATGATTTGATTCGGCAGATACTGGCTGACGATTGCGATGATGACTGATTTTGAAAGTTTTGAAGTATGTGAGATTATTAGAGCTGGGAAAGTGTTACTGGAAATGCCACTGAGTGATTTTGACCCGAAAATGATGTTTAATATATGTCCGATGTACATCATGGATGGACAAAAACTGACGGCATGCTGATCAACCCCCTACTCAGTAGTATTTCGAAACTAAATGTATAAATAGAGAATTTCGTGCACAGCAGATAATAAATGGGGCAGACTTGATTGACAACAGCTGCATGAGAAAATGGAAGCCTGTCGCACCTGATGTATTGAAACTTTTTTTGCATTGGTTATGGCCATGGGTTTGGTGCATAAATCTGATTTCTATTTGTTACTGGACATCTGAGTATGTGATATCAGCCCCCATACTTCAGCAAAAAAAAAAAAATTAGTCGGGATATATTTCTAAATATTCTAAGCAAGTAACGCCTGGACAGGTAATGAACTTGATAGTTGACTGTCTTTGTATGCTGATAAGTTGACATTAGATGACATACATATAGTAGAATAAATAACAAGAAAACTGCAAAACTTTGTGAACATTTAATACAGACTTTAGGGGCCGTAAACTTACTTGTAGTGTTCCCTGACTGGATGCTCATCAACTGTTACCTATTCTACACCTGTGATTTTCACAACTTGGATATAAAGTTGTAACAGATGTACATATGTATGGTTGAACCACGAAAGAAGGGGAGTATTTTTAAGATATATTTGAACTTTTTCATTAAAAATGATACAAAAATACAGATGAAATGCAGAGGTAATTTGTATATTTACCTGTATTTGCACCTGTAAGTGCAAATATGATAAAGTTACATATGTGACTTGATGCTTATAATAAAGTTCAGACATCAATAATCATTTTTCATATAGGGTTTGGGTATCTGTTATGTACAGTTATTAAAATGCAGGCAATTTCAAATAGGCTAAAATATTTAATAAACTCCAGGGTTCATTCTAGGCTGAGCCCTTGTGTCAAGGACCCATATTTTTCATCTTTGGTGACAGAAAGTTCCCCTCTATTGTGCATGCAGGGTTCATAAAAAAGACCTCAGAAAATAAAGATAAAAGATCGTTACAGTTGACTTAGACTGAATCAAGTGTATCCCAAGCTTACTGAATTGAGTGTGCTCATTGCCAAAGAAGCATAAGATGACCAATTTCACTGGTTGACAGAAATGTCTTAATGATTTTTATTAGCTTGGGCACCAGTTGAGAGCACATGGTGGATCATTGATAGAAGATGTAAAGAAGAGTAGATGTATCTTGAGCAAAAACTGTGCTGCATTTATTTCCAAAGTTCAGCACAGAGAGGAAATAAAATGATCAAGACTCGAATGTTCAAAATAATATCTAGAGGGGAATGGTTACTCAAGCATGAGGAATTATAATCCTGGTGTGGAAGGCTCATGACAGGGGAGGCTGATAAAAATCACAGGTGCACAGGTCATAGATTTATTACTTTCTGTCAAAAATATTCACTTCTCCAGCATTATATACTTTGAATCAGTCATTGTTGAGTGAGACTATAGCACAGTTTGCTACAGTTTCCTTGTCAACTAAAATAACTGTGTCCTGAACAGTGGACTTGGTTATTTTAGTGGTCAAGGAAATTACAGAAAACCGAGCTATAGTCTGACTTTACAACGACTGATTCAAAACATATAATGCTTGAAGATTTTATATTTATTGCAGAAATTAATAAAACCGTGATGTGAATGCCCGTGATGATGATATGTGTTTGATTTTCTTTAATAAAAAGAAACAGGTAAAGTTATTTGCAACCTGTGTTTTTTTTTTTTTTTTTTTCTAAATGACCCCACTTTTCAACCTGGTAGGGGTCATTGGTTCTCACTTCTTCCATTTCTGGAATGACCACTGAAACTCCAAATAGAATAAACCTATATTTTATTAATTTCTAAAACTTCAGCAAAAAAATTGACAAAAATTGACAAAAACATTTAAATGTATTTTGAAACAACCCCTATGAAACATAAAAGAGAGCACATGCACTAATGTTTTAACACTATAGTGGTAATTTATTCAGACCATACTGAGTAGTGGTCACTGATGTAATGGGTGAGTAACCTCAAGTTTACAACTATATGTTTAAGGGGTCAGTTCAAAAGTGTAATTGAATGTTTTGGACTTGGTCATATTTTTGGTGCAATAGATTGTTTGTTCTTTAGTCATAATTTTGGTGCAATAAATTATTTGTTATAGTGTGCGTTCATTAAATATCTTTTACTTATTTGTAATTCTAATGTAATCTAGGTACTACTAGCAGTTAGAATTCATTACAGTATGTACCGTATATACTCATGTATAAGCCAATACCAACTGCAAACTGCATAGACCCAGATCTGCCGGCCCAGTTTATGCTGTGGTAATTTAAATGATATGGGGAAAAAAACATGGTGTAAAGACCAAAGTGGTGTGATAAAACTATCTCTACCTCTTAGTAGCAAGATTGGCGGGGATGGGTGGGGTGGGGAAGGGATGTATGATGTTGAGGGGTATTTAGGTGGTGGTGGTGGTAATATGAATAGGGTTGTATGAGTGCATATATTGCACTTTTCCGATTGTTTCAGATTTCTGATTTTATGTACGTTGATATGTAAACTTTTCAGCACATAAATGCATACTGTACGTGAAGAAATTTTCACAACATTCTCACCAATCACAATTATTCAACTTTGCATCAATTCAGAGACAGGAACGCAACCTATTGAATGTTGTAAATCAACTTGGCATTAATTTAGAGACAGGAACAACCTATTGAATGTTGTAAATCAACTTGGCATCAGTTTAGAGACAGGAACAACCTATTGAATGTAGTATAATAGGGAAAGAAAAATGTACAAATTTATTAACTTTGGGAGTCACACAAATTTAACAGTGTAGTTTACCTAAAATACATATTTCACTGTGATTCATGTCACCCTTTTTTTTGCCCAGTCTGTCACCCAAGCAGCAGATGGGGTCACAGTCTCTGTTTCATTCACAAGAATCTGGCAGTGTTGGTGGGAGGACAGGGGGACAAGCAGCAGCTCAGTAAAGATTCTGTATGGTCGCTGGATCCAGGTACAGTAAAAAAATGTAACCCCTTGCTTGCCTAGGGATGTAGAATAAGCCCAGTGTGCTCTCCCACATGTCATAACAGGCACATAATGGAGACAACCTATTTGCACTGTGATGATGCTGCAGCTCAGAAGGTCTTGGACTGTTTAAAGGAGTGCAGTTAATTTAAAAAAAACTGAACTTGGTATTTTAAGGAGTTTACCCGTTTTTCGCTTTATCTTTGTTTCGTTTGTCTATTTTGGGATACCTAAACTTACTCACCACTGTATAGTCAGGATTGTACTGATGTGCCATTGAACCTAGCCTGTGTTACAGTACATCTTAGTTCTCGAGTATGATGGCCTGTGGACCTGCAAAAATTGAGCGCAGCACCCTCTGCTTTACCCCTCAGATTCGTTGGGCTAATTTCACGTTTGATAACTCTGATCAAGTTGTCCCAAAATAGACCGCATCCTTGTTTTTGGATAAGGTCATAGTCGTGTGTGTAAATTGGCTATTCATAGAATTAATCATCATGGAAAACACCTCGTATGTCCCCAGGTGTTGATATCGCCACAACCTCAATAGGGTGCCATTAATTAATGATAATCTATTTTAGATGGATTATCAGCGGGGGAATAAAAAGAAAATAATATATTGGCAAAGCAAACATATATCAATGACTGTACCCAGGCTACGTTGAACCCTGTGCATACATACTGTGATCATTTTTCAGCTCGCCTGGCCATAAGGCCAAGTGAGCTTAAGGTATGGTCCTTTGTTGTGTGACATCAGTCACCTGTTGTCCATTCACATTTGTTATTTACAGTTGACCAAATTTGAAAGAAAGTATCCTGGCATGAAGCTCTTTCAGATGTGTTCAAATGAAACCCATTCAGCATCTGATATGGCTGCCATTACTGAAATTAAAAAAAACTTTCAATGACTTCTCAAAAACCACTCAACAGAATTTGACCAAGTTTTTATTGAAAATATCTTGGCACAAAGCTCTTTCGAGTTTGTTATAATGATGCTGACCTGCAATCAAATATGGCCACTGCTGCTGAAAATAGAAAAGCTTTTAAATGACTTCTCATAAACTGTTCAACAGAATTTGACCAAATTTTACAGAAAGCATGCTGGCGTGAAGCTCTTTCAAATTTGTTCAGATGATGCCCATCCAGCATCAAATATGGCCACTGTTACTAAAACTAAAACAATATTTAAATGACTTCTAAAAAAACATGTAAGAGACTTTGACCACTTTTGATAGAAAGCATCCTGGTATGAAGCCGTTTCAAATTTGTTTAAATGATGCTGATTGTCCGTTAGATATGGCCACCATTCCTAAAAAAAACTCCAACCTTTAAATGACTTCTCAGCTGAACATAATTTGACCAGATTTGACAAAGCATCCTGGCATAGATTGATGTAAATTCACCATCAAATATGGATATCACGACAATAAATAGAAAAACCTAATATGACCACTTCTGAAACACTATTGAACAGAATTTAACCAAATTTGACAGAATGCATCCTGATATAAAGGGCTTTCTTAAGAAGTTATTTAAATGTTTAAATGTTTTTATATTTTTAGTATTGGTGGTCATATTTAATTAATAAGAAAAATAAGAGACCCATGACTTTAAAAAAAATCCAGAGAAATTTGTTAGTCAATCCAGGTTGATCAGATGGTGGGACTTGAACCTGCAATCTTCTGATCATGTGTCCAGTGCCTTAACCACTGAACCACCACAGAACTATTGGGTGCTAATCTCAATGGTGTCCAAGTTATGACTCCAGGGGCATGGCCTCCAGGGTGCTAAGAACTGATCTAGAAATCCATGCCAACTTCACAGATTAACTCCCCTTGTAATGACAAGTGAGTGTATACTGTAGAATCATTTATTTTCGTGGGGCTCAATTTTTGTGGTTTTGTAAAAAAAGACATTTTCGTGGGTACTTAAATTCGTGGTTTTGCCTGTCAAAGTTTGCATATTACTAAGTGTTTAATTTCGTGGTTTAACCTCTACAAATACACAAAATAAAGAATAAAAAAGAATTAAAAGTCTGCCGACGCAAACGGCGGTCACTTGAATGTTTATAACAGTACTTTCACATGTATAAGCACAAATCAAAGACCTGACAAGTTCAATACTGACACCGTGTTTTTGTTCAAGTGTATAACATCAAAAGAAGCCGACGCAGTCAACAACATTAAAACAATACTACCGCCTCTATGATCACAAATTATACATGTCAAGGTCAATCTCTTACACCGTGTTTTCGTCCGAGTGCTAAACATCAAAGGAAGCCGACGCAGACTACAACACTAAGTCAATCGGTTATTAAAGTAACCTGTATGATCTCTAACTTAAACCACGATCCATAAAGGGAATAAAACACGTGACCGGCTGCCCTTTGCTCAATGCAATCAGCAGACAGTGGCAATATTTGATGCGTCTTGAGCCCATCAATGTTAGAAGATGCTAAATATATTGAAAGACAGTGGAATCACGCGTTTGTTTGTGCCTGCCTCATGTACAGACCAACTTCAACCACTAGACTTGACAATAAATAAAGAGTACAAAGAATAATTAAAATCACACTTCCACAACTGGTATGCTAAACAGGTCATGGAGGCCGTCACGAAAAAAAAAAAAAGCTACTGGTGACGATCACTGATTGCAACCTCATTAATCAAGCCAATTCGGGCTGAATGGATAATTGCAGCTCACGCGACAATGAGTGAAAGATGTGACCTAATTATCAGTGGTTTGGAAAAAGCTGGACTTGTTTTATTCTGCAATTTGGGGATTATTTACCTGACAAGCATTTGTGTGTACATGGAGACTTGTTTGACACGATATTGATACAGTGGCTTTGTCCGAAAATCAGTGAAGTGTGAGCTTTAATACTCTGCTGTAATTAGTGTATATACATAGTGTTTCATTAATAACAGTGCTTCAAGCAATAGTTCTATATAGTATTTTACAGGCTTGTTGTTTTTTTGGATTAAAAATGCATGGATAGAGTGAAATGTGGTTTCAGGAGGATTTAAATTGTTCAACAACAGTTGTATTCGAGTGAAGGATCGATTTGAATAAGTATTTAATTTAATTTTCATATACTATTATTTTTTATTATTCTTTCTTTCATTTTCAACATTACTAGTGTTTGAATACCTTGTGCTTTTTCTCGTTTCTCTCTATCCTTACTTATTTCGCATATCGATTTAAGGCAGTGAGTGGAAATTACAGCTATCGGATATCTTATCGACACGTGTGCATTGAAACAATATAAAATACTTTATAATTCTTTTTTCAAAGGTTTAAAATAAAACAAACACGTGTAAAAGCTAATATTTTATTCCCAAATTACAGTATTGACGTTGATTTATGAAATACTAGTAGGTTCCTTAATCTCCAGGAACGACACACAGTAAGAAAATGAGCGGGAGGGGGGCGTCATCATCATACGTGGCTAATTTTTCGTTGGGCATTTAAATTCGTGGTTTGGGGCAACAACGAAAACCACGAAAATTGGTCCCCCACGAAAATTGATGATACTACAGTATACTTTGAGGGTGGGGCTATGAATAGTTTTAAAGTTCATTAATTACAGCCAAGTCCTCAGTGCCCAGGAGAGACCCAGGGGACAATGCTGGTTGTATAAATGACTTGTCCATTTTATGCAGAGAAAGTGATCCTGTATAATAGTCTAGGGTAGAAGATAAACAATAACTTTAATAGACAAGGTAGCAACTATGTGCTCTGTGCTTTTCTTTCCTCTTTAGAGTTTCAATATGTGTGATTTTGCATTCACAAGCTGCCATATGTCAACTACCAAGTGAGCAATATTGGATCCAATTGGGTCTCTTGTCTTGTTTGCAACCTTGTCATCAGACAAGTATTTGAGAATTTTGTGGAATCATTATGTGTTTTATTGAGGATTTCAATTATGAAATGCTGCAAACTCATCATATTTTGTAAATAAAATTTTAAATAGGCTTTTATGTGTACAACATGGCATACCCATATCGTATCTGCATAGATTTCTAAACAAGCTTTTGGGAGAAAACAGCAATACACTTACAGATTATTTATATCATTTAAGATAGAACTGATCAAATGAAAGGAAATGTTTGTAAGTGACAAGAAAATTCAGAACCTTGTTTATCATCTTTAATGCTCTTTCTTTTTAGAGACCAGAAAGTGGCGATGTCCTGACCTTCGTTCTGAGGGACAAAAATCGGAATACAGAATGGGTCACACTGCAACTTTTGACCCAATGGTTCGCTGCATCTACATGTATGGGGGATCAAAAAACAAAAAATGGTTCCACGATGTTCACATGCTGGATATTGATGAATGGAAATGGCAGCCAGTAAAGGTACATAATCCACAGACTGCATTAACAATGCTGTACTCTTACTGATGCAGAGTATTGGCGAATGTAGTTAAGGGATATTATGGAAGTGTAATTCTTGCATTGGTTGTGCTATACTTACTATGTGAGCTGATAATGCTTAGTCATTATTGGCACACCTGAATTCTCTAGCTCACTCTATTTATCAAAACCTGATCTTTTCTAAATCAGTCACTGTTTCTCTCTATAAGACTACAGCATATGCCAGACTTTTACATGTAATACTTAGGTACGCAAGTTCAAAATTTTATGTGGTGTACCAATTTTCATGGATTTCATGACTGCTGCAAACCATGAATTTAAAGACCCAATGAACAGCAATCTTAATGTGGATACAATAAGACCCCTTCCTCAAACCATGAATTTAAAGACCCAATGAATAGCATTCCTAATGTGGATACAATAGGACCCTTTCCTCAATCCATGAATTTAAGTACCAACAAAAATGTCTCTTTTCGACGAACCTCAGACATTGATACCCACAGAAATGAATGAATTTACAGTATTTTAGAGCCCTGTTCGAAGATGTTGATGGAGTCCGGTAGTAATCATGTTCTGTCCATCCATACATCTGTCTGACAATCAACAATTTGGTTTTCACAAGATGACTTTACTGGGAATGATTGGATTTTAACCAAATTTGGCATGCAGCTGTATATTTATGAGACCTTGAAAGAGTTAGATTTCCAGCTTTCTATTTCATCATTTAGAGGTATTGTGGCTTCCTGATTGCTTGTCTTCCTAACTTTAGCTTTTGCAGCTTAACTGTACCAAAGGATTGTTGGATTTCAACAACATTTCTTACGCAGTTCAGGGGTTGACTTAGCACAGATTTTGTCACTGGCCAACAGGACCAGCTCAAATGGAAAACAACTTGCACTGCAGAAAAACACTGGCCTTTCGATCAAATAAAAATAATTGTATTAACATGTTCAAGAATCTAAGTGCAGTGGACGCCTCAATTTTGCATGGATTCACTGCACTTTTTTATGTTAATCTGATGGCTCTCGGACTTTTATTGACAAACAACATTGGTCTTCTTATAGTTTTTATGTACCATAACCAAAGTTCCATTTTTTTTCCATAAATACAGCATGCTTTGTGTGTCATGCCTATTTCACTATAGACCAACCAGCTAAACTCCTATTCCCATTTTGGCACATATTCAAGCGATCTTTCTTCTCTCATACTTTCTCTGCTGCTCTTTTTTTCTGGCAGTGGCTTATAATTCAACAGAATTTTTTCCATGGTTGATGATTAGTTAGTGGTTAGTGATTGAAGGCAGCCACCATTGTATGTATGTATATCTAGTAGATTCCTCCACTACTTTATCGGAGCACTCTCAGCTGGTCAAGTAGAGTGATCAACTGGACACTCCATGACCTTCATCATGCATTCAAGGTGTGTAGGGATTTCTATATTTGCAACCCACCACCTATCCCTACACTCAATAGGGTACTGACGGTAGGCCGCCTTTGTAAGGTGGAGGAACCAGAGTATGCAGAGGAAACCACCATGCCATCAGAGGGAAGGTGGACCCTTCAGACATATCACCTCTGCGCCGTTTCCTGGGCTCAAACTAGAGATACATTGGTCTGCCGTCCAACAGAGTTCACACTTCACTGAGTTGTGGACTTGGCGCTTATAACCACTTAGTCACTGAGACACCCATTTTGCTTCATGAACTGATGCATAAATGTATCACATAATTTAATTGTTTAAAAACTTGGTGGCAGTTATAGTCTGATATGACATCATGTTATGTCTCCTGATTGCCCATGCTCATGACTGGTTTTCTGCAGTATAAATTTACTAATGATTACCAGTTGTTTGTTTCCAACCAAATTTGGTTTGTGACTTTATGCTGATGAGACCATGAATGAGTTCAGTTTCCATCATTCCATGACATTATTGACAGGAGTTGTGCCCTCTGATTGCCCATCCAATGACTTCGGTTGATTAATTGAGACTTTCAATGGGTTTGATTTTCAGTGTTCCGCAATATTATTTAGAGGAATTATGGACTCAGATTTTCCATCCCCCTAACTTTGGTTTCTGCAGCGTAACTTAACTTGGGAGTTTTTAATTTGAACCAAATTTGATATTAATAAGACCTTCACATACACACATCCAATTGTCTGCCCTTCTGTCTTGCATACATGTGAACCTCCCTCAAAGGAGGGTTTTTCTCTTTAAATTTGTTCCATTTTTTTCACATTTTGGTTCCAGTGTAGTATATTGATGGTAATACTGCCTGTGATCATGTGACTGTGAACTGGCTTAAGCAGGGTAAGACAATGCAGTTGTTAATTTCACCCTTTGATCATGTCATCAGCGGGGTCAGCTGGTTCCATTGTTTGAAGTTTGTCCATGTGGTTTATACTATGTGTGAGCAGAAGGTTATTCTGAAAGGAATAAAGACGTTAATTGATTATGGTTGGGCTACTAAAGAGCTCAATCAGCATAAAACAATAAACATTACTTTGATTCTCTCCGCAAGGTATGTTCTGCTTCGGTACTTAAAGTTGTCAAGATGGATTAGAGTCCAAAGTAATTTGAACGGGATTAAAGATGTTTATTGATTATGGTTGGATTACTCAAAAGCTTAAGTGACATAATACTGGGTCAGTTTGACTTCGGTGTTTAGTTTGTCGAGATGTCTAAGCATGTGTTATCTCCCATTACCGAAGCAACAAAATTCAAGCAATCAAAATATCACACAAAATTCAGTGATGGATAAAAACATGAATTTAAGTGGTTGTAATCAAGTTCAAAGGGACATAAATATGTACTCCGCTCTTCCTGTAACTACTCGCATAGTGACTATTTTCTTGTTGATAAAAAATCATAATCTTAGTTGAATAATAATAATAATATCAATAATAATTTATTATATAAACTCGGGAACGACCACCTGCAGAACGCGAATAGTGACAACGATTGTTAGACAAAATATGCATTTGACACTATTATGAATGACTGCATCGCAAAAACTGATATCAACACCACATACCTTGATTGAATCCTTTGCAATCATGAATGCAAACCAGACTAAAGTACATGTCACTAAATGCCATTTTAATTTATAATGCCTGGGACAAATGAGGTCTTTGTCTTCGTCTATAATACTATCAGGTGATATTCGTTTTCCAGATTTGATTGTTATTATTAAAGATTGGTGATAGTGATGACAACAAAGGTGTTTGCAAATTAGGCTTAAAGTTACAAAGGGTGTGATGGTATAATATATGCGTTTGTGCTTCATGTGGAGAATCTTACTGATATTAAAACAACATTAGACTCTGACAGTACCAATCTTGAGCAGGTCTGGCAGGCAGTCAGCAATCTGAATATACCCACAGACAGGAAACAATTTAAACTTCTTGGTGGACTCGGTAGAGTTTTACTAATATTTCCACATTCCAATGCAGACACTGAAAGGACATTTTCCATTCTGAGGAAAATTCAGGCTGACTCCAGAGAAAACTTAGATCCAGTAACAGTACATCATCTCCTAAGTGTTAAGATCAACAATGATGAGGACTGCCACTAATATAATCCAGGCAATGATCTCCTAAGAAATGCTAAAAATGCTTGTGGAACATGTATGGAAAGTATGAATGACAACAAGTTACTGTGAAGGGACTGATTTGATGAGATCATGTGCATATTTTAATATTTAAAAAATGTAAATTTGTTCAATAGTTGTAATTTCTGTCCATTTGCATGCTAAAAATCAGGTCAGTGAAAATCCTCCATCTTTTGAGGTCAAAACTCCTGACCAAATTTTGGAAATCTCCTGATCTGGTCTGGCCTGACCTGGCCTGTTTTTTCTGTCACATGTGTGGACTTGGGTTTCCACAGCATTCTTTTATCAGGGGGTGTTGGATTTAAACTATATTGGCCTGAAGCTATATATTTATGAGAAGTTGAAATGAATTTATTTTCAAGCATTCCACATTATTATTGGAAAGAGTTAAGCTTTGATTGTCTGGCTTGCTGACTTTAGTGTCTGCAGCATTACTTTACCCAGGATTATTGGATTTCAACCAGATTTGACCTGCAGCTTTATATTGATGGGACCTTGAATGAGTTGGATATCTCAAGGCTGGACAAATGTTATAAAAATCAGCTAGCTTCAGGGCAAGCTGATTGTAAAATTGAACATGCCCTTGTGAGATATGAGCTTGCCCAAAAGTATGGCAACATAATACCAGAACGGAAGTTTAAAAATAAGCTAAAATAAAATATGAGATGTTTTTTTGAAATTGTTTTATTTTTTTTTTACATATAAACAGCTTATTTGTTTTCTTATCCTCTTTTGAACATTAAATACTCATCAATAATTAGGCAACAAAAAAAATATGTGTGTTTCTGGTTGGCCGACCATCCCTGTTTCTCATTGCCGACCCTAGCACTTTTTCCCCACCCCTCCCCAAAAAAGTCACATTGTCGAAATTGATTTGTGCATCTGATTGAGCCGGTTTTGCCCAGTATGTTGAAGCACTTGAAATGTTATTTGATTTATATATAATGTTAAAAAAAAAAAAAAAAACCTACCGTATATACTCGATTATAAGTTGACCTCCCCTTTTCATGGCTGCAAAAAGCCAATTCAGCTATGACCCTCCTTTAAGTCTAGGTGTTTTTTGCAAATTAAATCCGTCTGCAAGGGGTGACATGTCATCACTGAGTCAGAGCTGCACTTAGGAAAAATAAACGAGCCAAACTGGATAGATAGATAGACATATAGATAGATAGGACAAATAAAAACAAAAACCAATGTAGAATAAATACAATTGTATTATTGAGTTGAATATGTACAAATAAATTTACAACTTACATTTTGTCTATCTTCGTGTAATGAAATCGATATAGCTTAACATTTTTAATCCATTTATATGATAAATACATGAATTGGATTATAGGTCACATACAGGTATAAAATTGGTATCCTGTAAATGTCACTGTCTAATGTCCTCTGGTTCAAAGCCCAAGAATTCATCCTCATCATCAGAGTTACCAAATAAAGTTCTAAATTCCTCCAATGTCATCCCGTCATCGTAAACATCGTCTGACTCCGAATCTATTTATATGATAAATCCATGAATTCAATTATAGGTCACATACCAGTATAAAAATAGAAGTTCAGAATGATCCGATTCACAATATCCCGTAATATATTAATTCCACACGTCGTACAAATAAACAATGAAAGTTAAGTCCACTTGTTTGTGATTCACGGTATCCTATAAATGTCACTATCCAATGTCATCTGGTACAAAGTCCAAGAATTAATCCTCATTGTGTGATAAAGTTCTGAAATCCTACATCGTCGTCTAGTCATTGTAAATCGTCGTCTAGTCATCGTAAATCTCGTCCGACTCCGATTTTCGGCTTTACTGTCATATGCGGGTGCTTATTCAAAGACTGAGCTTGGGCTCTGTGAGTAACACTTTGATCATAAAGTCAGAAATCTATTAAAGGCTGCAACTAAACACATGTCAATTGTGCGGCAAGATCACAGGGAGTTCAAATAGCCACCCTCTGTTACTTGGCACTGAACTCGTGGCTTGATCAAAGGGTTGTCACGAGGGAAAACAAAGAGTATGGTGCCTTTACAAGCAAAGGGATTAAGGTCAAAGTATATACACAGGAAGTTGTAGAACTCTACTTGGCACTGAACAAGTATAGATTGGCGGCTCGATCAAAAGGATTGTCAACTCGAAAACAAAGTGAGTCCCTTTACAAGCCAAAGGCTTATCGACCCACGTGCACTGGCAGATAACTTGAAAAATATCACTTGGGAATTAAATCTGACTTGTGGAAAAGGAAAATACAAATTAAATCAAAACTTTTATTCCATCAAGCACAGTCTTTATACAGCAAAACACAAATATTAATACAAATACAGGTTGTTCGGACTTGCACGAAAATGGAGGCAATATACTTACTAGTAAACACCCATGGTAAACATTGACGGACACTTCATTTTGCGGTAGGTAGTATTTAATTTACCGGTAATATTTTCAAATTAATAAAATCCAAATAACTGTAGATACATGTATTGTGTAATGAATACCGTCATGAAACGGATAAACACAGTGCATACCATATATGCATTACTGCATACTAATAGTGGCATGAAAACGTAAAAATATATGAATTGATAGTATTTTTATGTACTGCAAACATCTAGAGTTTCCAACATTACCCCAAGATTTTTTGATTTTTTAATGTCGCGCTTATAAGACGACCCCTACTCTGTATGAGTCAAATTCTAAGTAAAAAGCGTCGACTTATAAGCGAGTATATACGGTACCTGCCTACCCTAATTTTAAAACCAGTGCAATAGGAACCACATATTTTATTTTTTTTCGGCCTTAAAGCTATTAATAAAGATATATCTGACAGTACATGTAGAAATATGTGTCATTGCGGATAACATGAACATTTGAATAGAATGCACATATAGTTACAGGAGCAAAGATGGACATCTAACAGATTCATATGATCTCCTTGACTACATCAACAATAATGAAATCTTGACTTGGAAATGAGTGTTTTTGTAATGATTTATTTATTCACACACCTGAATGATTTAAGAACACTTTTTGTATCCATGTAATTATTTGCCAAACAAAAAGCATGTATCAGTCTCCTGTAATTACTACTATTATCTAAACAATAGATGATAAATACCGCTTATGGATCAATGTTTTGGTACATCAATTGTGTTTTTAGAGAAATCCACATGGTCAATCATTAGAGATGTGTACCTTTTTTATTTCCAAACATATGCAACAAATCTCATGATGTCATTAACGGTTATCACATACTCACCTTGAAATCGACAACATTCATTGAAAAAAGCTCTATTAAGCCAGCTTTTTAGAGTTGGCAAGCTCAGCACATTTCAAGGTTACAGCTCAATATTTCAAGTTTTCAATCTTTCTTTCCCTTTCCCTTAATAAGTTTAGAGCCTTTTTAGATTAACAGATAAACTTGATATAAATGTGTGTGTGCATGTGTGTGTGTGTATATATATATATAGAGAGAGAGAGAGGATTACAAATATACAACAAACAGAGTGGAAAGTGCTATCCCTGGTTTCTACAGGAAAATGCTTGATAACATTAACAGAATTTTTAAATACAAATAAATAATATTATCCGGGTTTGAATCTCCATAGAGTACGAATTAACATTCTCAAACATGTATGATAATATTATATATATCTAACTTTTAGGAGATGTGTTGTGAACCGCCCTGGCATTCCTATCTTTAGGATGAAGGTTACAGCTCAATATTTTCAGTTTTCCATCACACTGTTGTGTCCAATTATTAACTTTATAGCTGTTTGACTTATGGAACTTAGTATTCATATATGGCATCAGTAGCATGTGTGTTGTGTACCACATTGGGGATCTTAGATATCAATATTATGGTGTTATATGGTGAATTTTTCTATTACATTTTCTTTTCCACCATACAACTTTAGAGCCATTTGAGTTGAAGGGATGAAACTTGGGATAACTTTATATCATCATACCACACTGGGGGTCCTACCTTCAAAGTCACACGTCAGTATTTTAATTGTCAGTTACATTTGCCCTTCTGCATTGTAACTGAAGAGCTGTTAATGGATGAAGCTTGGCATACTTACATGTTGTCACTTGAAGATGTGTTAGATTGCATGTTTGGGGTCATTCAAGGTCCCAGGTCAGTTATATTAAGGTTTCTTTTTCTGCTTTATATAATAAAAGCTGTTTGAGGTAGAGGGATGAACAATGGTATACTTAAGATTCTCTGTTCGGTGACATCTCATGTATAACGGTCAGTTTTTTATCTTCAGGGTGAAGGTCAATGGTATTTTTTTTTAAACCCCTATTCTGCACTTTTCTTCAAATGCTCTTTGAGACATGGTAATGAAACTTTGTTACTTATCTTTAAATTCATGATTGGTAGCAACCCTGAAATCAACAAATATTGGTGTCCATGAAAATTGGTGAATTCACAATATCCTAATTTGGACTTTTTCTAATAAAAAAAAAAGAAGATTTTCATGATGTGGCTTTGTTTGAACATTATAAACAATGACCACTTATGATGGGGTTGCTTTTATGGATCCCATAAACAGAGTTATAAGGGGGGGGGGGTATTATACATGTTAGGTATAACGATGCATTTTTACTTTTTTTGGATAGTGGAAAGTGAAGTTAACATTATTTACAACAGGAATGTCTCTGTCATTTGATACAAATATTTTCAAGTAAAATTGTCAGGTAAGATAGGTTGTTGGAATAATAAAATATGATCATCATTGCTCCTTTGTCACTTTATGCTTTAATTGCATGAACTCTACAACTCTTTACTTTTAACACACACCAGGTATCAGGGAAGGCCCCAACTCGAGCATACCACACTTCCACCTTGTACCGTCATGAATTGTGGATATTTGGTGGAGTGTATCCACGTCCAGATCCACAGCCAGATGGATGTAGTAATGAAATCCACATTTTCAGTCCAGTGATGGAGAGCTGGTATGATCCAATCATCAAGGGAGAGAAGCCTGTCCCAAGATCAGGGTAATTAAAGGCTCAGTGTTTGCATCCAACTTTTTTGCCTTGTCTACATTAGTGGACAGCAAGATACTAGCATCACTTCATCATCATCATCAGTAACCTTAAGATTTTTTTTGTTGGAATTTTTTTTATGTTGTAGCTTGGTTTGCAGGATAAACAGTGTTTTTGCAGAAAGTTTTGGCTTATCCCTCCATGCTTATGGCATTATGTCCATTCTCTTTTACCAAATATAGTTTGTATTACTAATAATAGTAACAAACTTGTATAGATCTCTTGGCCTTTTATGTCAGGTTTATATGTCAAGGGAGGCAATTCAAATTCAGGTAAATGATTAGAGCGGATAGTAGTTACCTCCCTAGGATATTCCACTGAATAATTGAAACAATAGTAGAAAATTTTTTTTAAAAGGAAATCACCACAATAATTACTCAATTAATGTTCAGATGTTATTATAAATTCTCTTGAGACATATGAAGAAAAGAAATTTAGAAAATATAAATATTATTTAGAGCAGTATGTTTACAGTAATAAAAATGACAGTGAATAGCAATTTCTCACATTTTTATATGTGTATGAACGTGTTTTCTGGTGTAGAACACCAGTGGAGAATATCTCCTTCTTTCATCACATGACATTCTGCTGCGATCATAGTGCACGTCATCACTTGAGGATTCTTTCACAATAATTAAAGGCAAACATTAATTTGCATCCTAAAACCTACATCAGTTGAAGTTATTGTCCTGCAAGCAGGATGTTTTGCACTGATCGCCTTTGCCACAGGTACAGATTATGTGGTCTGGCTTCAGGTTGAAAAGTCATTATTGTAATTATTATTTTTCTAAGATTCATTTTCTAATTATTCTCCTGTTGTCATCAACAGTGTTACAGTCCTGTATTAAAATTTGTGCAAGCCATATATTTTCTACGTTGGCTGATGTATTCAGTTGAAACTTTTTTATAATATTTGCCTAAAGTTTATACCATGATATGTAAGAATTTCCTGTCACGCCAACATAAGCAGGAAGGTGCATTGTCATAATATCATTCACATGCAAGACACCCATCCTGTAGAACACTTGTTTACGAAACCAGGAAAGTTTGCACCATATATACTCGCCTATAAGTCAAGTCCAACTGCAAACTACATTGACCCAGATCTGCTGTCACATAATGCGCTGGCATATCTGGGTCTATGCAGTTTGTTCAGAGTAATCAGTAGAACAAACAAGATAGACCCTGATCTGCCAGCGCATTATGCGATGGCAGATCATGGTCCATGTTGTTTGCAGTTGGACTCAACTTATAAGCAAGTATATATGATAACCTAATTAACTTGAACTATCAGTCACTCAGTTCATTGGTATTCAAGGTATAGAAGTGTGAGTATAGTTAAAAACTTTCAAGTTTGTGCACATAAATCATATCATTTTGTTCCTCACAGACACTCAGCCACACTAATCAAGGACCAGTTAGTGGTGTTTGGAGGATGGGATGCTCCTTACTGCTACAATGATCTACACATTCTAGACATGAGTGAGTAAAAAGCAGAGTTTATTGGTTCATAAAACTTCATATTCACCAAAACAAAGGTCTTTAATTGTTTTATTAAATATGTAAATGAATTTTTTTAAAATTGATAGTACAAATGCCATTTCAGCTGTATCACACTATGAAATAAAGAGATTACATCATCATGTAAAAGCCAGTGACATCATGATGATAGATGAAGTTTAGTATACTTGTATATTGTCACTAGAAAATGTTTTGCATTGCATGTTTGAGGCCTTTTCATAAAAGTCAAGGTCACAGGTAAATATTTTAAGCATTCTTTTGTTTCTGCTTCATATAATAAAAAGTGACGTACAGGGATGAACCATGGTACACTTATGCTTCTCAGTTTGAGCACATGTCATGTATCATCTATCACAGTCATGGTACACTTATGCTTCTCATTTTGATCACGTCATGTATCATCTATCACAGTCATGGCACACTTGTGCTTCTCAGTTTGATGGCATTTCATGTATCGTGTATCAGTCGAGGTTTTATATTCAAGTCAAGGGCACTGAATTTTTTTTTTTAACCCCTTTTCAGCACTCTTCGTATAATGCCCTTTTAGAGATAGCATTATGAAACTGAGTTACTTTCCATGTCTGCCCAGTAACTTTACAGCTCTGTCTTAATGGTCATAGATTTCATATATTGCAAACTTTCATGAACTCGTGATGGTAGGTGGGGGACAAAAAGTCACTGAATTTGCTTGTTTTAAAAACAAGTTGAATATTTGAAAAACAGCTTTGTTGTCAACATGATCTTTACTGAAAAGTTGCATATATACAACAGCACTTGTCCTTCCTTGGTATTTAAAAATTGTTTTTTTTTTTGCAAGTCTGCCTTTTAGTCCCTGAAAAAACTTTGGTAGTTAAACTTGAAAGTTTGATGTAAATGAAAGATGCATTGTACACAGTTCACATCCAAAGGCAGAGGATGATTATCAAATTAGACTTGATTCTCCATATTGCCCACTTGGTTCATTGAAATCTACTGCTTCTATACATGGTTCATTTATTTATCCTGGTCTTCTTTTGTAGGTATTGTTGAATGGTCGAAACCAGAGGTGAAAGGAACACCACCAGCACCAAGGAGGTATGTACAGGATTGATTTTTTTTTTTTTTAGTGGTCCCCATCGGCAGAAAATAGGATCCAGTCCAAATGTAAATGGGCCCCAGTCCAAATGTGTAATATTTCGAAATTATGCAGAATTACCAATTTCAGCAATTTACTCCAGCAATTTATTCCAAAATGCAGGATCTATTCTAGGACATGCGATTGCAATATTTGTGCCTATTACTAAATAATCATGCTGAAAAATCAAATGAATGCACACAAAATATTGTGCATTATATTTTCAAACCCTACCATTATTTCTTCATTAAATCCATCCTATATTCATATTCAGAAATACCCCTGCCCCCACCCCCCACCCCTTTTTTTTAAACAAGTGGAATGAGTAATTCACCCCCACTCCACACCACACCCCACCCGACTTCTGAAATTTCAGTTTTAAAAAAGACCCTAAAATTGATCAAATAAGTTTCCAAAATGATTGGCCAGTGCTCCATTCCCAGTCTCCCCCAAAATATCCCTAAATGTTGTTAATTGTGCATATATGATTCTAGTGAAGAATTGACTGTTTCATTGCTATTTTGCAAAGCTGTGGCTGCATGATTTTTGTGAATTTTCAGATTTGTTTGAATATTTGTAAAATAATTTTTTTTTTTTTAAAGTATACTTTTGTTTCTCATTTTTTAGTTGGCATGCTTCATGTGCACTCAATGGCAACAGAATTTTGATCCACGGAGGATATGATGGTAACCTTGCCTTGGATGATGCCCACATCTTTAATCTAGGTTAGTAGTTTGTATAAGAACACTTCTAACCCTAAACTCTTGGCTTATGGCTGGAATTCAAATTATAATGATTTTAACATAATTTGGCCCAGAATACATGTGACTCACAAAATTGTCAGGATTTTCTTGACTTTGGCGTTATTCCTTGCATGCTGAGTTTAATTTTGATAGATTAACTCTACAAATGGTACTGTATAGAGAGTTTTGACCCAATATTTGTTTCCTGTTAGAGAAAGTTTGAGAATAAGGAGACTTGCAAAGCTGTGGAGAGAAACTTGTTGTAAGAGACCACCTCTTCACCTGACAAAAATAGTGATCTCTGTTTAGAGGTTGTCACATTATATCATGAAGTAGATCTGTGCATAAAAAAAGTGGTCTTTTAATTCAGGTTGTACTGTTAGAATTTCAGATTGACCGATATGTTAGCATGTGATGAAAAGAAAAGGTTACAAGTTTAACTTCTATGTACTATCTTATGTATTAGTTTGAAAACAATTGGTGTATATGATTACCTTTTCATGCCTCCAAAGCTAGTCTAATCCTCCTGCTAGTTTTCAGAATAGACAATTATTGACTTGCCTTATTTGGCAAAAATGTTAGACATGATGTTGATATAGTTGTTGGTGGCAGCAGTTCCTTGTTAAAGCTCTTTTATGTATGCCATTGTTGGAGTTGTTTTGCAAGCCCATAACTCTGAAAGAAAATGAGACATAATGTTTCACAGAAACCTTGCTTTTATCCAAAAGATATGCAGAAATAGTTACTATTATATGTAATACGTGCTATCTACTTAACCCCCATTATCTCCCATAAGTGAAAATTTAAAAAGTGTGTAATGTTAAGTTTTGTCCTTTTGGCACAAAAATTTTCTCCTTATGAAGAAAACTGTGCTACTGTATATGGCTATTTTAACCATTTCCATTTATATATGCCCACCATAAGGCAGAGCATATTTTGTTAAGCTGTCTGTCTGACCATCCATCTATTCCTTATTTTATTTCTGCATAGTAACTCAAGTTCTCCAACATCTTCTGTTAACAAACTTTGTAAATAGCTTGCATTTGGGGTAAGGAAGAATCCTGTTGATTTTGGGGTCAAAAGATCATGGTCACTGTGACTGAAAGAAGACATCTTTTTCTGCACAATGACTTTAGTTCTACATCGCAGACCTACACAAATTTTTGTGGGTGGCTTGTACTTGGAGTAAGGTACAAGCCTATTGATCTCTGGGGTCAAAGGGCATGGTCACTGGCTACAAAATGAAAAATGGTTTCTACACAAAAGTCAAGTTTACAGCCATTAACCTTCACCAGTTTGTGGATGGCTTACACTTTGGGTATAAAAGGTCATAGGTCATGGTCAATGTGACTGAAAGAATTTTTTTTTTGTTCGTTTTTTTCATACGTCTGCCTTTTTTGGCATAGCATATTATGTTGTGACCCTTTCTGTTCTTTAACATTTCCTTTTCTGCACCATGACTTAAATTCTACAGAAAGTACCTTCACCAGACTTTGTGGATACATTGCACTTGGGATAAAAAAAGAAGCTTATCAATTTCGGGGTCAAAGATAAAATTTACAGTGACTCAAAGAAGAAAAATGGTTTCTGCACAATAACTTTAATTCTATATCACAAGCCTAGACCAAACTTTGTGGATGGCTTGCACTTGGGGTAAGGAATAAGCTTATCATTTTTCAGATCAAGAGGTCAAAGATCAAGGTCACTGACTGAAAGAAAAATGAAAAGCACAGAACGTTAGTTCTACATCACAGACCTAGACCATACGTGGATAGCATGCACTTAGGTAAGGAAGAAGCCTTTAGATTTGAGGGTCAAAGGTCATGGTCACTGACTAACAGAAAATGGTTTCTACACAAAAATTTCAGTTCTCGACCATTTATTTTCACCAATGTATGCGGATGACTTGCATGTTGGGTAAGAAAAAAGTCTGTTGATTTTGAGGTCAGAGGTTAGGGTCACTGCCTGAAAGAAGACAAATGGTTTCTGCACAGTAACTTGTTCTATGTTCAGACCTTAACTAAACTTTGTGGATCACCAGCACTTGGAAAAAGGCAGAGCTTATTATGTTATGCTGTCTGTCCCTGATTTCGTTTCTGCTCAATAATATGAGTTGTCGACCATCTCAGTTACCAAACATTTTGGATGGCTTGCATTTGGGGCAAATAAGAACCCTGTCGATTATGGGGTCAAAAGGTCAAGGTCACTATGAACGAAAGTAGAAAAATGGTTTCTGCACAATAACTCTAGATCTCCACAATCACCAGTTACCAAATGTTTTGGATGGCTTGCATTTGTGGCAAGTAAGAAACCCTATCTGTTTTGGGGTCAAAAGGTCAAAGGTTAGGTCACTGACTGAAAAAAGAAAAATGGTTTCTGCATAGAAATTTCAGTTATCTTCATAGAGGACTATTAAACATGGGGTGGGTGTATAATGTGCCGTTGATGGTGCTCTTGTTGCATATTAACTTTAGTTCTAGACCACATACTTAGACCATAGTTTGTGGATAGTTTGCACTTAAGGTAGAGAAGAGGCCTATTGATTTTTGGGATCAAAAGATCAAAGGTATAGGTCAGGGGTTGGCAACCTATGGCTCGTGAGTCAAATGTGGCTCAGTACGGAACAAAATATGGCTCTTTAGTCATCTCGAAAATACACTAAATTTTTTTAATTAAAATTAAAATTAATTTTAAAAAATAAAACGTGAATAATTACTCATGTAAATTCGGTCTTTTTGTCGCTTTCTTTTCTTCTCATATTATTAATCAACATGTTTAATATCAGTAATGTTAAATTGTATACTATCAGTTACAAATGGCCTTTCTTATGCTGGCTCTTTGTTGGTCTCTTGCTCCAAATTGTGACATAGTTTGGCTCTTTAAGTATGAACAGTTGCCGATCCCTCGTTTAGGTTATTATGACTAAAAGAAAAACAGATTTTGCATCATAACTTTTGCTTATGAGTAAGTTCCTTGACCATACTTTGTGGATGGCTTACACTTTGATTATTAAAGAAACTGAGATTTGGGGATCCAAAGATCAAAGGTCAAGGTTATGGTGAGTCTAATAAGAAAATGGTTTCTATGCAGTAGGTTTTGTTGCAAACTGCATAAAGGTCAACGTCACTGAGACCCATTCGTCAATATTCTCTGGAGTCAAGCATGCCATACTAGTGCCTACATAGCGAACTAGTAAATAAGGGGTGGGTGGATAATGTTCTCTTGTTAAATATACATTTGACCAAGACTATGGTAAATGGTGCTTTAAGCATTTGATAACTTCACTCTCTAACATTAAGTTTACACTTTTTAATTTCATGACATGTTGTATATGCTATTAAGAAAGTAATGTACTGGAATATTTCAGATGATATGAGCTGGACCCAAATAAAGATGGACCCCCTGCCTGTAGCAAGGGCTGGTCATGCAGCATTGTGTATGCCATATTCACACAATAATGAAGAAGAAGATGAAGTCCTGATATTTGGTGGTGGCGATAACGATGGTGCTTTCTTTGATGATTTCATTAGTATAAACATACCCATCAAGGCTGGAGCAGAATGAATGTCAAGCTTTGATTCACAATCAACTAGAATGTAGGCATCTGTATGTCAATTGACAGCAATGAAACTCAATATGACCATGAATTTCTGTTGACTCGTTACATCTTTTCAGATATAAGGCAACAAAAAAATGTGTTTCCTATTGCACTGGTTTTAAAATTAGGGTAGGTTTTTTTTTTTTTGTTTTTTTTTCTTTAAATACCATGGTGGAAAAAAGTGCTAGGCACACTCAGCCGACCGGAAACACAGATATTTTTTGTTGTTGTGCCTAATATATTTAATCAACAAATAAATAAATGGTGAACTTTTTTTGTGATTCATGCCTGAACAATGATGCTCATCACATTTAAAGGGAGAGTAGAAAAGATTTTAATGCAATAGCATCTACAGCAAAAGAATACAACTTGGATTTTGTATTCACTATGACAGTCCAGTTTTCATTGAGACAATATCTTGAAGTCCATAATGAAGAAGGTATAGGTGTTGGTAGACTTTAAAGTTTCATCACTAATGCTAAATAAAGGAAAACACTACCCCCCCCCCAGCCACTACCCCCCACCCCCCCCAAGCTAAATAAAGGAGAAAACACTACACCCTCTCCCCCCCCCCCCCCCAAAAAAAAAAGACAACCGCTCATCTAGTTCGGTGCTGTAGATTGGGAAATGTTAGCACGAGATTTACATTTGAATAAATTCACAAGGTGTAGATGATGAGAAATTTAATTCCTTGCTAATAATATCACTCCAGATGTCAAACTTGCCAAGGAAAATATTCCCACCCATCACTCACGGGCCATAACTGACATCCATTATGTACATGATGATATAATCAGATGCTTGTTAAAAGAAATATATTTATTTATCAGACAGACAGCTTTTTTTAATGTTTGGTAGAATCAATGATTACATTTTTTTATACTAAAAAAACATCTTGAAATGTCTTAAAGATTAATAAAATATTTTAGACATTCATTCAGTTGCAGATTGCAGTCATTGCTGGGGTCTCATTTCAGTTTAGTTCTTTGATTATTGATCATGAAATTGAATCTACAGTCATTGGGTCATGACTTTATGAATACGTCCGATATGTCCTGTTTGCGAAAATAACACTGTATTAATATTTCCCAATATAGAGTAGCAAGGGAGCATTGTGTTCACATGAATATGCAGACACCTACAATTTCCTATTAGTTGCAGGGCATTAATTTTGAAGTTCTGTTCTTTGCACATAAAATGATTCTCATCTTGTTTGAATATTTTACATGTACGTGTCTTGTTTTAAATGGGTGTTGTTAGCTAGAATTCTACATTCTTGTTCATAACAAGTCAGATATTTGTAATAGTATAAAGTCAAATATTTGCAATAGTATAAAAAACTTCACTGCCGCCGAATTTTCAAAAATCGTGTTCCTATTCCAGACAAATGTTTGGCAAGGTTTGCATGATGTTTCTTTCACAACTACATAGTTAAAATGTTTGTTTTTTACTCCAGTATTGATTCTAATCCTTTGAGCTCCAGTTGCATGTCATATCTCATGTTATCCTCTAATTGGAATCAAGCAAACTTATTAGATAAACCCTAACAGTAACAAATTAAATCACATCTAAATGTGGTGCTTAGATTAGTTATAGGAAAAAGTTAGTACATAGCATGTATAATTTATGTGTGTATTATAGCATGTATTGTTTGTTTGCATATTTGCAGAAATAATTATGCATAGCATGAAACGTTCTGTCAGTACAATTTTTAGTTCATGTTAAATTTAATTCAAACCATTCCAAATAGTTTTTAAGTTAGAAGCATTACAAACTTGTCCCATAGTTTTGAGTGATTCATTTTGAAAATAACTGCTTAACAGTGTCTGATGACAAGAGCCTAGGCATTTTGTAGAATTGAGAATGTTGGTAATTTTGCAGTGTTTCAAGATTTTCATTAGTCTGATTTTTGTTCTGTCCAGTGCTTGATTGGTTCACTTGGATTTAGTGATATAGAACTGAAAAGGTTTCACTCAAGTTATTTATCATGTAACAATAGTATCGTAGTTTCTCTTCAAGTTCGTGTGAATGATTATAATTACTTATCTACTATATGTAATAAACTCTTTGTATAAAATGTTTGATATTTGAATTCTGGTTTCTGTCAATGCCACAAAAAAACTGAATATGAATAATTCTGCCAGAAGTATGCATGATGAACTTAATTAAGTCATAACTTCTTCAATAGTATCTGTTATCTATTTATTATCCCACGTTTTTTTTTTTTCTCATCTTCATTAGCACAGGCGAGATGTGTATCATTTATTCAGCAAGTGTTGGCATCATCAGCATTGGTTAAGGTTTTAGTTAAAAGTGTTTTGCTCACCTTGCCATAAGGGCAAGTGAGCTTATGATGGTATGGTCCTGTGTCATGTGTGTATCATTGTGCATCCATCAGCATGTGCTTTTTTCAACTTTGCAAAAAAAAAACACTGGACCAATTTCAGCCAAATTTGGCATACACCATTCTGGCATTAGGGACTTTAAGATTTACGAGAAAGATGATGATCCACCATCAGGCTGCTGTTACTAAAATTAGAAAAAAAACTTTAAATGACTTGTTCTCAAAAGCCACTGTACAGAATTTGGCAGAAAGCATTCTATCATAAAGAGCATTTAAAGTTTGTACAAATGTTAATGATCCATCATCAAATATGGCTGCCATTGCTAAAAGTAGAGCAACCTTTCAACGACTTTGCAAAAACTGATGAACAGAATTTGACAAAATTTAACAGAAATCATATTATCATAATAGCCTTTCAAGCTAATGCAGATGATGCCAATCCATCGTCAAATATGTCTGCCATTATTAAAAATAGAAAACCTTCAAAGGACTTCTTCTGAAATGCCACTGGAGAGAATTTTGTACTGCATTTAACAGAAAGTGTCCATGTATAAAACCTTCCAAGTTTGTACAAATACACCAGCAAATATGGCCACCATTACTCAAAACAGAAAAATATTTAAGTAACTTATTCTCAAAAACCACTGAACAGAATTTCACCAAATTTGACTGCAAGCATTTTTGCATCAAGACCTTTTACAATTTGGCTGGATTGAAATTTTTCTTTTCAGTGATCTATCACACATCTTGATAAGTTAGACCTATAAGTTAAGAGCTTGAGAATGTCAAAAGTTTATGATATTTAATCTCATCAGTGTTGCACTCACCCCATGTCAACGGAATTTTCAAGACTACGGCGTTACTGATACATTATCAAAGCAAAGTGAAGACACCAGCAGATTTCTATAAGAATGCAATTTCTTTTCACAAGAATAATGGTGCCAACTTACATTAAAAAGAAGCATTTTTAAGTGTCTCTGCCGATTTTCATCAACTTTCACACAATGCATGCCATTGTAATTTGTTTCGAAAGCAAATAATGTTGAGAAAACAGCTGGTTGGTCTTAATTTAAGCGGGATAACGATGTAACAACCTTCCAACACTTTTGGCCAATCAGGAATCTCAAGTTTGATAGGCACCTAGAGTATTTCTCTAGAAATGGAGGTTTGACTGAAATTTATTACTGCATGCAAAACTTAGTGAAAATTGCAGAGACACTTGGAATTCTTTCACGTGTAAGTTTGCGACATTTTTTGTGTGAAAAGTAATTACATACTGATACAAATATCAGCTGGCATCTTCGTTATGGTGTCACAATGTATCGATAAAGCTGCGCAGTCTTTATAATACCTGTGACCTGGGCAAAATGTAACACTGTTCGACCAAAAAACGAAAAATCACAACATTTTTTTCGTGCTCTTAACTTCCCACGTATGTAACTTATAAGATGTGTGAGAGCTCGTTGAAAAACAAAACTTCACCACATTAAAATGACACCTAGATTGCTAAAAAGTGTCCCAAAAATCCTAATTAAGAAATGGTGGGTTAGGTGCAAAACTACAATTTCTCGAGTTACAAACCTTGACTCTTATTATAAATTTATCTAAGGGACCCTGTATTACAAGGGTTTTAAACTTCATGCTTCACTCAGAAAATAATATTTTCATGGTTTGTGCCCATTTTAATATCAAGCTTGCATCCAGTGCCAGTGGTTTTGCAGTAAGTAGTGTAGTGGATAAGTGTACAGTGTTAAGTAAAGTGATGACGGGGACGAGTATCTGTTGCAACTCATTTGTCCCAGTGACTAGTACTTGGAAAACTTTTTCCTAATCCCTGAATATATATATACAGTTAAACCTGTCCTAGCGGTCACCAGTGTTCAGCGGTCATTCTAACCCCACCCCACCCCCTGCAAATTTGCTATATAAATGCCCTGTATTTAGCGATCACCTGCTTTCAGCGGCCAGGTGTTTCTTAATCAAACCCTGGTTTCACCTGCCTTAAGCGTTCAGCATAAAAGCATACTTCAAAGTAAATTGTGGAGTTTTCAAAACATGTATGCCTCCACAGCAGCTCAAAAAATATTTAAATGACACAAAAATTGAATCAAGTCATGGATATATATTAAGAGACTGCCAAGTTTCATTTGCGTTCGTCAAGTGATATCTAGTAATTGTGCTAACAGCATTCGCAACTTCAAGGTCAATCCTGCGGATCATATTTTTGTCTCGCAGAAATAGTCGAGGTAGTTCTGAATGTGCTAATAAGTCTGAAATAAGCAAAAGATTGGTTAAATATACAAAACTAACAGTAAATATTGTCAAACTCTAATCAGATCATCTACATATGTGTATAAAAATGCTTAAGAAATTTATTTTGTGGTTCCTGTGTAATCATGTTTACAGAAATTTACTGAAAAAGTCGAAGTCCATGAAGTAACAATTTAGTAGTAGTCACTCAAATGACAGGAAGATATCCTGAAGTAATTTAAATATGGAAAGAGGTATGACCATTCAAATTCATTTGCCTATGCCCAGTGGCTTTTGTGTGCTAATGAGCTAGCAGGGAGAGATGGACATAAGGGCCTGAATCAAAATGCTCCTTCTAAATTCACACTGTTGAATACAAAAATGGCATTTAGCCCAACGTTAAGAGAGAGAGACAGACTGAGGGGGTCTAGGGATTAATTTTATTAGTGAAAATGTGATAATCAGACATTCAAACAGTTTCAGATAGTTTATGATTTAATTTGCATAACTTGCATATACAATACATATATTAGGCTCATTCATCCATTTTCCAGTGCACAAAAAATAATATTTTTAACATGCCGATACATGCATGAAAAATCTTCAAAACATAGTTATAAATAACAGTAATTGAAAAATAAAGTAAACATTAAACAGCAACATAATAAGATTATGCACAATAAATCAGGAAAGCATATTCTGATTATCTTCATCATCCTAAAAACCTAATTGGCAATGCTGTGATTGAAACGGATTATGGTGTACCATGAATTTGTTAAGGTCCCACATACTTTGTAAGAATCCCACTAAAGTAAACATCATAACAGTCGTGTAGTAGTTTTAAAAATCTCATTTACAACAAAATTCTAGAGTGTTTTCAAACTTAGCATAAAAACATCTGAAAGTACCCTGAAGATTGATTCAATATACTCTAGTTCTGGTGAGTGTTGTTGACCACAATTCCAATACATTGCATTATACATTTTTAAAAGAAACTATTTTTTCCAACCCAAGTCATGTATGCTGCAAAACAAAATTCTTTACCATAACATAAATTGAATAAATTGGATAAGCATGTTATAAACAACACATCAATTATGTAGACCCGGTTTGATAAGCAACCTTGTATTTAAAGAATCTTTATGCTTTCATTCTTTCATTTTTATTTCAATCCAGCTGTGAAACTACCAAAATGTAGAATGATAAAAAAACATGCATAATTGTTATTTGTTTGGCTATTTGGCAGTTATACAAAATAAAAGGAGAGACTTGTTAGTTGAAGACTACCGGTTGCATATTGTTTCTGCTACAAGTATGTATGTATGTATGTATACCTTGCTATTAATTAGTCTTATTTCCTATTTAGTGAAAAAGATAATTCGTGAATGACACAAGTCTATCATCCTTCCACCTACTGTCCATCCATCCATCAAGTAATCAAATCAATTCATGAATCAATCAATACAACGAATACGAGTAATAAGTTATGATTTTGAAAAATTTGCATGTTAAATTTTTTTGATTTTTCAGTTTTCCAATATTTTCCCGTTTTCAAGGTGAAAGCACACCACAGTAATTTCACAATTTGAGCCACGAGAAATTTGTCTTTATAGAATAGATGCTACTTCAAGGACAACTCCAAAATGCTATGAAATAAACGCAGTCAACCTATTTGCTACGAACACTGGACCTGTTGTTACTAGAATGTTTATGGTATAGACTTTTGACAAAAACAGTCTCTTTTGGAACTTCTACCCTGTTGTCATAGAAGGAATAGTCATCGTTTTTTCCAGCTTCATATTGTATACCATAAAACATTGTTTGTACAAATCATATATTTTTTACAATAGAACCTCTTTGACTGGAAAAACTCAGGGTTTATAAATGTCTAACACTGGCAAATTTAGCAGTACTGGAAATCCGATTATTGGAACATCTCTTGCGTTTCCCGAGCATTGCAGGCAAATGCAGTTGTACGTTTGAATACAATACAATATGATAAAAATAAAAGTAAAACTCTTAATAATATTTAAATAAAGGCCATGCATATGCAGTAAGTAAATATACACTTTAAGAATTCTTTGCTCATATGAATATGACGCACATATTTACACTGGTTATGTGTTTCTGGCATTTTCACATTATGACTACAAGTCTAAGCTTGAAAATGGACTACAAATGTAAACTCGGTCTACTGCAAATAAGATGTTGATATGAATGGAAATGATACTCTACCACACCACATCTTAAAATAATTGACTAAATATCTTCAATCTACTTCAGTTAAGTATTCATCATACCAGAACTAAAGCATTGTTCTTGCTTGTGTTTTTGATAGAGGCTGGAACTGTTTGAAATTTAGATGCAAGTCAAGGTATCATTTAGATTGTAAAATATACACATTGAAATACGAAAAGCAGGTTCAGAGTACTTCAAATTCATGCTCGTACGATAGTTTCATACAATCATCTCTCCAAGTTGAAACAGATATAATTTTATAATCTCAAACAAACATAATTACAAATACTTTATAATTTAATCATTAAAACTATTGCACAGTACAATCAAAATAAAGCCTAAGGATATTGTTTCAGTTATCCATACAGCCCGAAAACAAGGAAATCAAGAATGCAGTTTGTTATAGGCAATTATGTTTCATCCTTCTGTCTTTTTCTCTGGTTTTGGACGTTTTTCTTTACACACATCTCTCTCTATTTACATATACAAACATATACATATAATCTCTCTCTCTCTCACGCACACAAACACACACACGAACAAAATTACAGATCAGGGGAAAAGTTAATAGCACATATCAAATCTTTTGTGTGAGTGATGTTGGTATAAAATAATGCTCTGTGGCTTTCCATGATTTTGGATCAAAATTGCACTTACAATCGAAAATGTACAATGCTCGTCCAGTACAAGATTTTGCAAATGGTAGTGCCACGCCAGCTCACTGACTCACACATGACGTTTAATCAACCAATATATAGAGAATGAAAGAAGTTGTCTTTATTCTTGTTTGAGCAGCATGAATCGGTTAAAATTTGTAGGTCATTTTCTAGCTTAAACGAGCAATAAGGAGTGAGATAACCTCACAGCTGTCAAATTTGGACTCTATAAAGCATATTTTCTTCTGTTCACGACTAGTATTTTATCTCTGGATTTCAAGGGGAGTTCGAGTTATACATATTTTCATTTACAGTCTTGGAGTTTTATTTCCAAAATGCAAAATAAGGAAAAATTGGGAGCATTTTCTGCTAAATAGACCCTGTCTAGCATGTCCATCAGTAATATTAGATGATTGTTTTGGTTTGTGTTTTACGGTACAGCAACACAAGTAGCTTATTTTTGTGTCATGGCAATTGGAGTGAAATACCTTCCCAAATGAAAAATCACGTAAACAGTCTATTTTAAAAACATGCAATATTAGTTTGTACCTTTCTTATGATGATGACAAATACATACTTCCTGAAAAAATGCATATTTTAACATTAAAAATGTAAACAAATGCATCATAAATTTTCATAAAAACGCAATAAACATTTTAAGTACATATTTGGAAGTAATTTACTTGCAATTAAGATACATTGTGAATCATACATATTCAACATTATATCACTTCATATTTGAAATTAAACTACATTGGCAATTGAGTATTTTACAAAGATACAATTCAAACGTGGCACGATCCTCCATAATTCAAACTGCAAGAGACCAAGACTTGCATCCGAATACTCTCAAAACATAGTTATATATATATAATAGTTATATATATATATATACTTAAGCATAAACAATGAAACGGTAGTCGGTCAAAATTGGCAACCCTTTTACATTCACTATTTTATAATCTACCATCATCTTTTGATTTACTTATCTAGAAAGTGCGCGATATTTCGTGCTTGTGGGCGTTTTTTTGGATCTGCATCCCAGCATGATTTTATAAGTTCGATCATGAGGTCATTGGGTAGTTTATCCTTAAAGTCTGGTCTTTCTCCGTCGCAAATCGTGAACTCTTCATGTGGCTTCGTAGGTCGTGTGTGTCTTACGTACCATAACTCCCACATGAGGATTCCGTAGCTGTACAAATCCGCATCTGGACCGTTTTCACGCCCCTTGATCACTTCTGGTGCAACGTGAAATATGCATTTTGCGTAATTTCTGTCCTTGATGTCAGGAAGAATGTTGATGTCACATAACTTTGGAGTCAAATCACCCGATAACTGGGTAGAAAAGTTAGATGTGAATTATTACACACAAAATCAATGAGTTATAAAAGTGGTGAGATTAAATTCGACAAGAGTAACAAGTAAAATTATGTTTGTATAACATACTTAGCACATTATTGCAAATTTACAAGAAAAATACAATTATAAAGACGTTTGGATCAAACATACATGAAATACCATATAATTAAATTGGACTTGGGGGCGGGCGGGGGAGGGGGAGGATATCCTGGATGGAAAATATGGCCACTTTGTTTCCGACTCATGCTGTTAATGGGCGTCTGAAATATTGCAATCTGATACTCATTTCCAGCTTTCAGCATTGGCACTGAAATCAGTTTACAGTTCGAAAAGGATAATTAAAACTGCATTTTGACAACAAAAGCAAAGGTTGTCATTTAAGTGTAGAAAACCGATAAGTTAAACAATTACATGCTGGTCTCGTCATTCAATTAAAACTATTAAAACTCCCATTAACATTGCCTGGTAAATAGTTTTGATTTTATATTACTTTTGAGCAATTGTACTTTACCATGGCGTCGTACAACACGAAAGTCAGTACACGGAAGTGAGATAAATGAAATAGACTATATACTTTGAGTTGTTCTCGTTCGCCTGATCCACACGAGTCTGAATAGCCGTACCAACAAAGACCAGAAATAGACACCGTGTTCTGATCATGAACAAGAGCGAATTTCATAATTAAGAATAAATCATTATAGTGTTTGATAATACAAGTGTCTGATCTATCTATCTATCACCTTTCATATGTTGTATACAGTTGGAACTACAGAAAAAAAAAATCACTCGAAACAGCATTATACGCAACATAAATCTACCAGAGCAACAAACAAGTACGGACTGTTATGACTTACAAGAACTGCAGAGAGTTCCAAGTGACCATGAACAAAGCCTTTGTCATGGACATAGGTCAATCCGTTGATGATTCCTCCTGCCATGGCCAAATAAAAGCTTTCTGCGGAAGATCCTTCGATGCAACCTTGCACCTCTGGTTTATTAAAGGCATAGGTCTCAAGGTCACCAACAGTGTGTTCAAACAGGAGCTTTAATGAAGTATCTGAACAGCCACACCTATCTTCATTTTCAACTAAAGATGTACAAAACACTATGCCTTCAAATGACGCAAAGTTCCTGTGCTTTAAGGTCCTAAGATATACAAATAAAACATAACATATCACTTCCATTGTTGTAGAACTACAATATATTGTTTTGTTTTATTTTTCACAAATTTTTTTTAAAAAAAATGTATGCATTTAATATTAATATTTTATTTGTATAATTAACAGTTTTTGTTCATATCATCTACTCTATTTCACATTGATTAAACCATGCACAAATATTTCATAATGGAGGGAAAGCCAGCCCTTTTGAAAAATCTCTCGACACGCAGAAGTACATTCGGCAAAATGAGTCATATTAATAATAATAATAATAATAATAATAATAATACATAATTAGTTTTGTAAGGAGCAACAGAGACATGTATACCTTATATACTCGCTTATAAGTAGAGTCCAACTGCAATCTGCACAAACCCAGATCTGCCAGCGCATTTTGAAAAAACGTATATGAACATAGTAATTGATATAATCAGTGATAAAAAACAGGAAATTCATGGTTGAATTTTTTCCCATTTAGTTTCAAGAAATCAAGTTAGTGTTAGTAGGAAATGCCCTTTCATCATGAAACGTGCCACAACATGACATACATCTTTGGCACAATGGGGTTGATGATTTGAAGGTGTGCCATCAAGTATAACAGTATTCTATCAGAAGCTGTTGACTATGTCTTTGTTTGATCCACTATGAGATCATGTTGTATGATATTTCACAAATATTCTGTTCTTTCTTCAGAGATGTTTTTAAGTTGATATATACTTTATTTGTAACAAAAGACAAATGTCATTATATTTGGCTCTGATAACATGCAGAATTAATTAAGATATATCCTTATTAAATGCTACCTATATATCACACACAAATATGCCGATAATTATTTACATACCGCAAGTGAAGTAGTTCTTGAAGATGGAACATTATGAAGCCTGATTGTATAACCCGCAAAGTTAATTTCTTTCCATGATGAGGCCTACTAACATGATGCAAATGCGAAATTTCAGTTTTGCTGAAGTTTCCTTCATTGACTAAAAGGGTATCGCATGGAACACCATCTTGACTGCAGTACTCTGTGTTGGCTTTTCTTAGATACTGAGAAGGCAAGAACAATTGACTCCGCAAACGCAGAAGAATCGATAAGGTATGTCCTCCATTTCTGAAATCTGATGTCATGTCATGTAGTAAAGAAAGTTTTGACTGTATTTTGCGTAGTGAATCTTCCCTGAACTTCTTGATCGCACATTTATAGGGCTGTTCAAAGACACTATGGAGCAGCTGATCTATTGTTTTATCCAAAGCAAAGTGGGCCATTAACTTCGAAGTCGATTGTTGAATGGCCTTGTTACATATTTCCCTCCAAGTTTCCTGTTTGAAAGAGGCGTGGGAACGAAAAGATGTGGGAAGAGTTATTAAGCATATTACAAGTGAAGTGAGTGCGACAGCGAGTAACACTAGACTCGGTGCCATCCTTTTGACAACAAGGAGCATCGCCATTTCAGAGACAAAACCTGTTCCTGAGCAGAAACATATGAATGCATTTCTCACATGGTTGACACCAATGTCAAGCTTCAAAATCACAGCCAAGACTTCTCCCAGTTCTAATTCCATTTTCAAAAGTCGTTGATCGATATTGGACGAAGCGCATTTTAATGTCCCATTCTTTAACCATTTCGATATTACTTTTTCAAGTCTATCACATACAAGTTTTGGACCGATGTTCTTGAATCTGTTAATGTCGATGGTTGTCCACTTTCTGAGGCTGAGGTCGATATCCACTGAGTCACATGCCGATTCTTTTACAGCGCGTTGTGCCAAGTAATTTTGCAGATCGTTGATAAGTTCTTTCTTCGTTGTTTCTACTAGCTGCTCTAGTTCATCAAAGTCCTTATATATATATATATATATATATATATATATATATATATATATATATATATATATATATATATATATATGTGTGTGTGTGTGTGTGATTCGGCGTGTACTGATATCATAATAATCATCATCATCATCATCATAATCGGGCAAAAAGGAGAAAAAGAAACAGAATAGGACGAAGTATGATAATGTTTCATTACAAGACCTTATTATGGGTTGAGTCAAGATTTAGCAAAATTTATTTCGGTAGATACACATTTAGAATATTTGTGCATCTTTAAGCTACTATTGAACACTTTATATTAAATTAAAGAAACTTTTCCTTTTAACACTGAACACATGGCCCAAGACTTTTATTGGCTTTAAATTCTTTTTTAGGATTACTAGTGTCAGAAATTACCTCCTGGGGTGTGTGTGTGGGGGGTGGGGGGTGGGGGTGAAATGCGTCTAAATCTATCAACATAGGTCGACATCAACAACACTAAGAATTGCTTTCTTTTAGATAAGATAATAATTCTTTATTTCAGACTGCATGGTCCATACATCTATATGTATCTATAAAGTTTTCAGGCACGAGCAAATAAGTGACACTGGGTATATAGGCGCTTCTTGTTGTTGTGAATCCATCTTTTATTATATTGATGCAGTGAAAATGTAAGAACTTCGAACAGTGCATGGATACAGACGGGTAAACAGTTTATATAAATGTGATGTATATAAATGGATACAATGTATACATGTCGTTCTTAGGGAATATATGTTATTTGTTTAGATTGTCGTATTATATTTTATATAATTGGATTTGTTGTTTTGGAAGGTTTCAAATAAACAAGTATTTCTCATCTGTCTATTTTAAGACTGTATTTTTTATTCCAGTTATGAAATGTACTTTTACTTCTACGCACCACACACGTATTTGTTTCATATGTAAATCTGTAATTGTGGTGTGCAGCCTACGTGTCTATTTATTTATTGCATATTTTGACTCGGAATCTGGCAAAAGACATATCATGTAAGTACCATCTCCTATGCGCATGACATAATTCATAGGTGACATATAATCAAATCATATAATAAGCAAAGATGTATAATTATACGATAAATCTAACACACATTACAAAGAATTGTAAACTCATAATGGAGACATTTAAATTGATTATAGAGAATGATAACAAATAGATGAACATATGGTCAGGATCTTCAAGCTAGATACAGATTTCTTAAATTATAAAATTTAACTTTTTACACCAACGTCCCTTTTAAAACAGTCATTTTATGCATTTCCTATTGGAGGGTTTACTCTCGTGTACTTTACAAGAATTTGGAATTTTTAGTATTGATTTTTGTTATTTTATCGTACTTGAATTAAAAAGGGTAAGGATCTGAACAGCTACCACAATTTGAAAGCAATTTGTATTTTTTTGCCCTGATGAATAATAAATATGCTATACTCATTTTGTTAAAAATAAATACGATTTCTCCTAAAGTCCTAAAGAATGCGCACCATGCTTAATAAGACAATTTATTTAACAATAATTGATTAAAAGTAACCATTTGTTTGTCAAATTAACGCTTAAATCATTACTCACCTAGCAAACTGTATTTAAAACAGTGTTGAGAAAATTTGATATAGTTATCGCATAAGACAAGTAAATATTTGAAACAAGTGTTATACAGTTGCATGAAAAATTAAGACTAAATCATTATTGTAATGTATCTCAGTTGATAAATATTAAGAACTATAATTTTTGGAAAGACATTCTTACAAACGTCATATAAACTTAAATAAATTGTTCGAATTCGGAACATTACACGGATTGACTAAATAAAGTAATAACCTTTCTTCGAATTAAGATACTTTAATTTTTGTTTCTTATTGTAAATGTCCATTTCTTGGTGCTATGAGAAATACATACACGTTCCAGTTTTTTGGCAGCACGTTCAAGAATTCCTTTAGCCTCCTCCATGCGTTCATGTGATCTACGAGTCGATGGTGAGACTGCCTTAATCCTTGCGCCCAATGAGTTGTCAAGTTCCGTCATAAAGGTGTATATCCAACTGTGGATGAATAATGTATGTATATTTGATTAGTGTCGATGCAGTAGTAGCTAACGTTGCAGTTACTAGAGGTTCGGGCGTATCAGCCCTATTCTACCTATTATCGTCCCAGGTGTGATAGTGTTTCACTTCTGAAACCCAACCGACTTCTTCCATCTTGTGTATATTCTTCTTTATACGATAGAAGAGTTTCATACTCAAAAGTAGTTTTTATTTTTTCCCGATATATATATATATATATATATATATATATATATATATATATATATATATATATATATATATATATATATATATATATCGCCCTTATTATATGTGAGAGGAATAAAGACATCTCAAATATTAGAAGAAAATTTAAGTAATATTTTAAGTAATAAATTAATACCCTAAGGGCGATATTGATAAAAAGTTGCATTTTAGCACTGTCGATTTTAGAACACAACATATGTACATAACAATGCGGTGTAAGGAACTCATGAACCACATGACTCAACGCTGCGATGCTTATAGGTATGGGACCACTAATTATTTTAGAGCCAGAAAACTAGTCTACTGGTGGGGGAATAAAAATAGTAAATTGTTAGTAGATATAATTACATTTTTTGTTTCCATTAATAATTTCACAAACTCCAATCTATGCACTATAGTTGACAATGCAATATTTGCTTTTATTTTGATATCCTATTTCTAATTTTCTACTGACAAAATATCATATGAACTCTTGGTGCTGTGCTATGTTTTTGTCTGCAGACCAGGAGTTCCTCGTTTAACAATACGAGGCTCAAAAAATGGAACGGAATACATGTTTTTCAAGGCTGAGATAAATTCTCTAACTCTAAGGAATGGAAGCATATGTGATTTGTATGCCAATGCAATGCAGAATTTATTTTAATTTTATTATATATAAACATTAAGTACTATGGGAAATAAAGTCGTGGTCTGATCCCTAACGGTAAAATGCACTGAAAGAAGTCAGTTATATATCCTCTAAGCGAAAATGTCCTTGTTTGTGTGGTTCGTTTCCCTCTATATTTGGTATTTGGGCATTTCCTTCATCGCACCGAATTTATTAATTTTCGGATATAGGTCTGCATATTGTTAAAAAATACTTAAACCAACTTACAGACGCAAGAAAGCTTAGAAGAAAACAAAAGACCTCAAAACTGTATGCAGTTTGCTTCAACAGATTTGACATAAATGATTCTAACGACATTTAGTATGAAGAAAAAAGAAAAACCTTTCCAGCTGACATGCATTTCATGAGCAAACGCTGCCACCTCATTGACTGCAGTATTATAGTTTGAATGAGTGAGTATGTTAATGTAAGAATAAACATTTGCTTGAAATAGATGAAGAATAAATATTCTAATGATTCCTTCTGAGATTTTGCAAAAACAAACAAAATTTACAGCAAAACTTGAAACAGTATTGAGTTTTCCACTTAAATGCATTCTCGTACAACCTCGTTCCTCGTAAATGCAACTCGGATACAAGCCTCTGGTTATAAACTCCCCAAAATCGCTGCGCGCAGGGAGTGTTGCGCAGGGGTTCAACCAGTCAGAGACCTCAACTACCAAAGTGAAGCGACCCAATGAAGAGTTGCTTTCTTTCGAGCTTTCGGTACGATCATCCCGCCGTGTCATTTGCCTAATCCTCATGCAGTCGGCGCTTTTTTCATGATTTTAAGCTAACTATAGATAATAAGAGGGTGTCGTGGCTTTTAAAGTAAATAGGTTTGAAGGAACTGATATATTTTTATTATGAGAGAGAGAGAGAGAGAGAGAGAGAGAGAGAGAGAGAGAGAGAGAATTAATTTCCTAAATCTAACTGCACTCAGTTACACGGAAAAGATTGAAAAACTGTTGAACTTGAACTTATATGATTTATGACAATATCGTAAAAATTACACAGTACACAACAGCAATAGCAATATTACTACTACTAATTATTATTACTATTATTATTATCATAAACATGTCTGATACTATTACTACTACTACTACTACCAATACTACTACAAATAATAATAATATGAATCGTTGCATTCTCTTCAGTGTTGAGTATCCGTATTTTTTCGTTTCGCGATCATCTATGTTTTTCTATAGTTCAATTCTACCATGAAACTAAAATATAATTTGTTACCTCCTAATATGAAATAAACTTAAATGTATCCGTCAAATAATTAAATTGTAGGAGATCTTATGGTGTACGGATAGGGTAAAAAAAACAAGAATGTAGGGTCACCCTAATTTTATATTTGGTCACCAAGTTCTGAATTTAGGACGATCCTAAAATTATAATACAAAGAAAGCTAAAAGCCGACTAAAATTAAATAAAGCTTATCCTTCATGGAATAAATCATGGAGTGCTCAAAGCTCATAATCAAATGGTACTTGTACATATAATTACTGACTGAGTTCCTGTATTATCATCCTCAAATATTCGAATATCATATTCTGCTTCTGTAGTATACAGCTGGAGATTCCTGGGGCACAAAAATTGTTTTAATTACTGTTTTTGCATTTTTTAAATAAAAATACACTTACAATAGGCTAGTATAAAAGGATACTTCTGCATTTAATTATTTGGCCGCAACATAAATCACAATAAATGGTTCTTGATCACATGCTCTCATGGATGAAGAAATTATCACATTTAAAAAATTGGTTTAACTGCAGGCTAATTACAACTTTTGAAATACTAGCTGTCACTTTACAAGTGTTTAAATGCAACATAAATCACAATAAATGGTTATTGATCATTTACTACTTGCAAATTACAAATCAATATTGACTCAATCAAAAAATAGTGAGTGGTCCAGAAACTCCCCAGTTCTAAACTACCATGTTGTACCTAAATAATTAAAAAAGAAAAATACAGAGGGTGGTCCAGAACTCCACGATTATTTTTAAACGAGAGGGGGCTTCGTGAGAAAATTGACGGTAGGGTGGTTATTCCTATGGCGGACCTCTTCTTCAGAGAGGTACGAACAAAACACGAATGAACAAGTTTATCAGGCAACAATCCTTATCTAATTAGATAGTCCTTTCTCATTTCAGGCAAAGCTACAGGAACAATAAACTTACTTAACTCATCAAAATTTCGCTGAAAGGGTGGTCCTATCTAAAAACATAACATTTTATATAACAACATTCTGTAACAAGTGATTAAAGCAGAGTCGAATGCAAAATGATGCAAGATAGTGATGATATTCGTTGCCTCCGGACATTTATTTAGGTACAACAATTAAAGAGTTTTATAATATGTCTGAGATATAACATTTTCAATTGCAACAACCATAAAAATTGAACAGTTAATTTAACAGTTTAAAAAGGTAACATGTATAATCTGCATAAATTGCATAGCACCTCTGAAGAAGAATTCTGTAGCTGCAGCTCTGAATGAGAATTTGGACAAATTTGCAATTGTTTCATTTGGAATCATTGCATCATCATACGTAATCAGAACTGTCAAGGAATCTAAAGCCTACATTGATAGAATGCAATCTGAGATAGAATACAATTTATTTTCTTTAAGACATCAAATTTTGTAATTATTGAAGAAAAGGATAGATAAACAAAAGAGCACAAACAAACCCCACAAAAAAGACAATAACACGAAACTATATGTCAAAGTATATATTACTAAAATGCATCATTTCAGAGATGCAATAATTGTTGATAGGCTGAGATGACTTGTATGTAGAAGATGCCCTAGATTGTTTCAGAGATAAACTATTTTCTGTTTGAGATTTTGACTATGTATCCATATTATATTGTATGTAACCGATATCAGTTAACAACTACAAGTTCAGTATTAACAATGACCCTATGGAAATGTTTGAATATGCTCTGTTGTTATTAAATCCTCAATATATTCTATTTATTTCATATCTTCCGCCATTTTATTCAAATCTCTATCCTTGATGTCTTGCTTCACAATTAACCTATGTAAACTCTCTTCAATGTCGTTGTACCGAAGGTGCAACGTCATCAAGTTTAATAAGCAAAGTGTCTATTTTGTTTTCTCTAAATCTTACACTCGTTTAAGAGCAAACCTTACGCTTCCTCAATTTAAATTTATTTAGCTTTATTGTAAAACGTTGTTGGCTCTAATTGTTGAATCTTTTCTTGTTGTAAATCCTTTGCTGCTGTAATTGCAGGCATAGGTTTTAAAGCTATTAATGAGTTAAATTCATCAAACTTGGTAGGATGCTTCTTTTCTCACATGACTCGTTAATTTCTACATATCTCTTTTATTGCGAGGAGAATAAAGACATTTGTTTAAGCATGATCACTATTTATCTAGGTAAATGTAGGCACTAGCTAAATCTCACTTAAAAACACCAAAAATAACAGCCTAAACTACAATCAATGCTACCTTTGGTTCTTTAATGCTATAATTTTGGAATCATCCATAAATTACCGGCTGCTTTACTCGTTCTACCTGATAAGGTTGACATTCTTACCTCTATGCAATTTAGCAATTTGTATGCATCCTTATACGTCGTCATCATTCCTGTACAGTGCTCAATCTCTTTACTCAACTCATTCTTAATGCCACTGATCTTCTGCAATCGAAAAGTCACTCCATTGTCCATTTAGGGCTGGTAATCTTATTAAGCAATGTACCCGATTTCACAAGATAGTCAAATGTAAATTCACCCAAGGATACAGTCAAGTGACACCTTGGTTGATGGACCAACATTTAATTTCAAAAGTTTCCAATTATCTAAGAATCAGTAGTATAGTAAATAGGGATATAACTTCATGCTATCATATCTTTACACTTCATACCTCTTACACACTTCACAACTCATACCTCATATTTTCCATACCGCATACATCGCATATGCACCTCATCCACATACCTCGCATATGAACATCATAATCATATATCATAAGCACTTTACACTTCACATTTTACACCGCATACCTTATACTTCATGCACACTTCATACTTCACTCACTTTGCATGCGCACTTCACAGTTCATACTTCGCATACGCGAATCATACACTTTGCTCACTCTTTCACTTCATACCTCATACTTCATACATCGCATACGCACTTTCATAGTCATTAAGAAGACACTTAATAGTTTTCTGGTGAAGCGATATCCCTATTTGCTCTTCCACAGTCGCATGCTAGTTTAAAACTGTAAATGATGATTAGTTGTTATTCCACCAGTTAAAAAATTCTTGTAGTTCCTGTTTTCCAAATTGTCCAAATGAAGAAAATATCTTCAATAATCCTAACCTAGAATTTTTTTTTAGCTTTTGGGCCTTAGCAAATTGTTCCTTCTCTCAGTCAGCTACATAAATGTTTGCATAAACTGGAGCAAACATCTTCCCCATAGCCGTAACTTTCTTTTGGAGATAAAGTTCTTCTTTAAAAATAAATTCGTTCTTTGCGAGACAAAGTTTTAGTAAATTGAAAAGGTCCTCATCCGATCGATATGGATCTGGATTATCAAGCATGCCAATTGTACAAGCAGCCAAACCATAATCATGTTCGACGTTAGCATAAAGGCTATCAGTATATGCTGTAAGCAGATAAAGTTTCTAAGAGGTTTAATGCCACTGAACTTTTGCTGAAAATCATTTTTATCTTTAGGATAAGAGAAATATTTATGAGCCAAAGGGTTTAAATAAAAACTGTATCCATTCGGCAATATGGTCAGTCTCACTTGAGCAATCTGAAACAACTTACCTGGCGGAACTTCCTTTTAGTATAGTACACTTTCCACAGGTTTGTGAATTTTCGAAAGAAGATACAACTACCTTTGCCTTGAATTATTCGAAATCAAGTACTCTAATTCCATTTTGTCACCACGCTACGTTTCAAGTTCATATCTGACTTCCAATACTGCATAATGGTAAATTGGTTTTGTTAAAGGTTGATAATACTCCAAGCCATTAAATTGTCGCTTCACGTCCAAAAGATAATGATCGATGACAACGGTAGCATTTCCTTTATTTGCTTTCTTTAATACCTAATTATATGGTCATGATTTACTTGCAACAACTAACCCACAATGGCTCCTGTAATTGCACTCACTGCTGGAGAGCGATAACATTTCTGATTTAGGTTTACCTAAAACATTATGAAGCCTGAAACCTCAGTTTTTCCTATTGTATCGTTGTTTTATTTTAGATGCACATATAATCTATTTATTTATTTATCTATATATCTGTAGCAAACATGATTTATCTCATGTCGCAAATTCTTATTAGGAACTATGCCAAATTGTACCAGCTCTGAATATGCTTATATTATTTTTGTTTCATTTCAGCTTTTATGTCAAACTTAATGTAGGGGGGGGGGGGGTTAAGATGATTGAACGTTTTACGTAGAACACCTTCATACCTCCACCACGGCGGATGCAATTACTAATTAGTTGATGAAAGAGAAGAGAGATCCTAATGATGTCAATGAGAGTATTCCTAGCGTAAAGATCGAGAGAAGGTGTACGAAATGGTAACAGAGGGATTCACAGAGAGAGAGAGAGAGAGAGAGAGAGAGAGAGAATATTTCTTGACATAGATCGAGGGAAGGTGTACGAAATGGTAACAGAGGGCTTCACACACACACACACACACACACACACACAGAGAGAATATTTCTTGACATATGCTTTACGTCGATACCATAAGTTTTCGCAATGTAGAGAACGAGCTTCATGGACTTCTCATCTGTTCTATCTATCTATCTATTTCAGAGAGAGAGAGACAGAGACAGAGACAGACAGACAGACAGACAGATAGGGAGCATAGTTGTTAGATGGAACCTTTGAATATATTTGGATTGATATATTCTGTCCTTAAACCAAGGGCTAATCCGAATGGTGTCTATAATATGGCTTTTCGGGCTTTTTTTAATTGAATTGAATTGAATATTTATTTATTTTTGGGGGTGGGGGTAGGCAGTTATCCTAAGTGCATGTAGAATTAGGGGTAACATGGAAACTTCACACACACACTTGTAAATCTTAATCAAGCCTTATTCTAGTAGACCACAATATTGACATTCTTGCGTTTGTTCTTGCAAAACAAATTCATAGTAATGACAGAATTAACATATAGTTCACAAAACCTATCCATTTGTTAAAAGAATTGTCAATTTTAATAAACTTTGCATTTATCTTGGGTTGATGAGTACAGCATCATGGTAAGTCTCTGTCTATGTCTCTGTCTCATTTCGTATAAGTTAGCTGTTGAAAATACCAGTAGACAACTCGATTTGAGAATTACAAACTGTAATAGTTTTAAACTGGCATCAAAAGAGTACGCACATGGAAATTTGTCATATCAAGAAGTATATTTAATAATTATAAAGTATGTGACATAGTAATTGTGATTTAATGTGCAGACACGGGGAGCGAGTTTTTAAATCAAATATGACATTATTATTATTATTATTATTATTATTATTATTATTATTATTACGCTTTTTATATTCACCTGATATTTAAACTTTCTTTTTTCTCACGCCGGCCCCATCAAAACTGTACGGAGAAGTGGGTCAGTAATGTTAAGTATACTTAACGCATGATCTTGTAATATATTAGGATGATAATAAATCAATCAGTAATTCTATGTATAATAACTATTTTATTATGACCTTAGAGTAATCTATTATTTATTACAGAACGGATACAGCTATATTAAATTTTAGTCTGTTTTCAGGGTAGCCTTCAAATAAACTCTGTATTATTATTTTAGGTTCATCCTAAAATCGAATTTAGGGTCACCCTATATTATTTCAGGTTGAGCCTAAAATTAAATTTAGGGTCTTCATTAATTATTTTAGGATCATCCGAAATTCGATTTTATGATCACCTAAAGTCGAATTTAGGGTTAATTTCGTATTAGTTAGCTGTTCTAAATTGTTCACTGAGAAAATTGTGATGCGTGTTTCGGTTGGATGAAAATGCATTACTATAATTAGTATGTAATCCTTACATTAATATTACTTTGGTAGTGTACGATTAGGGTATAAAGTCCGAGTTTAGGGTGACCCTAAATTTGAATTAAGGGTCGTCCTAAAAATATTTAAGGCAATTTCTTTGTCATCGCACTAAACGTGTATCCGTATGTGTATATAAGCCGATCATGGATAAAGTGAAATGGAATGGAATCAGCGATTCCACTGGTCACATCGATCAAGACTATCTGCGATTGCGTACTGCTATGGGGGTGGGGGTGCCACCATAGGTTAATCTGAGGCACGAGGATTAAGCAGATGGCCGTTCTAAACACAGCGATTTAAAAATAAAATAATCTCACTGATGTTTTTTTGTTCAATTGTGTGAATAGCACTTACGTAGTCAGACATGAAGGTGGGTAAGAAGGTTTATAGAATAGTGGGTATACAGATTACTAGGATGTTAGGGATGCATGCTTACTGGGTGAATAGTAGGGATGGGGGCTTCTATAAGTATCATAAAACGTTTGAACAAATGACGCATGTGTAAAGTAAACTACCACCACTATCCCACAACAACAATAAGAAAGAAACTTCTATACCTATAACTGTCGCCTATTCGTTTGTCTATTACTGACTTCAACAGTGACTCCAAATTTTCGAGTAGGGTCTGAAAAGCAGCTGTTGGATTAGCCCTCAGTTTCAACAGTTTTAATTCCTGTCAAAAGCAAATAAATATTATTTTTATTGTTTCACTTGCCTAAGAAAATATGACATTTCTTCAAACTGAATTAAACATAGACATATAACATTATAGATAGTGGGTGTTGTATACATCAATTATATCATATATGTGCTGCCTAGATTCCATAGATTCCAATTAGCTGCAACTGATACATGGTCTGAAAGTTTTTAGCAACAACATGTTTCATAGCCAGAATAAGATTTAAAAAAACAAACAAGCGCCGACATAGGATTTGAAGGAGATAGCCCTTGTTTAAAACAATAAAGATATTTGCATTTAGATAACGTCATTCTACCTAATTGGCCCGATTTCAATAATAATAGTTACAAGTATAAAATAAATTTCTTGATTCAATTTAATGGTGTCCTGTCTCATCTCTTATAATATTAAGCATCCTAATACATCTACATCAAAAAGACGTGCGACCGCTTACCTTCGCAGGTATCCACACTAGCGGTTGAAAAGTAACTGTCTTTTTCACCACTTTTCTAGAAACTATGAATATAAACTTTTTTGATATTCACCAAGGTGGGCATCCTCTACCATACAATCACAAATTATGTGAGCTGGAACTTATGAAATTTTACTGCTGCTTAATTTTCAAGTGGGAATAATGAATATTCGTTCAAACAGTAAGAAACAATGATATTGTTTCATGTGCAAAACATACCGTCTTCTCATCCAATCAAATAATATAATACATTTTCTTCCATTGTTTGAATTACACATAAATTAAACGGCCTTAGTTAAAAGAGAAAATAACTGAAGCTTTAGTGATAGATCCTCCCATTCTTATACAAAGTAAAGTATCTGAATAAACCTTTACCAATTGAGCATTGAATTTCAAGACCTGACAAACTTCTAATTTGCCACAAAGATCTTTAAATTTGTCGATTGTGTCTTTCCACACTTCCTCCTTCATAGATCCATCAACCTTGTCCCATTTGTTGCAAATGAAGATCACGTTACTGAAGTCTTTAAATTCGTCTTTCTTTCTATCCGCGTCACTCTTTATCTGTTTAAGCAACTTTATGACCTGTAAAGACCAGTTGATTCAATTAATATCTTTTGTGTTTAGTTTTTGGCATAAAATGTATTGTTGTAACTAATGATATCTCCTAAGTTTGAAACATATTGTAAGGAAAATATAAATTAAATTTAATGTTTCGCAACATAAGCGTTAGAATCTAATACGAAGGAGAAACTATTTTTTTGTTGTTGCCATAATAAATAAAGATGAAAACACCACAACAATCAAGTTTCCATAACTGGCATATTCCTATTTTATTTATGACGGATCATTTGAATGTTATGCTTTTGTGTATTTTAAAACCTGATATACCTCCGAGTCCCCACCCCCCTTTTTACATTATTCTAGAATTTAATGAAAATTTGATAGGTGTGGACTTGTATTCATATTGTATAACTGAAGTTGTTATCCGTACATTGTTTACTGTGATACCTGGACATAGAATATCCTAAATAAAAGGAGTCTAGGAATTGATAACAGTCGTATATTACAATTCTACAAAGCTGATGCACCAAAGGGCACAAGGCACAAAAAGAGAAGCACACGAAATTACAAAACTATAGCGTTTGAAATATCAGTCTTGACTATGGCTATTTATCTTGATTTAGAGAAACTGATCACGATCCTTTGTATTTTTAAAAATTTGGAATATAATATTGTAATCCACCACCAGCTTTGATAGCTAATTTTTAGAGTCTCTGATCAAAAGACAAGTAAACACTTACGAGTTAGTACTAGCTACCCACGAACCATGTTAGTTTAATTGGAGACTCACAAATGGCTCGGACTATAAGATTTTTTCAAACTGAATACAAATAGTGAACGTAAAACTTGAAATAAAATTTGCAAAGGAATACAAAGTTTCAAATGAATTATTTTTGTAACTTTAATAGAATCTTATTCTGCAATATCGATTTATGTGCCATATTTAGATTTATGTGCCATATTTAGATTTATGTGCCATATTTAGATTTATGTGCCATATTTAGAGGACTCATTGGATTGTGAAATAAACTAAATATTTTCCTCATCATGGCTTAGAGTTCCACTAATATATACAAAATGGATAATAACAGGTGCATATAAGAATGTCATAAGCTGATAAAACAATATAATATTAACTATTTTAGTATTTCGAGTGATGAGAGAATGCCTATAAAAGTGAATCTTTAATGACAAGTGAACTTAGATTACTCGTACATGGGGTCCGATTGACTGTAAAGCTGACAGACCTATAAGGGTACTTGTACTTTGCCTGACTAGTCAGCCGTAAAAAAATATCGCAAAATTATTAAATATACTACTCTATTGACTCCTCGGATCAATAGAGAATGCTCCGCCCCCTCATTTACATATATGTTTCTTTATGATGTTTTTTCATTTGAAAAATGTCCCAATCAGTAAAAAAAAAAAAATTATTAGTATATTGATAAACTTTCATGAACATTGGATGAAAATAGTTCAAGTTATAAAAAGAATTGTACATGTTATCTAGTAAGTTCGGTTTCCTCCTGCCACACCTGATTATGCAACTATTCACACCTAGCTAGCGATTGAATTAGTTAGCGGTCCATTGGAATATATGTTATGCCATAGCTGATTGACTGATAACGTTGTATGTCGCTCAAACCCTGACACGGCCGATACCCATGTACCGCAAATTAATACTATCGCTGGCAAAAGTGTGGGACATCACGTAATTTACAGAAAAGCTTGTCGGACATTAGGCCTAGCTCCAGTGGCGGCGCGAGGGTTCGAGGCTTGCGGAGGCAATGTTCTTAGTGGCACCCCTACCAAGGCATCCAGGGGCAATGTTCTTTGGTGGCACCGCTACTTTGCTACAGAGAACAGTTTTTATGGCAGTTGCCAACCTCCCTCCCCCCTCCTAAATGTAAGCTTGGTGAAGAATTGCCCTCGTTATACTAAGGCGACGGTGAAATACTATGAAAGTTCGAGCTGCAAAAAAGCTCCCGACGGCTCCCCTTGCAAACCCCCTCCCCCTCGCGCCGCCACTGCCTAGATGACTTCCCAAATATATCATATACAAATTAAACCGTCGTGACGACAACATGTTTCAACCGTTTATCATAACATTTTCAGCAGTATACACTAAAAAAATAGCACTAACATGGGGTAATTGTCAACATTAAATACTTATATATATATATATATATATATATATATATATATATATATATATATATATATATATATATATATATATATATTGTTACGACTCTATGATCTAAGAAAAATGTAACAGAAAGAAAGTGGTGAAACCAACAAATCAAGTAAAAATCAACAAACAATTTATTTCTAGAAAATTAAAGTAAAAATTCAAAAGACACTTACAGTAACGTGAATTAAAATCCAAATGATCCACTGGTCTACAATTTTTTCGAAGTCGTTTGCTTCAGAGATAAAAGTGCTATTTATTAAAGATTTTGATGTGCTGAATTTAAATATGACAATTAAAACAACTGATTGGCTACAGTTTCCAAGATATTTAAGTTTTTACATTTTACGTCTATGTATATTGTGTACATAGTAGACTTTTAATCATAAATTGTAAACCTGGGTCTTTTCATGTGTTTATGGTTGCTTTACGTGATAATATTTCACCTGTCCTGTTTATGTAACACTTTAAAAAACAGCAAAAGGGTTTTATAAATAAAAAATATATTGAAAAAAAAGTCAAAAAACTATTATGTATATATAAGTACATAGTTTAGTCCTTATTCAATGTCTACTCGGCGCTTCTTGGCTTGGCTATTCTATTCATTAAATGGAGCATCTCTTTTCACTGTCCAGCAATAGTCTGCAAATATTGATGGGCTCCATTTGCCCTGATAGCGTTTCTCTATTGTTGCAATATCCTGGTGAAATCGCTCGCCGTGTTCGTCGCTCACTGCTCCGCAGTTTGGTGGAAAAAAAATCTAGATGAGAGTGCAAAAAATGTATCGTTAGTGACATGTTGCAACCAAGGCTTTTGCATGCCTTGAGGTGGTTTTCCACCAACTCCCAGTAGTTGTCTGCCTTGTTGTTGTTGCCACTAACTGGAAGGCTTTCCATACCGTCTTTTCCTTGCCACGCAGTGCACGGTGAAATGCATCATCTCGAAGAAGTTCACGAATCTGAGGACCAACAAAGACACCTTCCTTTATCTTAGCTTCACTTAACCTTGGAAATTTTCCACGGAGGTACTTGAAAGCTGCTTGTGTTTTGTCCATGGCCTTGACAAAGTTCTTCATCAGACCCAGCTTGATGTGCAAGGGTGGTAACAAAATCTTCCTTGATTCAACAAGTGGTGGATGCTGAACACTTTTCATCCCAGGCTCCAATGACTGTCGGAGTGGCCAATCTCTCTTGATGTAATGGGAATCTCTCGCACGACTATCCCATTCGCAGAGAAAACAGCAGTACTTTGTGTATCCAGTCTGCAGACCAAGCAAGAGAGCAAGAACCTTGAAATCGCTACAAAGCTGCCACTGATGTTGGTCATAGCTTATGCACCTCAAAAGTTGTTTCATGTTTTAGGTTTCCTTCATATGGACTGCATGACCAACTGGAATTGATGGCAAAACACTGCCATTATGCACCAAAACAGCTTTAAGACTCGTCTTCGATGAATCAATGAACAGTCTCCACTCATCTGGAACATGAACGATGTTGAGGGCTGCCATCACACCATCGATGTTGTTGCAGGCTACAAGATCACCATCCATGAAGAAGAATGGGACAAGATCCTTTTGACGGTCACGGAACAGGGAAACAATAACATTACCTGCCAGGAGATTCCACTGCTGTAGTCTGGAGCCCAACAGCTCTGTCTTACTCTCGGGTAGTTCCAAATCCCTGACAAGGTTATTCAGTTCACCTTGTGTTATGAGGTGTGGTTCAGAGGAGGAGGATGGGAGAAAATATGGGTCATGTGACATTGATGGTTCAGGACTAGAAGTTTCATCCTCTTCCTCTTCCTCGTCTGACTCAAGTGAGAATGATTCTGGTGCATCGCATCAGGAACCGGCAGTCCTTCTCCGTGGGGTACTGGGCGTATAGCTGGCGGAATGTTTGGATAATGCACAGTCCACTTTTTCTTCTTTGACACACCTTTCCCAACTGGAGCCACCATGCAGAAGTAACAATTGCTGATATGATCTGTTGGTTCTCTCCAAATCATTGGCACTGCAAAAGGCATAGATTTCCTTTTCCTGTTCAACCACTGGCGAAGATGTGTTGCACAAGTGTTGCAGCATATGTGTGGGGCCCACCTTAAAGGTGATACTGCGCTTTTGTGATGCAAAAGTCACTTCACCACAAATATAGCAGAAGTTATCTGCATTGTTCACACAAGCACGAGACATCTCTGCTCACTTTGGCTAAACAGAAATGTGTCCCTTTGCAAAACCAAACACTGACAAATAAGAGAGCACGACACTGTATGATTTGTAGAGCTGATATAGTGCAATTTCTTCAGCAGAGTAATGTAAGCTTAGTTTTGATTGCATTATCCATGACTTATAGGAATAACATCATGCAATTCATATCATATATGACGCAATACCAGCTTCAGATTGCATCATTCATTGTTTTGCCTAAAAAGCAAGTACTGTCCAAACCCAGTCATAGATTTATTCATAGATCCGGTCAAAGATGTATTTTAGTCATTTCTGGTTTAAATTGAGATCCCTTCCCTTTATAACTCACTTATCGTCCGCCATTCCCAAGTCAAGGGTCGTATATACTGACCCAATATCATATCTTTAAAACTAGAGCCAATCAACAATTTTAAGCATCATTTTCCTTCTCAGTTACCAAGAATTAGTAAAGTTTGACAACATTTATTGCGGAAGCATTTTGGCTGTAGACCAGTGATAATCCTAAGTGTTCTAATAACAAGTCCTAAATATAGAATGTTCCAAATTAATGACTGTATCCTTAAATGTGTTGATGTGCCAATAGTCTTTTATGTCCGGATGTGACAGTAGTCTTTAATGTGCTGATGTGTCAAATGAAGTACTTCAGAATATCTTTGAATAAGTTCACATAAATCCCCAAATCATCAGTTCAAAATCCAAAATCCAAAAGTCTATGAGCACTTGTATAATCCAATGAATATTTAAAATAATTCCTCTTTCTGAATTTCGAATGACTTTTTCACAACTGTAAAAACTCTTTAAAAGACTCATGATAAGGTCGAAACTGAAAAACTGTCCACTAAACATGGTATATACAAAGATATATCACGTGACAGAATGTTTTAGAATACTATATGGTGTATATATGTGACTTTTGACATATAAATCTAAAGGAAATTCTGGTTTTATCTGTAAACAAAATCATCCCTGACCTCAAATGGAATAAACAACTTGTATACCAAAACCGTCCTTGAACTCAAATACTAAGCAAACAACCTAATTCAAGGAAAATAGCTAAACATGTTCACATTATACTTAACATTAAGAGGTTTAAGCAAATATTAAAGTCAAGAAACAATTATAATTTCCTAAAATATTTATAATATTTATAAACATCATATATATATATAAATATTTATAAACATCATATATATATATATATATATATATATATATATATATATATATATATATATATATATATATATATATATATATATGTGCTATTTCTACTAGCCATAAATTAAAATCATACCCCGCCGTCCTGAACACCGCCAGCATGGCTGCTATCGACGATGAAAATGTATCCGGCCGCATGTGGTAATTGTTGCATTACTTTCTCTGTCAGATTTTCTCTTTCACCAATTCCAGGGGTGTCGACTAGCACAACATTATCCTTAATATATATATATATATATATATATATATATATATATATATATATATATATATATATATATATATATATAATATATGTCAAGCTCTAAGATCCAGATATATGTGTCAAATGTAATTACAAATTGAAAGATGCTTAAATAGCTGTTTACTTCAACAGGTTTCAAAATAATATTCTCGATATACTGGACATAGTAAAATTATGTATTCGAGGGTAGAATACATAAAAATATTTTACCCCAAGACTTCGTCCTTCATTAGATTAGTCAATGTAATACGATATAATAGATATTGATTTGATTTAGAGAAAAGTTGCTAAGCCGATTTTGTATCGTTTATATGTGGACCTGAATAACACAGAAATATTGACACTGAAATGACACATTTAACAGATCGTTATGACAAAAAATATTAGGCTTCATGAAAGGTAAAAAGTAAAAAATATATAAGAACTGAATCAGAAAAGAACACGAGGACAAAAGTATCTATACAATATACAAGGAATATATAGGCCGAAATCACCCAAAACTGGGTAGAGAGATAGATTTCACTTCAACTTGGTAGACTGAATTTCACACTAAGATTTGAACTGCATTGATATTAAGGAAAGAAAATAACGAAAGTAAATGTCGAATGAATGAAGAAACGTTCATATATATATATTATAATCTCGTTCGCTCGAACAGCACCCATCGCTTTCAAACTTGTATTGTAAGATCCTAGATAATGTTTATAACTATATTAAGCCTCGTTCACTCGAAGTACGGATCTTCCGAATTGATTTTTTGCCAGAAAATGAATGAGTTAGACATTAAGTTTTGGGCATAAATTATACACATAAAATAATGAAGCAGAACACAGTTATGACAGATGTCAGCAAAGTTGAATTAAACTAGAGTATGTGCTATTTGTATTTACGTCTTCTTTTATAGTTTTGTTAGATTTTAGTGATTATTTGTTGATTATGGTGAGTCGGTGTTGAGAAGATATTTCTCAAACCGAGTAATTAGCCAGTTTCCAGGAGCAGAGTCATAATGTACAGTATTAACGAGACTTTATGGTAGCATGGATTAGTTTCGTAAATTGGACCCTCCCTAATTTCTTAATATAAGGAATTCTCTGGATATTTTAGGTATGTATGTTTAGTAATTTGAGATAGGAATACTTATTTGTATTAGGTGTTTGGGTCATGTTTTGTGGTGCATGGCGTGAGGTACTAATCTTCGGCTTGGAGGAGTCATAGATTCTTACTGATGATTCAACATGCAAGTTTGAAATTAGAGTTTCGTGATGTGTGGTAATTAGGTGATTAGAGGAAAATAATTGTAGTATTTGCGCGCTTAAGCACCCTTCAGTAGACAACGACTGTTGTCTTGAGGTCCTTGGAAATAGGGGAAACAATGGGCCTGAAGCCAGACTCACGCAGGTGTTGGTTGATTCGCTCGGCAGTGAGACCCCTTGCGTGTAACACTATGTTCATCATTGAAAATCATGGGTAAATATTAAGTATTTATATAATAGAAACTCCTTTCATCACTGAGCAGATTAGAAACGGATTTATTGAAAACAACATTGACTGCATATTTTAGCAAGTAGTGATAAATATCATAGAATACTACACAGAAAGAAATGATTTCAACTAACATGTAAAACTGGTATCGGCCAGTATATATCAACTACTTTCAGGGGCTTGTTGTCTGATTCGTCATCTTTCGCTACTATTGATTTTAACTTTTGACGGACTTCATCCGGATCTTTTGAAAGAAGTATCTTCATTTCCTTTCCACTTTCATCCTGATATGTTACCAATCGTGTTTCGCTGTTGTGCAACCGGCAGAGACAAGATGTAGTGTGCAAAGCGTGTAATGGCAAAATGCATTCTCCCATAAGTACATTTAGAAACGTACTCTTTCCGGCACTTGTTTCACCTGAAGAAAAAAAAAATCACTGTTCGCGGATTATCAGCGCGATAATTTCATTATCATAATTTGTGTCCAAGTAATTTGCGGTTTATTTCACTTTCAATGACAGTGTCTTTTCTCCGTAACTATGCATTTTGAACAATTACTTTTTTGCTGTAAAGAAAAAATATCGTATATGAAATACACTACGTCCAGAAATTATCGCTTAGGATGACAATGAAATGTTCCAGCTTAATTATTTTACATTTTTGCAGCTGAATTAAAACTTGAAATGCGTTTTGACAAAGATGTTTTAAAAAAAATTACATACCCAAAACGAAGATTTCTAACTCAGTTTTATCCATCTTCACCTTTTCGTGCCCATCTTCCAACTGCTGTTCATAGTCTGGATATATTTTCTTCACAAAAGGACACAATATTTCTTGAAAGAGTGCTTTTCTGGATACATCTGTAAACTCCTCGTAGCTCTTCGTTAATTTCTGCTTAACAATCGCGTATTTTTTCATCGTTGTGCTGACCATTTCCTGTATCTAAAAGTGCATGAAAACATTACTTGAATAATATTTACTTGACCATAACATAAAAGTTCCCTGAAAACATTTGCTTTGCTAGCATTCATAGTGTGAAATCAAATATTTGTTTCGTTGGGGTTAAACTTTCGTGTTTCTTTTTTTTAAATAATTTAACCCTGACTCACCCGATTCAGCAGATCTAGATAGAGAGAAGAAATGAGAAAGAGAGCGAACTTTAGCATGATCGATCGATCAATCATCCATTGATCGATCGATCGAGAGATCTTACAAGCGTCCTTTGTTTTAAAACTGTGCTTTACGACAAACGTCAATACAAATCCACATATAACACATTCTTTTATTTATTTCACCAAAACAACGTCAAAAGCAAATACATTCAAGAAAATAAATTTGATGCATCTTTCAAAATTGTACTGGACCTTCTATGTACGCAATTTCCTTTAGGAAAGACCTACTTGATAGGTAGTGGCTTTACTTAATGAGATCACGCTACACCAAAAGAAAAGTCGTGCGAAAAGTGGATCAGTTAAGCCTTTTCATTTTTATTTATCTATTTAGCTTCAATCAATCCTGACTTTCTAACTATTCCATCCCGCCATGAGTTCATGCAGTTCTATCAACCAACACGCCTGTTTTGGGTTAATGGTTGATGGTCTTTCATCAATCTTCATGCTCCTATTTAGTTGTGGGAACTAATGGGAAGACTTTAAGTGTTACGGAAAGGAACACAGGTTTGGAGGTTTGAGTGAAGTGAGCTCTGTTTGTTAGAGTTTCTCACTGGTGTGTTTGATCCAAGGATAATCTACTCATAAATGACTTTTAACAAAAGTTTTTTTTTTTAGAACCAACTATAAATTAATAAAATATTAAGTTCATCAAGACTTTATCTGACGGAAATACACAATTTTCGTAGGGTCTTACCACATTACTTTTCTAAAAATACAAATAATTTAAGTCTAAACCAGAGGGCCATACTTGTTAACACCGCAAAAGTAGCCCCTACGGGTGACATGTTATTCTATTAGCCGCCAGGAACACATCAAGCTTGGCAAGAAAATGCAAAAATGCATAACGTATTTACCACTAAAAGTATTTAGTTTACGTTCGTGTTGCTTTTAATGACCTTTTGATACACTTTTTATTAACTAAAAGTTCGAATATTGTCGCAGTGTTAACCATGTAAAAAATAACCGTCCAATTTGGTGCTGTTTGACCCTAATTACAATACACCACACTTCTCATGTTTGTTAAACAAGTAATCATTTATGACTAGAAAAAGACTGCTGGAAACTTTTCTTTCAAGGTCCATTTTTTCACACTTGAAAGTCTTCTTTCAGTCAGGATAAATTGCACCTTCCCACCATTTCAAAATTAAATTATGAATTAATTGTTCCTTGCAACACATGTTGGATGGGTAACAAACAGAATCTCTAACATAACCATCTACATAATTGCTTTGATTCCCTCGTATCAATGATGTGGAAGTTTTCGAGCAAAGCTGCTCGACAGATGGATGATTTTATAGGTTAGAAGAGAATTCACTTATTATGTTATTTTTTAAAAGTATGGTGTTGAAGGGCCTAAAAAAGCAATAAATGGTAATATCAAAAGTGAAATGTAATTAGGTATGTATCATTTTAAGCTAATCTGTATCTAAATTAATAAATTCTTCTTGATGTGTAACAGATGAACATTTCCGGGATATAAAAAATGGTCACTAGTAAGAATATAAATGACGTCATTCTATGGAATTAAATACTCTCTTGATCCATTGGTGTGGATAATAAAAATTATACATTTGTTTATGTAACAACGTTAAAAGTTGAATCTCCCCGCTTTTATCCGTTTTGACCTCAACCCTGAAGTTTAACCCACATGGCTAGGCCCCTGAAGGTAAAGACTGCCGCAGGGGCAGATGTTAGTTTGCTATGTGCATTCGTCTCTTCATACCCAGTGAGTACGTGCATATATATATATATATATATATATATATATATATATATATATATATATATATATATATATATATATATTGGAGATGTTGAAAGTTTCCTAATTATAGTCCGGGGGCTAAGTCAGTCGCTGGGTGTAAGAATGGACCACAAAGTCAATGTCAGTTGCATGCATACATTTCTCTGTTGGCGCACAGTAAGTGTGTACATGGTTATAAAGTCGGTATTTCAATACTTTCCCAGCTATGATTCAGGGGCCAAGTCCCTGGGAGTTAGGATTGATCCGTGGTCAACGTTAGTTTGATGTAAAAATTTGTCTTTTGAGGCACAAAAAACATATAAAGTTGAGTATGGGATCAGGATCTCAAATGTTTATGTGTGTTATGATCAAAGGATAAGTTCATGGAGCGACGATAAGGCCACGAGCATGTCCCAGAGATCCTAGTCTATTACACGCTGGCACTTGGGTCATGGGTCACACATGCCAGTTCTTAGACACGTGAGACAAACAACGCAGGAGGTATGTGCAAAATAATTAAAATCTCCCTTATTCCCTACCCTACCCAAATGGAAGTATTCACTACTCGATATGTGTTAGAACAATATACGCCCGTAAGGCTATTATTGACATAATTCATCATAAGGCTATCATTTACATAATTCATGTTCTAACTTTAACAGTGAAGGAAGAGTTGAAGGACAATACACAGGTACGACCGTACATAAGTACAGACAAACTGTATCATAATATCATCGCACTTCTTGGAAAGCACGGCGATTAAAAAAATACCTTGAGAGAAATGACGATAGACCCGTATAATAAAGATAAATTCAATTATATATCCAGCTTCACGATTGCGGCAGTACGAAAAAATGAGAAAAAATAAAATATAATATGCAGAGCAAAGCTGTTAATATGTATTTTGAAATAGAATCAAGTATTTTGTGCCTAATACAAGAGCAATAATTTTATATGCAGATGTCACGACGCAATGAATCGCAACGAACATTTTAGTATCGTAGAATTATGATTTCAGATTTGTTGAAATATGTTGCAGTCATGTGTCGAGGTAAAACATTTAAAAAAAAATAAATAAGTGTAATTAAAATTAATTTACACCATTCCAATGACATCGGTAGAAAAAAAAGAGTTTAATATATGAGTTAACCCTTTTTGGTTGTCAGTCATCTTTCAATGTTACTTTGAACATAAACAAAAATTCCGAACTTACTTTGTTAAATAAAAAAGAATATATACAAATACATTTCCAAAAAGATCAAACCAGAAAAGACGTTAATTATGTTGGGTGTTCCATCAAGCAACTTTACCGAACGTGGCTAACTTGAAGGTGTTAATGATGAAGATGTAGATATTGATAATGTCATCCCATATTGACCTGTTGATATATCCAATCCAGATAAAAAAAATGCTTTAAATAAATACTAGATATATGAAAGCAAGTTAAAAGCGGTAAAAGCAAATAATACCCTTTTGTGGCTAATTCCGGAAAAGTAGTTTCATCTCAACCTTTTTTTACAAGCATAGATTATTTTTTCTTCATGTTCTTGATAGATAAATATGTCATATTTTCTAAACATGAGTCCCTCGAAGGGAAGGAGGCTCTATTGGCTGAAAAAAATCAAGGAATTCAAGAAAAGACCATTTCTTCTTTTCTAGTGCTAAGTGTTAAACCATCTCTGATATTCTTGAGCGATACAATTTTCAAATTAGCCAATGTGGCAGCCATATTGGATGCAAGATTGGCACTATTTTGATTTAGGATAAAACTGGACACTATTAGTGGATTTTTTGGTGAAATCCCCATGTTGATATGACCATCCATTCAGGAGAATTGGTGACACGACTTTCAATATGTTAATTCTGGCAGCCATATTTGAGGCCAGATTAGCAACGTTTTCATTGTGGACCAACTAGATAACATCATTCGTCTTCTGGTGAAAACCCCATGTCAATATGATTTTCCTTTCAGAAGGAGTAGCAATATCAATATTTTTCAGATGGCTACAATGTTAGCAATACTTGATTTTTAGAGCGGCACCATTTTCATATAGGGCCAGCAAGACATCGTAAGAAGTCTTCAGTTAAACACCCATGTCGATATGACTTTCTGTTCAGGAGAAGCAATAAGAACAAGGTTTTCAAGATAGCTGCCGTTGCAGTTATATTGGACGTCTGACCGGCACCATTTTCATTTATTACAAACTAGACACCATACGAAGTGTTTTAGTGAAATCCCATGTTGATATGACCATTTAATTAGGAAGAGTGGCAATAATAAGAGTTTTAAAATGGCCACTGTGACGGTCATATTGAATATCCAAACGGAACGATTTTCATTTAGAACCAAATAGACACCATAAGAAGTCTTTTAGTGAAAACGCAATTTCGTCTGACCTTCCATTCAGGAGGAGTAGCGATAACAAGATTTAAAAGAGGGTTGCTGTGGCGGCCATATTGAATGTCTGAGCAGGACTATTTTCATTTTAGGACCAACCAGACTATGGGATGAATGTTTGCGTTGTTTCATGGCAATCATCCAAGTAGTTTAGTAGGAGTAGACGTCAGACGACGGACAACAGGCCGTCCCATAAGCTCTACTGGTATATAACTAGTAGAGCTAAAAATGAAAAGCCTTTTTTAATACTCGGAAACTTATTCTGTCACCATAAATAAAGCAAAGACAGTTTTAAAAGGAAACAAAGGTAAAATAAGAATCTATATAATTCCCAGATTTATCAGAATGTATTTCAACCTCTTAATTTTTAGAATAGCATGACTTGTTTGATTTTGAATGTATGTCAAATTTTACAGTTGCAGCTTCAATTATTATTATCTTTGTTTTTTATAATTCAGCATACGTATTGGTAAAATGAGGCACCCAAGGCTAAGTTCAGCTCAATTTGTCGAACTTGTCGTCAGCTAACCCGGTAACCGTTCTTTTTTTCGTGCCCTGCTTTGGTCTATGATGGTGTTTTCGTGTTGTTTAGACAGACTTGTACCCTTATTTGCCTTGTCATCACATGTATCTGGTACATGCTAAAACATGTCTATTTGTCTTAATCGCTTTTTTGGTTCTTCTTCTTATACATAAGTGCCTTGGCAGCTATGACTTGAACTGTGCATTTTAATTACAAAGCAGATGTTTGTGTCTATTATTTTCAACAAGATTTCGCAATGTAAATATTCTGGTATGGTATATACATTCGCATGGTTCGGCTTTTGTCTTGGGTTATGATTCCTCTCTTTCTTAGAGTTTAAGTTTTAATCGGCACTACATAGCTAGGGTTATGATGACATGCCGTTGAACCCAATACATGCATACTTACCACATTCTCTTGTCTACATTATTACTTTGAATGCATACGCGGGATCTTGTACCTCGTATCAGTTGATTATTGTCTCACATTGATGTTTTATCCAAATATTACCACCAATATAATCGCTTTCTATGCCTACAATATCAAACATATTAAACTATATTCATTATTCTTGTTGAAGTCCAAGGTGGGAAGGTTTAATGTAAGGAATCAGAATAAGGTCAGAGATACTTTACTTTGTCTCCTTCGTAAAATTATATTACTCAAGAACCAAAATCATGCGTAGGAAACAAACGATAATTGTTATTTTGTTCTACACGTTTCACATATGGGAAATACGGTTATTAACGTTAAAAAATGGTTATATCAACATAATTTTTTTATATACATAAGCAGAAACTAATACCTTGTTGGTGTGTAAGCCTGTCGATTGTCCTGCAAACATGCACTCTTTAAGAAGACGTTTCGCGGTTTTTGGGGATGCCTTGCGATCCAGTTCGAGGTGGTCCACGAGGTCATAAAGTTCTTTGTAGTCGTTCAAATTGTCTACATAGATTGCATTCGGATGTACGACGTCCTCTACAGATGTCTAATTTAAAAAGAAATGCATTTAAAATTTTAAAAATGGGCAAATAGTTGATAAATGCTACCAGGAAAAGTGTCGGTTGTTAATAAATATCAACACTAAGAAAGACGTATTTGAAATTTTTTAATATTGTTATCGGGAATTCTGCTGAAATAGTTTTGTAATTCAATCCTCAAAAAGCCGTTCAAAATAAAAATATAGATCAAAACATAATTATTTTCTGCTACATTTAAAATAAATTTAAACTTAAAAAGAATTGTAATTAAAACTATTACATTAATTTTGTGTCAATATCTTGAAGACTTAAATACGGATAATATGAACTGACAATTTTTTTCATTTATATATTGTCTCAAAGAGGCGAGATTGCAAATCAAGAAACTCATGCCTGTCCAGATTTTAGTCCAAGTTGTTTATTTTTTAGATTACAAATTGGTATGGACCATTTTAGACATACTTCCGGACACAATGTCTTTAATATTTCATCTCATCAATGTATTTTATAATTACAGATAAATTAGAACGTTAAAATATTTGCAACCTGTGGATCATCTCTCGAAAATTCAGAGTGAAAACATAGGGAATGGTCGTTGTCTTTTCTGTATGATTCTAGGAATTTTTCTTTTGAATAATATATTTCAAACGTAAGACTTTTGACACGAAGTTTAATATATGTAAGAAAAGGTTATTTTGTAAAATAGTCCATTAAAATTAAATGTAAGTAAATGAAGTAAAGTAAGTGATTACACTATTAGTTTTTAACTAGTTGCTAAAATGTACCACAAGGGGTAGGGACATAAGTCAAATCTACATTCAACTCATGTTTGAGACATACAAGGAAAATACACTACCATTCTAGTTTGCATCTTTCCAAAGCTGACGGCAAATAGTAGTAACTCCAATACCTTTGAGATTTAGAGTTTAAATGTTACACACAAATAAAGCTTTACATTTCGCTTGAGAGTTGGACAATGGTTAGATAGACGCTGACCTAAACTTTTGAATGATTCGAATCTCTCGATCATAACTGAAGACGAAACTTACTACTTTATTATTTTAGCGATGATTTTCAGGTCTAATTCGCCAGCACATTAGTTGCATTTAGCTCCCATTTTAAATTTTCCCTGCGGTCAGGATCCCTTCATTTACGACAACAAGCCTAAATTTGATCTGAATTTATGATTCGATAGATTTTTAAAAATATTCTACCACGCCATCTTTGATAGTTATACGTAAAGAGTGTAAGGAATCGAACATTCTGGCATACTTGTTGTGACAACTAGTTCCATTACTTGAAACCAAATATTGTACTGAACACATCTTCACATATCAGCTGCACTTGAAAGCTTTGCATGCAATATATGTTTATAACGTATGACAGCTTATTTAGATTGGTCTTTATTACTCTTTAGAAATATGTTTCACTGATGTGTTCGCTGGTTTTTGGATTTAAAAATGGGCACATCCATTATAAACCAATACTTTTTTTTTAGTTATAAGTAAATAAACACATTACATATGTAGTATGATATAGGCTATTTCATCGTGAATGTTTCTTTTGTAAAACTATTAACTTCGCCGAGATAAAAGGTGTTTAACAAGGTTTGTAATTAAGCTACAAACAACATTCTTGATTTACAAGTAGCTTATTTTTATCTTCCAAAAGTCCCCGTGCTTATTTCAATAGTGAATATTCCTTTTGTAAAATTATTAACTTGTCTAAGAAAAAAAGTATTTCATAAGTTTTTGCAGTTAAGCTACAAACATTGTTGTTTGACCAGTAGCTTATTTTGATCTTCCAAAATTTTTCGTTTTTTATTTAAATTTTGAATATTTCTTTCTGTAAAATTATTAACTTCTCTAATATATATTATAAATATCTTCTAAGACAGATAGTGTTCCACAAGGTTTTGTAATTAAGCTGCAAGCAACATTGTTGTTTCGAAAGTACCTTATTTTTATCTACCAAATTTCCACGTGTTTCTATTTCATTTATAGTCCGTATTGAAATTCCAAGGCCAAGAAAATAAAGAACCGTTGATGCGATAGATAGGCAGACAAATGGTCAAACTGGCAGATAAATGGATACATAAATTGATTAATATATAATTATACAATTGGATTTAGTGATGACTTGATTAAACTGTTTCTTTTCTTTCTTGCTTTTTTGAAGCTATTATCAACAAAAATACATTGCTCTTTATACCAGGGTCTATAAATCCAACAGTTCGTAGCTTATTACAAATATCGTGAATACGAACTTTATCGTTTTTTCCCCAAATAAAAGATAGTTCTTCCAGTTCTTATTCAAAGGAATATTTTGGTCTGGAAAAAAGTATATAACCCACATTATGCCAAATATACTCCTTGTAGAACAAATGCTGATGATGGATTTTATGTAGATGTTGACGACTATTTTGTTACTATTATTATTACAAATATGACCATGAAGATCATCATTATGCATGTGTTACAAAGTTTCAGAGAATATACTAACTTAAAACAGGACGAGCATTGATAGAGCTGTTTTTTTTTGAAACCCAAAATATAAATTAAAAATACACACACACACACACACACACACACACACATATATATATATATATATACATATATATATATATATATATATATATATATATATATATATATATTCCTGGAACCAACATTAGGTATTAGGTACGCACTTGATTCTACAAAATGATACATTTATGTAAAGCTGTACAGAGAAGGACATATTCGTGTCCAACTAATAATCTGTGATATATTTAAAGTACGTTGTCTTCACACACTCCGATTTGGCACAATCTTCTAACCTTCTATACAAATCTTGTCTATGTTGTTAATTTTGTTAAACAAAAACAGCCTGACATTGAAGAAAAACGTTTGAAATTTAGGGCCGCATTATGTCTTTTGTCATTTGCCTAACGTCACAGCGATATCGCAGTGGAAGGTCAAATATATGGGAACTGTAAAGGGCAGTGATGAATTAAGATCAATAATTCAAAAAGTTATCAGCTTGTACTTCAATGAAGGGAAGCAGCCTTGCGCATTCGAATATTGGACGTGACAAGCTGACATGGTTTGTCGCGCGGGAAACGTATGGTATGTCCTTCATTAACTATAGTAATGAAAAGATTGAACACTTTAAAGTATTATTAATATGTATATGTATAGATAGATTTTGATGTGTGTGCTATATTTATGTTAAGCCATGGCTGGATTACTGAATCTGGTACGGGTACGCATCAGCATGCATTCTGGCCTTTCAAATTACTGTTGAAAGAAGTAATATCATTGAATATTCATCCTGTTACGGAAAATGATTTTATAGGCAATTTATCAAATAAGGAATCTGAAACTCCTCAACAAACAAAACAACAATTAAACACAGAAGTAGTTGTTTAATACAAAGAATTTATCAATGAAACACAATATAATGTACTTAAACCTCATTTATTTATTAGGGAGAGAATAGTATTTTACAAAGAAATATGCACAAATATAATACAAGTTTCTACAAAGGGTAAACCAAATGTAATGTTAGCACCTAACTCTATAGTTACGCAAATAGGTACAAGTAATTTGTTGTATCCATTAGGTTGGGCAAGAAAAGGAAATATATGGCATCCACCAAATTACGAGCTATTACAAGAACCTACAGAATTACAGCAACCTACTGAACAGCCAACTAAAGCTACTGGGATATATAAATGACTACTTTTAAAACAAAGCAATCATCAGAACCACAGATGTACAATCGGGCAACTGATAAAAGTTTTTGAGGAACTAGAAATGCAAATGAACCATTTAGCCAGCAATTAAGAGAAGCAGAAACAATATTAGACGAATAATTCGAAAGAATTAGCAGTGAAGCGCCTTCTAGACTTTATACGGTTGAAAGAGGAAGAGAATTAAGGGGTTATGTAAATGCAATGAAAGTAGTTAATCCAAAACTTGGATCAATGAAATCAGAAGTTGAAATATATGACAAAGAGATAGAGCAGATACAAAAACGACATTGATAAAGTAACAGATGCAACCAAAATATATTTAAATTGCAAGAACCTTTGCAAAATACTGAAATCAAAAGAGCTGAAATAGTTGGACATTTAACAGATTTAGAAAATAACTTTAGAGAAAATATCAGCAACATAAATCTGACAGTTAAAGGAAAGTTCTCATTAGTAGAAAGATTAAAGGAACTCTTCATAGAAAAAGGTTTTAACAGTTATTGTTTTACATATATTGGAATTGTAGCAGCACTCTTGGTCTAACAATAAAAAATATTGGGAAAAAGTTGAACAGGAGAGGGGTGTGTGGTAGTGGTGGTGGATGTAGTGGTAGCGGTAGTACCATAGATTCATTCATTGATAAACTTAAGAGGTATGAACAATATTGTCAACTATTTGTTTCAGTAGGTTCAAAAAGAAGCAGCATTGCCAGGCATCATTGGTAGTGTAATAAGCTGACTTTTTTATTGGCTGATAATGCCATTTTGTTAATTATTGCATTAATTAGCTTGTTCTTTGCAATTGTTCTAAACGATTTATATTTAGTAACGAAAATAATAAAAAGAAAAATGGCTCTGAAAAAGTCGATTACCTTGCTATTTAATCTATTACTTATTCAGTTAATATATTCGAAAACGTTAATTACTGCAGCTCCTACAACCATAGAGATGACAATAAATGCTTATTTATTTGTTTCATGATCTATAACTTGTAAATTAGGACTTATATTAGTTGTGGTTATAGGTGTCTTGCTTGTAGGCCTTGCTGTTTTGATTGTCGTTCCTATTGTTGTGATTATAGGTACTGGTGTTGTAATTACAGGTACTAATTTCTTGTCTACATGGTAATTATTTGCATTTGGCTAGGATTACCTGTATATTCACATGTGGTTGACATCAAGTCGCACTGTCAAAGGAATCCAAATTAGACCGCCGATAATTTCTGTCTAGACAGTATATCAAACACTGACAATTTGTTCACCCATCTCTCCAATAAAGGTTTATTTGTTTTCGGTAGGGCCTATCTTTGTATTTGATCTAATCAACGGTTAAATTCTTCATAGCTGATGGGTTCAAGTTCAGATGAACACAAATTCCTCCCATCTGATCCTCAACAAAAAGCTTACCTTTTTATAACTACCAGGCACGAAATCATTTCCATATTCTTCATCGTCTGCTGTACTTTCTTGTTTCTATTCCGTGAAGAGCGACCAAAAAAATAAATAAATTAAAACATAGTTCCAATTATTTAGATGATTAACAATTGTAACAGACTAACGGTAGACACATTTAGTTCATGTTTAAAGTCACTAAGACTCGTTGTAGCATCAGTCTAGTTATATGGTTTAATTCCATTCTAATTGTTAAGAGAATCTGTACAAGTTATGTATAATATACTGTTTAGTAATAAATATTGAAGACCCTCTAACTAATGTTTTTTGACTGGATATTTGTGTTATAATTAAAGTACAGGAGTTTTCTGATCATGGTTTTCAAAACAAGGCTTTCTTGGACTCAGAGAAAGCGTTAGGGACGAACATTTTATGAACGTTTGAAAGTGTACAAATTACATTTGCAGCATAATTACAATACTACCTGCACCAAACAAACACTCTGGGTTTGCGTTCAGGACATCGAGAGGAATGAAATGTCTCAATATGATTTTCTTCCCACTGCCAATCTTGTGTCCTAACATTATTAAATTAAAATTTTCAAGCAAGTAGAATTGATTCGTTGGCTGCTAAAACACTGGCAGCGAAGTAAAATAGCATTTGATTATGAAGACAGGAAAAAGTGAACAAATGAGTAATTTATTCTTCAGATGTTACTACTCTAATTTGTTTAAAATAGTGAAGAAAAATAAAGAAGACAGAAAAGGTATTAGGTTCTTTCAGTATTTCCAGTGTTCTGATTATATCTGGCTCTTAGAATCCATTTTCAGAACAGAAAATCAGATAACATTGTAACATACGAGTACAGTTTAGACACGAGCATTAATTTTACACGGTGCAGTGACAAGATTTGTTAGAAAGCATCAATCATGGATATAAATTATTGTACACTAGGTCACATGAATTAGAAAGAAGCTAAAGAGGGTTAACATACGAAAACGAACGAAGAGAGAACAAAATTGAAACAAAAGAAACTTTTGTCTAAAAAAAAGCCGAAGCAACCAAACCGCTACCTACCATTTTAAATTGACCACGGAACAATTTTCAATAACATAATATAGGCAATGACTTGTGTTGTTAATAGACTCAGTTTCAAGTTATCCCCGCCCCGCCCCCTCCACCCCTTATCTTTATTTTTTTTTGTTGATCATCAAATCAATCAGTGACTCACATGTTTCTAGTGCCTGCACCTTACCCAATTTGTTGATACATCGGAACATAAATTGTGCTATATCGTGGTGGATTTGTATTGCAGATCAATATTGGAATAAAATTACAAATACAATTTTTTAAGGCAGCCCTTATATACTGATGAAAATCAACGCACTATATCTGGTATATATTCAAAATATTGGAAGTGACTAAATATGTTATGAATATGTTGAACGTGTATAACATTTAGATTGTAAACCATTTAACAACTGTGAAGAAAATGCAATGTCAGTAATTTTTAACATATGACTATAAGCTACTTGTACATGTAAGTGGCCTAGTGCTATCTACTAACCAATGAAGATACTGACTTTATTTTTTCATGTACAAAACTGTTGACTAGTTGAACGGAGTAAGAAGCGTATAAGAGACCGGATTATAAAAAGTTAATTAACATGTATACATTTCACTTCTTTTCATTTGCGCGTGAAGAGATACAACCTTAGATTTGGAAATATAGTGCTTGATTCGAGTCGAGTAAATGTCTACTATGTCTAGGCTGTCCGTGGTTTGTAGGTCAGATTTCGACCAACGTCGATCTTTGCAACTGAATGTTTGTCGGCAGTTCTTTTTTTAGTTTGCAGTTGTCCTCATCTATAGAGGAATTAGATAATCATATTGTTTACTGAAAAAATTGGGACTGATCATTTTGTAAATAATGATACTGGTTCTATTTGGGGCATCGCGGTCTAAACCAATTTCGACAGTTCTGTTTAGTTTTAGTTAAGTAAATGTTGTAACTGACAAAAGTCAGGATCGAACAATGAACTTTTTGGTTTATCAACTGCACGTATTCAAATAATATAAGATCATTTATATTTCAACTGTATGTGTCTGAACTCAATACATTGTTAAGAAAGGAATATTACTTGTAAGATGTATTTAAACACATGGAGCTATTGCTAATTTTGCACGACCAGCAGTACTACTTGAAAAACGTGTGGATTTCCATTGGCAATAATAATTATGAGACCATGTCGTTCATTCACTTGACTAGTAACTCTGTTACAAAGATTCTCTGTGTATCCATCTATCTATATATCAGTCTGTTTTTTCATGTCTATTTCTCATTCTGCCTGCTGGTCTCATTGCTATTTGTCAACCTATCAATCCTTCTGCTACCTTACCTACCTATCTATCTCCAACTCATCAACTAAAAATCTGTCACTCTACCCACCCATATACAATGTATCTGTCTATTTAGCAGTAAATAAATATATCCATCTATAACATACAAATATTTATCCGTCTACCTTATTACATACGTAAGTACTACCTTCCAGTCACAAATCAATCATTTTTTCCCACTCTCTTTAGTTCTTTCTAACTATCAATGTATCCATTCATCCATCAAGGTATTTAGCTATCAGTTTATCTTACTATCTACCCAAGTAGCACCTTCCACCCATCTACTAACCAATGTCATATTTACAGTTTTTTAAAATTATCTTAAGAACCAATGCATATTTTCATACATTAAAAATACAATTGATACAATTGTAGAGTAAAACAATGTTTACTCATCACCCTTTAACACATTCTATCGTAAAGAGAACTATATATATAGAAATACAGATTTTCTTATCAGGGAATTGCTGGCCTGGTTAGAATCTGAAGTTTCCTTTAAGAAACAAATTAATACTGAATACATTCTAGGATTACCGATATCTTCACATGTAGTTGACATCCAGTCGCACTGTCGGAGGAATGCAAAACAGGCCGTCGATAATTTCTCTGTCTAGACAGCATATCAGATACTGACTATTTGCTCTCCCCTCTCACCAGTAAAGGGTTCTTTGTTTTTGATAAGGCTTATGTTTCTATTCGCTCTTATTAACTGTTAGATTCAAATTCTTCATAGCTGATGGGTTCAAGTTGAGTTGAACATAACTACCTCCTATCTGACTCTCAATAAAAAGTTTACCTTGTTAGAACTACCAGGTATGAAATCATTTCCATCTTCTTCTTCATCTGCTGTACTTTCTTGCTTCTATTTCGTATAGGGAGAAAACAAAAATTCCAATCATTTAGATATTTAACAATAGGTATCACAGTAACGTAGAATACAAATATACAGTAGCATTGTTCAATCTGAAGAGTTAATGTAATTGATAAGCGATCGACGTTGAGAGTAAATTAAAATGTGAGCTCAGTTTGTCTAGTATTACCGTTCATCAACATTATTGAAAATATATCATTTAATATGAATATATATACCCGATGAAACTTTATCAGTTTTAATAAATTGTATTATTGTTGCTGATTTTGCATTAAGTAGTAACAGTAGTAGTAGTAGACATATTAGCAGCGGTAGTAGCAGTAGTGGTATTATTCTTGCTGTTATTGTTTCTTTTGTTGTTGCTGTTGTTATAATAATTGTTAAAGATCCAGTAAGTGTTGTTCTTATCGTTGTTGTCATAATATATATGTAACAGCCAAGCTCAAATAAAGATAGTACTGAACACAAGTAGGATTTCAGCAGGTTATATATATATATATATATATATATATATATATATATATATATATATATATATATATATATATATATATATATATATATATATATATATATATATATATATATATATTATGTCACACATACACACCAGCCTTATTCATTTTGTTATATATCTGGGCTTTATGTAGATTTGGCTTAACACCAAGCTTGTACTTTGATTACTTAAGAGTATGACTTAACCATCCATGCATTTGTCATATATCTGATTTGACGGGTTCTTTATATTGTATGGACAATTGACGAGTTATTGTCTGCGGGTTGACTATAAAATAAGCGCAAAACTAATTCCACAGTGGTAAGAGTATCTAAAAGTTTGACTTTTTTGATGAATAATCAGGACCAGTCTACAATTTGCAACCATTAACATAACAATGAATTCGTAAAATGTCATATAAATATAACACTCAAAGGATTTCTATTCTTTTGACCTATATATTTGTACTAACTACGAATTAGATTTCCATAGCACTAATTACAAATTTAAAAAATGATCTCAATAAAGGTTCTCAACAAGCAATTTCCTACTTTCAAAGAATTCACATTTGAGGCTGGCAAAATTATCCAAATTAATTTGTGGTGGTCAAATTACCATATGACCATCTTTGAGTCTTATTTTGGAACTTCTGAAGTGCCAGCTTTGCTTTTCTTGTTTTTCTTGTATACAAAGGGGCATACTACGGTATGTAAGTTTGAAATCCCGCAGAGTTAGGAAACAATTCTTATTTATAGCAAGTTATTATCTTTTGTATTCCAATGTTTATGATAATTGACGATTTCTCTTTACACTTTGCATTTTTCTCTTTACAAGTTAACAAACTTCAAAGTAAATAAATATTGCTTTATCAGGAATGGAAAATCATTTTCAAAAAATGCAGACGTAACTATATAGTTAGAAATATAAAGATGGATTGTCATTTCTCCTGGATTGTAATTGTAAACAGCTCAAAGTGTAATTGCAAATGTGCGACTTTATCTACATTTAGCGTGATGGTTCAGGTCATCCTTCATGCTAGAATTGTAAAATACATCCATATTTCCCCTTTTGCTTCGATAGGTACTGAGATACTTTAAATTTTGAAGAAAAAAAAGAAAGAAAAACTAAAACATGGACATATTATTTTCATTATTTTTCTTACCATTTTTGTATGCTGTAAAAGGTCTTGTTGGATCTAAGAAAATTCTTGAGACCACCAACAATAAGAACCTCAGGTTTTATGTGGGTAAATATTGCTGCGGAAAGAAAAATAGGTTGTTTATCATCCATAAATCTAAAGAAGGGCGGAGAGTCAGAATGATACACGATATTTTACAAACCAATACAATTGCAGTTTATATATAATAATATATAGATTATTTAGCACTTGCTTACGATTGCCAACAATCTAGATGAGAAATTTACAGATGCAAGTTACTACAATGAAAATCACTATAATATAAATTTGGCAGTTTTCATCAAATATCTAGTGTTGAGTCGAAACTACTGTATAACTCTCCTTCACTATTTTATTTCTGAATCAAATTTCTATACAAATGTATTTCACCAAATAATGGGGAAAAATGTTAGAATACTGTTTAATATATTTTATATCTGTAAATTTTTTCTATACTACCTTATTCGACAAATTAAGCGAAAAAATTCTCCCACACTTTTGCTGCTGTTTTATTTCTGAATATACTTTCCTACTTCTGTATTTTACAAATAATGATGTGAAATACATTATAGTTTTTCTTTAATATTATGCTTTTCGACCCCTTTTTCCAACTAGTGCATTTGAGAAAAACGCAAAAAATGCTAGATTTCTGTCATTACGATTGGATTTCTGGACCACTTTTCCTACTGCTCAATTTGATAAAAAATATGAAAAAACACTGAGTCACCTTTCTTCTATTTACTTTTTGGACAACCTTTTCCATACTATATTTTTTGACAAAAAAGTGGAAAAAATCTGGATCACTTTACTTTTCTGTTGTACATCTTGACCACTGTACCCTACTACTGTCTACTGTATATAAAAAAAACCGCGATAAATTCAGAATTACTTTTCTTTACCTTTGAGTAAGTCGACCAGTGTTAACTACTATTTTGATAAAAAAAATGCGGAAATATTCAGAATCGCTTTACTACAGTAACAGTTAAACTGTAGTTTTGGACCACTTTTACGACTGCTTTTGACGAAACAAGCGAACAGAATATTAGATCACTTTTCTGTACAATTGTATTTTTGGATTGCTTTCTCTAATGTTGTATTTGCCATAAATGTGAAAATATTCTTGACAATTTTTCTTTTATTTAATTGTATTTATGGACAACTTTTTCATACTACTGTATTTGCCGGAAAATACGACAAAAATATTAAATTCCTTAGTGTTATATTGCTTAGACCATTGTTCAATACCACTGTAAGAACAAATATGCGAACAAACATTTTTTTACTATTATATATCTTGACAGTTTTTTTCCTACAACTGTATGTAATAAAATAAAATAGTTGATCATTTATATTTAAGACTGTTTTCTTGGTTTCCTTTTATAAATTTCTGGAGGAGAATAACAGTTCAGAACCACTTTTGGTTCACTTTTTACCACTAACGTTTTATACCTGAATAAAGAATGGGAATATTAGAAAATAAAAAAATGTTAATTATTTTTTTAACTGCATTCTGATTTCAGCAATAAATATACAGAAATAATACTTTGGAAAATGAGCACAGGGAAAGGAAATGAAAATAGCCAGAAAAAGGCACACCACGATAAATAGAAGAAAATGTACTAAATGAGGAGATAAAGGAGATGGTAGAAATATATATATATATATCTTCCATGAAAACTAATTGAACATGCATCGGACATTGATGAGTGAAAACGATGAGTACATTGAAGAAAAAGTTTGATAGAATATATAAAGAGGTGAGTCTCTTCAAATAGTGTATTTGAAAATGTATCAAATAGTTTTCTTAAATACGAAGTAGGAAAAAGTGATCTGGAAGCAAAAACAAAAGATAAGTGACTCATTATTTTTTCCGCAGTTGTAAACAAATGCAGTGATGTCGAGAAATGCTCGAGTAATACAAAAGTATGGACGCATAGCACAGATTCTAAAAACAGTTTTAGAATCCATGATACATGAAAAAGACAAAAGGCTTTCTGGCTGGAAGGTTTATAGAAACGAATATCGGGCATTTGTGTGACGCAATATATTTTATTGAGGAAACTGTCATTAACAGAACATTTAGTTTTAATTGATTTAGAAAAGCTTCCGTTTTTCAGTCTCTTGGAAATGTATGTATACATTACGGGACTTTGTTAACTTCGTCATCGATTTTATACAACGGATACAAATATTAAATAAGGAAGCTAAACTTTGTATGAGCCAGAATGGATTTAAATGTGATTGTTTTCAAATAAGCTAATGGTACAGGCAAGATGACTCAATTTCTCTTATATGATATTATATATTGTGGGCTAAGAATGGATTTAATAACAAAGCTGATACCGATATTACAGGTACTATTACAATTGGAGAAAAAAGGACACACTCAATATATTGAAGTTACCGTTTTTTCATGAAAACATTAATCGCTAAATAAAGTTTTAGACCTTTGGATCAATTTGCCAGATTACCAGGATTAGAAACAAATATTGAAAAAATGGCATACAAACTGGATCCAAGAAAGGTTAAAAATAGAAATATTTTCGGAGATTTAAGTCTACAATGGTTGGAGCCCATTTTTTCATAAATGAGAATTAAATTTAGTGTTGATATCAATATAATTACAGATGCTATATTACTGAAAATGTAATGAAAGTGACCCCCCCAACCCCCCAAAAGAAAAAACAAAAAAAAAAAACAACAAAAAAAAAAAACAAAAAAAAAACAAAACAAAAGTATGAAGCACAAGGTCCAACAGACAATTAAGCACATTTGCAAATATAACAGTTATCAAGTCTTTACTTCTTACATTATTAACACGCCTATTTTAACTCTTCATAATCTTACAATACTGATACTCAGAGACTTAGAAAGAAATCGTGGTTGTTTTTAGCTTCATATGAGAAAATAAACATAAAAGATTGCTTGGAAAACCATGATTCACGACTAAAAAAATGTGACATGTATAATTATTTTTATTTCTCTGTTTTATAAAATCTATGAAAATAACAAAAGACTGAGTGCATGAAAACTTTGTGCTAGTATCAATGTGGCAGACAGATGATGATTTTATACAGTTGGGTGATTTTGCTTAAGAAAAATGCCAAGAAGAACTTGTAATAGATTTGGGAAAGAAGAGTTCTTGGCAAAGTATGGATTTTTCAGTGCAGTGGATATTAATGTGCACCATCTTATCTATCAACCTTTATGGCTAAACTCTTAAAAACTGTAGTTAATAGTAAACGTGTATTATAAATTTTGGAACAAGAGGAGGAATCGGATTCTTATATGGTTTACTTTTAGAAAACGGTACCTTTTTCAATATGAAGAATTATGTTGTAGGTATACATTTAAGCCCCTAATTACTGTTTACCTAGGTTTACATTTTCTATTTATCATCATGGAAACTTAAGGACACTACATACAATGTTCACATTCTACATACTCTTAGGCTTAGGTTTATTGAGGTATTAATTGGTAGCAAAAAAAAAAAATGTAAAAAATTTGTTGAAACCAAAGATGGTATCGTGCTTCCTCTAATTTCATTACTTTGTACCATGGATGTTAGGCTGGAGTGGCTTAAATTTTGCATCATTCAAAGAATCATACGTACACATTTATTTATGCAGAATGTATATAAAATATTCACAGCTGAAACATTGAATTTCTAAGATTACATAAAATAAATTACATTGAAGTGCAGAAGTAAGTATTTTGTTTCTTTTGGGGAAAAACTGCACTGTACAAAATCTTTTCGTTTGCCTTGCAAAATTACAGACTATGAGGAAATTTGCCATCTTTTGCTTTTTAATTAAAAATTGAAAATTATTAAAGAACAGATGAATAAATTGAGAAAAAGGTGTGAATGGTGGAGTAAGAGAGATCACATCCTTTTCCTTCCTATCTAAGTTGAAATACATTTAGTTACTTAACACAGTAAGTTTTTTTTCTACCAGTATTATATGTCCACTTGTAAGAGAGATAAATTATTTAGTAAGTTTCTCTACAAAACCATTTCGGTTAGTACCATTATACTCTTATCTTTAGATCCTGTGTGACAATGTTCCAATGGGTGTACTTATTTTTCTTTCATTTTTTCTTCTGTTATTATAGTTTTTCTTTCTCTCTTTGTTCTTCCGTCTCTATTTTGTTGTACACCCACCCCACCCCTAAGAAACTGAATTGTATTTCTTCTTTATAATGTTATAATTTTCTTACATTTAGTTTGCTTCAGTGCTTTGGTGCTTGTACAATTCTTACTTTTGCATTGTGAAATATCTTCAAAGTGTCAACATTGTGATACTTTTGTCTCATGCATTTATTGTAGTTCCGTTTTCTTTACTACATTTCTTTTCCTGTACTTTTGGTATGCATTTAGGCAAGGTTTACTGTAGCCACTAATTTCATAAAAGCCAGACATGTCTTTTTCTATTTCAAATTTTGGACACGCTTTTGTATCAATTGTTATTATTTAAGCAATTAGATTTTCACTATTTAAAATAACATTGTAAGTCAGCGTTCAGGTAGCATTTTTAATATCGTGAAATGTTGTTAACTTACACATTTCCGTAATAATTAATTGGAAGATAGCGAATACACAAATTAAAATGAAAAATAAGTTGACAAAGAACATGAAAGGGTTAATTCACAAAAACCATTTGGTACAAAAGTAAAGTTGTTTCTTTACAAAGTATTCCACATTGTGTCTTAGACACACGTGCAGAGCATGATCCAGTTGTAAAAGGTGTTGGACTTAACAATCAACCAGTATAATAATAGCATACCAAAAAAAAAAAAAATAAAAAAAAAAAAAATGCGATAATGAGAAAAGCGATAGAAATGTTGGAGACATTTGATACTCTGGAAAGCCTGACTGCAAAGCCAGTAAATATAGACATAGACATACTGAAATAGACATTTTAGATGTGGAGGAAAGCATTAAAAGAGAAAGAGACGCCAGAGAAACTTGCAAGGAAGAATACAAGTTAAAAACTAAATTTTTAAATATAGGATATACAGGGTTTGGCGCACTAATTTGTTACATAAATATTTCGCATAAGCCAACGTACACGAAGTGTCCTTGCCAAAGACAGACTTTTTCACTTGATAAATAGCTTAGCATCTGCAGAGCAGAATGGAAGGCTAAATTACGACAAACCTTTCAAAGCAAGACTCCACTTATGGTGACGGCATTACAGAACTGTCGATTTGTTTTGCAAAGACAATTGTTTTGGTATAACAATAATTTAGACGAACTAAAAACAATATCTTCTATTAAATAAATGACAAAAATAAAACCAACACTTTTTTCATCTTCATTGTGAGGTTCTAAAGACTAGAAGAGCTTTAAAGCTTTTCTAGTCTTTAGAACCTTACAGTGTAGATGAAAAAATTCCAAGAGGGAATGATTGCAAATGGTGACACTGAAGAAAATATTGAAGTCTAATGTTTGAAGTCTATAACACTTTTTAATCATAATTGGAATAGTTACATATATATTTGAAAATAAAATCAAGCAAAGCGACGAAGAAATTGGAAAGATAATGAATGATTTTAACACAAATATTACTGACTTGAACAAGAAGATAACATAAAACACTAATACCATGAAGGAGTGATTTAATCCCCAAAATATGAAGATGAATATAATAATGAAAGCATGATTAGATGCATGAATCCAATTTATCTATTATTGTTTGTGTAAGAAGATGAACGCAATACAAGTTGTCACATTTGCTGAACTTTGCAGGTTACAGTAAAAATATAAATCACGGAACATGTAGTGTCACTCAAAATTGAATTAAACACGGAAATGGGCTTAAATGGACTCGATTGTTTTGTTTTATGGCAGTAATATAAAAACAATTGTTACTCTTAAATAACGTAACTGTGCCTACAGCACATTTTTTGACAGATAAATACCGCAATGTATACTCAACTTATTTGAGACTACAGGAGTTAATAACGAGTTAGACATGACACAACCCTAGAAGAACTACACACATAAACTGCAGAATTTGACGCAAACAGAGCAAAGTCACTGGATTACTCGAATGAAAAATTGAAAGAAGAAGGTCTAGTAGTGACACAGACTTTAATGATGCTTTTGATTTATACGCTTCTACTTACCCTGACACATCTTCTGACCCAAAAAATAATGTAAAAGTACAAAGCCTAGACAACCTAAACTGAATGATTTATACCAACCTTATACATTGCACTTGCGATGGGTGATAGTGTTTATGTCGCTTACAAGTTTCTTTAAATAGAAAGTATACAACTTTTTTCGAGCATATACATTCAAAGTATTTTCGCGTTCGATAAATACATAACAATCCAATACATCACTGGATGGCATACACCCCGAGCAAAATTAAATCTGAACAAACTTTACAGATAACAATTCTAAAGCTAAACTATATTGATTGTATCAGGTTGTTTCATTGTGTCGATTGATATGAAGGTAAATTGAAATATTAGCAATGCGTTGATAAACGGTTTGGGTAAAATGCTCGTAAAAGACACTTCCATATCTCACGGAAGCGATGATCTTTTTATATTGGATTGCTATACTATCTTCATAATATACAAAGATTTGTGGTTTCCTGTTTCAGTTAGAACAAATAGGATTGGTCAAGGCATTATGAATGTTCAATTGAAATCATAATGGCAGGCGTAGGTAATGCACACAATACTGGTACTGAAGCTAGAGAGTTTGTGGTGCATGGAAAGAAGTTAGAACATTATGTGACTTTCAGATACTAACAAATAATTATCCACTATGTCCTTGCGCTCTTCGACAGGAATTTAAAATTTACCGCAACACTTGCAAAAGCATCGGAAATGGTAGAAGGTTATAACACAGACAATTAACTTGAAAGCATATTGCCTCTAGGAGGATACGATTACTTTGGAGTCAATTGTGCAATCAGTTATTGACTAAAATGAGAATGGAATTTCTTTATTTTATTACTACATCGCTAGGGAGAGAATTGTAGACATACCAAGCAATGCAACTTCGAAATATCCAACACATGATTATTTCAGAATGAATTTGAAGGGGTTTTTTAATATTGTGCAAAATCAGCAGAGAAAGTGATCCAGAAAAAGTTGTACAACATAATAATATACAAAGTCTCAGTGACTGTATAAAGTCTTGCAAATATGGTATATCTCTTCTCTAATGATTTAAGGTACAAGCAGAAATCTGATGGAATGTGATTTTATTGTCCAGAATGTGTCATACTATGCCTTCGGCACACGAAAAATCTTGTACGATGAATTCTGCGTAGCAGGTATGCCCTCGGCATTGCACCAGGAGGCACGCGAAGAGAAAAACGAATTGGGAAATTCAGTGTATGAACAGAGAGTAGATAGTTATTCAAACTGTGGACTTCATCACCACATGCAGGTAGATTGGAATAAATGGATTGGTTCATTAATTTCATTGAATTATCGGAAATATTTTCATCATTTGGGTTTCATTTTCATTGTCAGACATGCACACATTCATGACATTAGATTCATGCTTAATGGAAAAATGTTAAATCAACTCATTTTCCTCCATAACTGCTCACATACTGTCATAGCTTAGACTGAACCTGGGAAATTTACCACCTTCACCGGCCATATCTCGCAATATCAAAGACTGCCTTTTCTATTTCTTTCTGTTTTCCAACGATTGCAGACGATTTCTTATTTGCATGACATATTGTTTTACATGTATTCGACTTCATTGTTGCTTTGGGTATACTACAATACTTTTCTTTAGCTGCAACAGACAATGATAATCTTTTTCGAATATTTACTGAAAATAGGCTTTATAAGCATTCCAAAAATATAAACGGGTATTTTCTACTGAGTGATTTAGATTTTATGGTAATTACAACACATATAGCCGAGTTTGTTTATATGTCTGGAAAGGAGGTCAAAATGTGCATGTCTGAGATCAATAGACGTCTGAATTTGCACGTGGCTATATCGTGGTACTATCCCAATATCACTCTGATTTAATGATTTAATGGATACATTGCATCGAGTGAATGCAAGCTCTGGTCGCAGGATAAAGAGGAAGTGAGAAATAGTAGCAATATGCGCCGCTGGGCGAGGGCGCTGGCGATCAAAATTAACATTTTTCTTAAAATGGCAACCTCATTACCCCTGCTACTTTCTCCGCTTTCGTATGTAAATAGCGGATATTATTACATTCGAATGTATTCATAGTTGAAAGGTTAAATGTCTATATTTAGCGTATATGACATTCGGCCTTTTCCACAACATATTCGGCGAAAATAAACGACAAAAGAATTTTTTAAACAAACATATACGCTTACCTACGCCTGCTTTTTATCTACATTGGATTTCTTTTTACGAGAATAATGGCAAACTATGTTCGAATATTGTGTAAAACCCCGTAACTACGTCTTTTTTAAAGGTCACCCATGACAGCAAGAACGGTAACTCTTCCTGGCACGTAGGTACGTAAACGATGTACAGTGAGAATAGTATGACATTAACTGGGTTAAAAAAATTTTAAACCATTTTTCAGAATTTTGAAGAAAAAAACCCCAATTCATGTAAAAAAATTTAAATATCAATATTACTAATGTCATAATAAAGATTTATAGCGTTTCTCTATTTTAAAAAACCCCAACATAATCATAAATATTTCTTGAGAACCAACTCAGTGCCAGTTCTTTCTCCCTCACTCCATTCCACATTTTAACACTTTTTGACTCTTCTTCACGAAGTCTGTAATATTGTTCAAAATAATGGTCAGAATTATTAAGAAAATATCGCAAATATGGGACATCCACAATTTAATACTGCAGCATCCAAAAATTACACCTTAGAAAATCCAGACTTACTGTAATGACAAATTAGTGGAAAACTTGTGCAATATGAAAAGCTGAATGAGGAATTTGTCAAGAATTTTGTCCATATGACCCATATCGCTTGGGCCTGTCCAGTCTGGCCTAACGGGCTCACTCGGTTTTTATCTTTCTATTCATAGATCACTGATTTAATGATTAAATCTGACTCTGACTGAGACTATTATGTTTGTTTGTGCTATTTTATCATTGATTTTATTTTTCAAGATATGAAAATTGACTAAGAATATCTTATTATAATTAAACATTCAGAGGCTACAAACCTTGTTTCTGCCTGAGAGATCACGTATTGGTGTACTTGAAATAATTGAATTATCCACTTCAAATCCGTTGATTGGTTAGAAATAGTCCATGTTAATTTTACATACATATGTCACACACTTTTCTCTCCTTATGATCATAACGCGACAGCAAAAGACAGGTTCACGTATTCTGAACTCACTCAGTATGTCAATTTATTGTTCGCATTACTCACTAGGAAGATAACGTATTGATATTTTCAGAGAATGAGCTCGTCCTACTGACCTGGTTACAATCGGGAAATTCCTTTTGGCTCGAGTTGATAGTAGCAACAGACGTTGCCGCTAGATGGCGCTGGCGATCAAGATTAACATTTTCTCAAAATAGCAACCTCATTAGACCTGATACTTTTTCCGCTTCCATATGTAAAAAGCCGACATTATTACATCCGAATGTATTCATGGCTGAAACGTCATATGACATTGGGAATTTTCATAACATATTCAGCGGAAATAAACGACAACAGAATTTTTCAAAATGCAGAAAACTATATAAAAACAAACAAAAAAACCCCCCACACCTACGCCTGCTTTTAAATACTCTGAAATTCTGTTTAGAAGAATAATGGTAAAATGAGTGCGAATATTTGCGGTATTACTTTTGTTGTGGAATGTATTTTCGAGGTTGGACTTGACATGTGACTGGGACAATCAACGAGATAATATCACAGTTTGACCATCTACTCTAGATAAGATTCTTTTCTAGAGACACTGGCATTCGAATTAAAATTTTCGTATTTGGTATAGGCGAATAAGAGGTAAAAGTTAAACCATTTTGCATAATTTGGAAGAAAAGAAAACAATTCATGTCATATTTTGTGAATATCAATATGAATATTATCATAATCAAGTAGAAAAAGTTGATCTTTAGCGTTGCTCTTTTTAGAAAACATAATCATAAATGTTTCTTGAGAACCAACTCCGTCTCTATCTGATTTCATATTTTAACACTTGCCTCTACTTCATGAACTGTGTAATATTGCTCAAAATAATGATCAGAATTATTTTTGGGGGTCATTGATTCTATTTTAAAGATATGAAAATTGATCAAAAATATCTTATTATAACTAAATTTTAAAATGGCAATTATTATTTACTAAATTGTGATTTCAGATCTGTGTATATATGTACAAGAACACTGTAATGAATATGCACTATTGGTTTTAAGAGTAACATATCATTTCAAATTGTTTATGACTCAAAAATATGTTATGTCATGCAAAAATGTTAGGTGGACGCTTGATTAAAAGGCACATTAAGGCTTCAAAAGTACCTGGAACACAGAAAAGTGAATTTATTCTTAAAGCTTAATGTTCACAAAATGTATCTATATAACCACGTGTAAGAAATATACAAATTTCAGCATGAAATAATATACGGTCAAGAATTTGCAAAAGGTGACCAAACACCAATATAAAAATGGTGGATGGTGCATGTGTCTGAATGCTTCCAATGAATTTATTTCAAAAGATATCATAAAGATGGGTTCATTTTTTAATTCTGCACACGCAAATTATGCAGAAAACATGCCATTTTAAGAGTCACATATAATTTAAACTTGTGTATCACTCAAGAATATGGTATTTCATGCAAAAATGTAAGGGGGGAGGGCTAGTAAAAAGCACAGAGCGGCTTCAGAAGTAACTGGAACATAGAAAAAGTGAATTTATTCTTAAAGCTGAATGTTCAGAAAACGTTTCTATATAACCATATGTAAGAAATATGCAAATTTCAGCATGAAATAACATGAGGTCAAGAATGTGCAAAAGTGACCAAGGACCAATATTAAAAATGGTGGACGGTGCATGTATTTGAATGCTTCGTGTGAATTTATTTCAAAAGATATCATAAGATGAGTTCATTTTTAAATTCTGCACACTCAAATTATGCAGACAACATTCAATTTATATATATTATGTAACTCTGAAAAAATCATCCCCTGTTGCTAGAAATAGTAATCATTTTCCAGAGTGGGGGAGGGGTGAGAGATAGATTATGTGATAAAACGAATCAAAAACCTGAATTTAAATTGACTTTGTATGTAAACAATGCAATACTTCATCTTAACTTTGCGTGGTCTTCATCGGTATTTCAAAGTGGTCTCACTTGTGCCTGGAAACAGGTAAATAACGTTTAAAGGAGACAAGGTCAACGCTTATTTATAAGATGAAATCGTCAACACTACACTCTGAACCATGCTTATCAAATCAGGTCGTCTTTGCAGGCTTTCCCACAGGTGGTCCTGCCTCAGCAGCAGAGGCAGCCAATAAATGACCCTTGAACAAATATAAATGCAGCAAGTTGGTATTGTGTGTTATAATGTCTCAACAAAAGCTCCCCTATATCGCTGATGAATTATGCAACTTGCTTCCTTTGGCCTTTTTCTTTCTCGGCAGTAGTCATTGATACGAGGAAAGTGAAGAGTGATTCATTACTCTGAACACCTCAAACTAGGCCGTGATAATCGTTTTATCTTCGATGGCCACCGAGTACATGTGCTGAGACTGCTTTGTGCGGCCGCAAGAATTTCTGAATAGACACGTATTCGTTTGTACAGCCGTAACATAATTATTCTGCCATGGAGGCCAGCCACACCGGTTACTATTGATATAGCTACGACAGCAAATCCGACCGGTGTGCCTATGATAGTTGCTTTAATCACGGTTCCCATCACAGGGAATTTTTACTCTGATAGTTTCCTCTATATCTTCATTATATAACTTTTTCTGTAGATTTCTCCTGTCATTCAAGCATACGAAAAGAAAGAACGACTCAGACAAGCTTTCACAATTTCTAAAATATAAATTTAATTTCCTAAAATATTAAATATTTCAAACAAACAAAGTGAAAGAATTAAAAATAACTTACAGTTTAGAAATTCCTAGATAATCATAAATGTCCTATTGAATTTTGATAATCCGGAAGTTAATCCAAAGTATTCCGAACGAAGTCACAAATGTGCTGATATGCCACAAGAACACAGTTTTAAATCCAAATGCTAATAATCCCAGGTAAACTCCTGTGAATGTAGAATATTGTTAAGCTCCTTGAAGAATAGTACTTAAATCCAAAATGTACTATGTATATAATTGAATTTCACCAGCTGATTTTACAAACAACAATAATCTTCCTCAATAAATTTAAGATTCTGATGAACTGCAAAGATTGCCCATTCAGTGGTTATATTAGCATTATATAGTCTCTTACGACGTAAAAGAGAATTTAAACTTCTAATACTGCGACTTAAAATGAGTTCTGTCAACAACCTTCTTTAACCAATCAGAAACGAGGTCGCGCATGTTACTACTTGTAGTGCATTTGCACTACAATTTAAGTACCTTATTACAAATCAATAAGATATTGACATAGGATTCAGGTCATAAAATCTGCACGCGCCACCCCGTGATTTCTTCGTTGTAGGTTTAGCTGACCGACATAATTATTGATCTTCCCAGGACATAGCATGACTCATGTAAACATGTTAAAGTACATTGTACTTTACAAATAGCGTAGGCTACTGAACTAAGGAATTATATTACAATGATTATAAACCCAAATGATAACTATTATAATTTAAAGATAATACATAGTGCCGTAACAATATGTATATATATATATATATATATATATATATATATATATATATATATATATATATATATATATATATATATATATATATATATATATATATATCTGTGTGTTTGTGTTGCCTGATTGGTTGCTTCATTAGTTCAGCAATGTATTTCTTTCTTACTTTCTGCCTTTCTCAGTAATCTTAGTCTCGAGGAACTTTACTATTCTCCTACCCAGTAGAATATGTAATGTTAATACCACATGCGAACATATTTTAACAAGTTAACCCAATATAATTTCCAGATATTTCAAAAAATAAATAAAAAATAAAACGAATGACTGTAGTTCCTCTTATAAATTTAATTTGAAATTTAATTAGTGAAATACTCGAGATGGATTGGAAGAGATGTTGACTATGTGATTAAGGAAAATATATAACTGTGTTTATTCAAAAAACGAAGTAAATGTGAATGTTATAAACATGAAATGCAAGTAAAAATGATATAATGAAAGCAAAGAGCGCCACAAAGAGCACCAAAAAGAATGAAAGATAAAAATAGAGATGAGTAAAATGCATGCATGAAAAACTAACTGAAATAAAGATACCACAACTGTTACAATTTCAAGATAATTCAAGCAAGAATAGTAAAAATCCTTTATATCAAGATGATGATGATGATCAATATATAATACAAGCAGGAGATCATATACAAATTGATGATACTGCATATCTTGCTACTGCTTTTGATGACATTTGCTCCCACTGGAGATTATAGTGTCTCACTGCAATTTCTCAAATTGTACCAGGAGGACATAAAGAAATTAATTACAATACAATTTCAAAGAATATTTTTAAAAATCGAACATAAACGCTATATCATATAAAACCCGAAGGTAATAAAGTTAAAATATGAAGAAAACGTGACATCGAAACAATAACACCACACAGTTTCTTTTAGTAGGTAAAACTGCAAAGGAGTTGGTATTTACATTAGTTTGGACTAAGCAAGGCAAGCACTAATCGTGTCCTGTTGAAGAAACGATGGATACATATCCGTGATAACTTACTGATGTACTGTACATAGACAACCAACGCAATTGTTTGAAGAAATAAAGATGGAAAACAAAGACTCCAGTGTAGCGTTTGGCTAACGTGTAAGACAAGCAGAACATATAATTGATGATTACCATTAGAAAGTTCAAAGTGGAACATTTCTAGCCGCAGTGAAAACTTAATTTACTACACAGGGAAAATAAACAAAGGGTTATGGAAATGAGGTAGACTTTGTCAGTTCGAAAATAGAATCGATGAAATCTGATGTTGAAATGTATGAACAGCGTATTGAATTTCTTTTTTAAAAATCCCTAAAGACCCTCCAAAATAAAACCAAGACAAAAGAAAGAAAGAAAGAAACAAACACCCCCAAAACCCCCAATCCCCCCCCAAAAAAAAACAACAAACAAACTGCAAAGTGTTGAAAGTAATAAACAGCAATTAGTTCAACATCTAACACAGTTGTAGAGAAATCATAGAGAAAACATTGAAAGGATTAACACAAAAATAAGAGAAAAAACATCAGCTGTTGAAAGAAAATGCTGCTATATAACCACTGCAAAGGTTATGCTTATATCAACTTTTACTCTGTTTCTTTGAAAAAACACAATGAAATATGCTGTAACTGGTGGTAGACGAGGAACACATGGCGGTAGTGCTTCATCAGGAAGCAAATATTATCCGTTCGTTGACAAAATGGAAAAAGGCTTTAAAAATATTGGTAATTATTTGTCTGAGTTAGCCAAAAAAAGTGGCATCGATGTAATTGGTAGTGTGATAACTTGGTTGTTTAAGAGTGCTGGTCAGATATTTTTTTTCCCTAGCTGATTACATCATATTACTTGTTTTGGAATCAGTGAGTTGTTATTTGCATTTTCGTTAAAAGTGTAAACAAAACATCGAGCAAAATTAGAAACGAATAAACTGTTTAAAAATTCATTCTTTGTTTGTTTCATGGTCAATCTTGGTTTTGACCTATTATAAATTGCAATCTACCATTTGTACGCCCGAGTATTGTAACTTATGAGTCCTTATAATAGGACGATTATCATCATACTCCTTCCTCTCTACATAATGTGTACTCACTAAGTGTACATTTGGTCAGCCTATTAACATTGACTTAAATACGAGAGTGCGTAATACTTAACATAACTGCCTAGGAGATAGTTTTGCACAGTGTTCATTTTAAGAAGAAGCTGCTGAAACTGTTGACTATTTTAATACATGTATGTAACTGATCTAATAAAATTACTGCTTCTTGCTGGTTTGAAAAGCAGTTTATGTTACCATAGAAGTCAATTAGGGTTCTGGAAGAGGAAACTTAACTTATTTCCACTTACTGTTGATATGAACGACAACGATGATGATGATGATGATGATGATGATAATGGTGATTATGACGATGATGATGATAGTGACAATCAATTTGCATAACTTACTTGACAAATACTATTGTCATGTGCTCATGTTGTTTCCACAGCACAAAGTTGAAACTTTGAATCAAATGCCTATATTAAACGCAGATGTAATGTTCAAATTTTTACGCATCATAGTGCAACTCAATATCTCAAATCCAAGTTGCAAAACGAAGTAGGTTATTTACTGCCGAGAAATGGAAAGCACAAACGTTCTCACTTGCCAGTTATATGTCTTAATTTGACGTTTATGTCAAGGTAAATGCAAATCACACGTGATCAATTTGATTGGCTTGCGGTTACGAAGCGATATAGTTGCATTTATTGGATGACCTGTCAGTTAATTAACATTTGAAGAACTTGTCGGGTCAGGGGCATTTGAAGTGCAAGATATGAGAAAATGTTATCAATTTCTGTGTCAATGTTCGTTAATCGATTGATTGATCAGTTTAGCAATGTATTTATTTGTTTTTGTCTTTCTCAGCAATCTGAGAGTCAAGAAACTCCATTATTCTTTTTGTCTGTAGGCAGAGTAATATTTGAGATCACGGCGAACATGTCTTGACAGTGGATTTTAGTGGATTGTATAAGATATAATCTGTTGAAAGGGGATTGACACAGCTCGAAACAACCAGCTTTGTGTTAGAAGCAAAGAGAAACTAAAATGCGCAATGTAGAGGTCCTTTAAGCGTTAAGGCAGGTACTGGTTATTCATTTAATAAAATGTTTGATATTACCTGTACACGTTTGTTGGGTACATCGATCCGGTAAAAGTGCGTAATGCTTTCCCAAATTCATACTGAAGTGGAATAGGGTTTAGTAATAAGCTGAGTGCACTTTGTACCGAGCATTTAATATTCATATCGGGTCACGGGCACTTGAAGTGCGAGAGGTATTCTCAATCTGTAGTGCGGATATTTTTTTATTGTTTCGTATTTCAACATCATAAAATAATCTTCAGATGCGTTTGGAATGGCGTATTTCTTTGAGGAGGCATGCAAAGAGACAAACGAACTCGCAAATTCAGTTCATATCCAGAGATTCGTTGATTCTTCAGTCCTTGTTAGGCTATTGACATCTGTCGATTTAATCATCACATACAGATGGAGTGGAAGAAATGGGATTGGAGCAGCTGCTTGAGCGCCTTCTTTCCAGAGTTATATATGAAACTGATTCCAAGAAATCGTTTACATAAGAATTTACCGAACTTGCTACAATTACAATATATCGTCTGCTATTCCGTGTTAAGTCTTGCCTTAATGTTTTTTAAAATTATTATTTTTGGGAAATGTCAATATTGTTGAGCTTAAAAATTAGGAAATATAATTAACAATATGTTACCTTGAAACTGAAATGATCTTGCCGAAAAACTTAAAGGTGTACCTTAAAAAAGCTGCCATAATTTATAGTGCGCTAGCAACATCTAAATCCCACAAATGATAATACTACTATATCAGCGTCTGTTAAAGGCAACTAGATTATCATTTTCATTCAATATTGTACCTTTGAAAACTGTGTCTGCTAAACCAAATTTTGATATTAAGTTCCTATTTGAAACAAAGATGGCGATATTTTGTTTATTATCTCTTGTGACAAAGAAAGTATATATCATATTGATTTATGATGATTTTCCCAATATAGCCGCTAGTAATTGTACCCTTAAAATGTGATACATTAAAGAAAAACAAAATATATCAACTTATAACAAAATAATATTTATTTTGTATTTCTTTGTTAGTCAAACAAAGTGTTAAAGTGAAGTGGGAAAGGTTGAGATGAATTAGTAGGAGGGTGTTTGAGATGTTGTTATTGGCTCTTACTAACAGCGCTGTAATTAATTCAGACTGAAACAGGTGGAGTTGAGCAATTTGATTGACAACTTGTATGTAGATTCGCAAGCATTCACTATTTTTGTTATATCAACAATGATCTAACTAGTTGTTGTATATTCTGATGTGATCTTTGTCCACTGTCCAATGTAATCAGTTGTATTGGTATGCAGATAAACAGACAGAGAGTTATAGAGAGTAGTTAATTTGTTGCAGTAGCAAGGGTACTAATTTTCAAGTTGCAAGTAGCATAGTCAGTTAACATTCATAGTTAAATGCCACTAAATTTGGCAATACTTACTTTGACGTGTTTAATTTCATAGTTTACACGTACACAGGAAATGACAACAGTTTTAATAAATTTACATCACATAGATTAAGTGTTTGAAACCTTTAAAGATATATTTTGCTTTTGGAACGTTATTCAGAAATAAATTGGGACTTATTTTCCCAAACTCTTAACTGATATTTAGTCACAATCTCGACTTGTTGCGTCTTAGCCATGCATTAAAGCAATAATTGTAACTCTCTTTACTAATTTAGTACTCTTGTTTCATAGGAGAACTGAAAATAATGATAATACTATTTCATTGGCAGGAAAATGGAATAAGAAATCAACACATGTAGATTTCTGCACAAATGATTGGGCAGTAGGATAAAGATTGTAAAGAGCAAGTGAGATATAGTACCCATTTTCAGAGAGAGAGAGAGATAGAGAGAGAGAGAGGGGGGGGGGGGGGGGCAGGTATGTGATAACACGTGTCAAAACCCTGAATTTAAAATGAGCTGTTATATAAACAAAACAATCTTCCATGATTCCTCAAAGTAAAATGCATATACTCTGTCTTAACTTTTCATGGTTTTGATAGGTGATTCAAAGAAGTCTTACTTGTGCCTGGAAATCGAGGTAAATAACTTTTAACGGAGACAAGGTCAAGGCGTATTGACTTGAAGAAATCGGCAATACTGCACTCCGAACCAAAAGAATTAGACGAGGTCGTCTTCGCAGGCTTTCCCGCGGGTGAAGCAGAGGCAGTGAATACATGACTCTTTCACAAAAATCAATGCAGCAAATTGGTATTACCTGTTACAGTGTATGAACAGAAGACGCCCTATATAGATCATGAATTGTGCTGATTGTTTCGTTCGATCTTCCAGAGCAGTAATCAGTAATAATATATAAGGGATGAGTGACTCATTACTTCAAATGTGTCACAAGCTTCTTTTATTGAACTGGAAGTCAAAACTGTCACACAACAAAAGATACTTTAGAGGATTTCTTTCGGGCTTTTGATTTTTTGTATCATAGCTCTATCATTTCAAATACTCAAAGATAAAAACACAAAGTGCGGAAAGTCGGATCATCAAAATCCGGCTTATTTTTCCGAAAATCTGGCGAGAATAACATGTCCATTCTATGTGCCTGGTTTTCTTAACCACTCGGAAACCGAAAGCTTGCGATGTCAGAGGCGTGAGTTCGCTTTGTATACCTTGAGTGGTACAATATGCAAGAATGCATTGTGTAATTGCCCAAGGTTTTACTTAATATGTGGTTCTACGCTATACAGCGAACCCGGGAGAAGAGTAGAACCTAACCCTTTTGTAAGCACGACTCCCCCCAAAAGTAGTGAAACCATCTGAGTAGTCAACAACCGACATATTTATTGTAACTATATTTCCTTGAAACATTTTACTTCTTACGCGAGATTTCTCGTCGAGCCCAAACAACACAATGTAAAAGAAAGAATACTATAGCCCAACAATCGAGTCCCAATATTTCTTGCACGGATATGTTTGTGTGGTAGAATATGATTAGAGAGCATAGGTGGATTATGGCATAATCCGAGACAATAGAACAGGGACAAAAAGTGGAAAACATTAAAGCTAAACGAGTGAGTACAGCAGGCAAAGGTTAAAATATCAGAGGACACAAATGCAGCTATTATCACGTCAGTGTAATCTACGCGTGAGTGAGTTTAGGTGCAAAGGTTAAAATGTTAAAGATAAACAAATGGCGGGAAATATGAAATAGGATTACGTAAATGGAAAATTAAAAGAAAAAAATGAATCGTAAAGAAGGTTAGTTAAGACTTCTATATTATGATACAGAAAGCCCAGTCGCTTGCAAACAGACAAATCTATTGTGAAAAATAAAATAAAATAAATAGAATTAAAAATAAAATAGATATATTCTAATTTGAAGGAATGGTTTCCGAACACTCTATCTACACATTACAGAATCAAGTCAAAAATCGATTTCTGTACACGAAAGTCTTCGCTACCCATGTGGATGATGAATTATAATCGGACATCGTTGACATGCAATTTTATGAGGGTGAAAATGGAGGAAATTAATGTAATTTGATTGTGTTGTATATATATATATATATATATATATATATATATATATATATATATATATATATATATATATATATATATGCATGGTGTAATAATAATTGAAGAGGGGAGACAACATATATAAGACATTTATGGAAATGCTCAATAAGAGAAAACCAGACATAATATTGTTTGAAAAAAGGAAATAAGTGTATAATTGAAATTTTAAAGAATTATTGCTAAAAGAATATAACGAATAGTTTTCTACATATTAAAAAAAGTCCCGTATGGTAGAAAGATTGAATGGGACTCTGAAGACGAAAATATGGACGTACTTTGCTAATAATAAAACTAGAAAACTGAAGATATATTACCTAACCTTATTAATGGATATAATAATAGCTACGGTAAGTCAATTGATATGAATCCAATTACAGTCAGTGACCTCAAACATATATCTAAGGTATGGATTAACGTATTTGGTTAACTTAAGACTGTTTCATGTCGCAGAATCAAAATATAAAAAAGCCAACTGATCGGATCTCAGAATATAAACATAGATTTAAAAAAAAAATCAAACAGTCAATTTTAGACGACCATACTGTGATTATTATAGGAAGAATTAAAGGGAGGGAATATTGAGGAATTATTTTTCTCACGAGGATCATTATCTCTATACGACAAACATGATCATGTATTTAAAGTAGAATAAAAATTGAGGTGAAATATAATCATCAAAGAACAAACAAAGTTGCTTGTAAATTGGAAAGCATATAATGATACTTTTAATGATTGGCGGGTCCAATGAAAATAATATGCTACTAAAATAGTTGCGTACAATAATCATATGCGCAAATTTGGTAGTGTAAATGGAGACAAATGCATGTTACAGTTGTGATGAAAATAAATCTGTTGACCAGATGGAATGTTGAAACGCATTCAACAGAAGCTGTAAAAATATGCATATGTTATGAAATCGAACTGGTACCATAATGGAAGAAATGACAAAATCAGAGAATACAGTGAAAACACTTGCGAATGTGGCAAACTATTAAAAGGGACTCAATGTTTATTCATAAGAGAAGTACATTTTCACACTGATTTGTTTCGCTGGAAAAACAGTACATAAATACATCGTTAAAATTTTACTGAACACCAAAGTACCAAATCTAAAAATTAAACAATCATAAACAAAACCCCAGAAGATTATGGATAATAAAAACAGCTAGACACATAACATCATGATTTTGCTTTTACATTAAATCAGTACACAAATAACTGAGCGAAGCATGGAGAGCAAATCTTATGAACCTATATTTTACAAAGGAGAAGACAGTACAAAGAATTTACGAGTATTTCCAAGAAATTGCAAAACATGTATACTAAGAACTAAGACCAATAAAGGCTGATAAAATGATATTAAGGAAGATAAGAAGTATTATTTATCCAGTGACACATGTGTGAAAGGGAGTTAGAAGACGAAGTTTATTTATAGAATGCAGACGAACTTACCACAGCCATGATCATGATCACTTAACTAGCAAATACAGCGGTCCTGCACATAGAGTACAATTTAAATTGCAAATATCCAAACTATATACCACTATTTATTCATAATTTTTCTGGTTATGAATCTCCTCTGATTATCAAAACCCTAATAAAAAGATCAAGATATAGGAATAATACCAAAGATAGGTTTCGTTTACTAAGGATTTTGTATTAGATAGATTTGAAAAAGACGCTAAAGACGTTTTCGTAAAAACAAACAATCAGATGTAGAGATAGTTTATAGATCAATCACTAGAACAATTTGGAAAATATTGTAAACGAATATAATTGAGCGGAAACCATGAAGTACTTTAGTTAAATGAAACCAACGTATTTGAGAAAAGATATCTATCCATACGAGAACAAGGCCGAATTTGAAAAGCTTAATAAAACTGAATTACCATGAATTGAAAAACGGTATTAAAGTTTCTCGATATCAGGGATAGCAGATGACGATTACCAGTGTGTAAAAGATGTTATAAAACATTTCAAAATGAATTCTCATGATGACTTCATGACTAGTACGTGAGGAAAGATACTTTAATGAATATGTGATATTGGTGAAGAGTTTGGAAATGTCTGCATGAATAGTTACAAACTAGATCCAGCATATTATTTCACTGTACCTTGGCTATATCATGATGCTAGTTCTAAAATACGTAAGGTAAGACTTGAATTGATCACATATTGTGATATGTTCCTGACGATTGAATCAGAAACTAGTGAAGTGATTAGCATGATGCCAAATAGATACGGTAAATCAAATCACGAGTACAATGTCAATGTCTAAGTTAATGACTAAGAAAGCAAAATGAAAGATGATGGAGAATACGATAAGTCAAGGTCATTCATTATTTATCTGGATTACAGCAGTGTGTGCGACTAGGCAATGTGCTAACCCATGCCTGAAAAAACTTGAGCTGTGCAACCAAGCAACAAATAAAAACCATCGAAGACAATTAAAAGTCTTGGAATGACAACAAAGTTAGAAATGCACAAAGATTATATAATTACCGAAACTGTAAATCAGCAAAGGATGCATTCAATTAGATCCTGCCATCATGAAATATATAATATTACGAGGAATAAACTTGCTTTAAAGTATATCGACGAGACATATTTAGTGGATAACATGACCCACTTCAATATGGTCATTATTATGCCACGTTACAATCAAACGGATAATCCAATCTCATTAAAAGTTTGTCTTCTTTGTTTTGTTTTAATTTTCAACTGTTTCGTCCTTCATTACCACACGTACTACATTTTGTTCATGCAAAATATGTGCCATAGACATTTTTATCTTGTGAGTAAAAAAAATCCCACTTTAAATCTAAACATTTTGCGAAGACCTTTATAACAGAATTGTAATTTTAAACTTGCACCCACACATATATTTCGTAATGTCTACCTCAGGATGCTAACTTGGTTAGGTTGGTTGCCTTTCTCTTTTGCATGCTCAAGCTTAGCACAATCTTCTACCAGAGACAATGTATAAGTTCCCTGGTATTATATTGTTAATGATAATAATAATATAAAGCTCTACGCAACAAACTTCTTTACTACATACGATTGTTAGACAAAATGGTGCAAAAAGTTCGTGAAACAATATACTTTCAGATATTAGTATATCATCCAACCCCTTTTTGTATTCATCCAAACTTTTTTAATATCATCAATTGTAGTATGTATTGCAATACTCTTTGTATTCATATATGTGTTTGAATGTCTATATGCTTCCTTATATTTTTTACTTAATTGTATCAATTTTTCCACTTAGCACAAATGCTTTTTATCTACTTCAGCTTTAAATAGATCTCTTTCTATTGTACACTTTTGTTCCATGTCATAAAACTATTGTCTTAATTGTTTCGCACTTTTAGCTATGTTGGAAATACTTCCTTGTATCACACTGATATTATTCAATTGTCTAGATCAACGTATTTTGTGTTTCTATATTTGAGTTTCTATTCCAGCAGTAAGTTCATTTTTGAGAATTGGTACTCCCTGATCTCTTTAAAGTTTTAAATTAGTGATTGATTAGCCGTAGCTCATTCTCGAAGATCTCACACTATCAATCACATTTAATTTGGTTTTGTTTTCATCCATCTTGTTGCTTATTTCTGTTACATCATTCTTTTTCTTTCAACTGCAACATTGTATTACTGTTAGAGGTGATCTTTTCTTACATTTTTATTACAGTACTTTACAATTATTAACTAATTTGTTGTATTATCTCTTTATCGCTTTGCTTGATTTCATTCTTTTTAAGTCTTTCTTTAACTGTTCTAACTATGATTGTGAGGTACCTAGGAATTATTTCTCAATGTAACTCTCTAATGCATCTATCTCTGAGTTTATTATTTGTTCAATCGGTTGCAAGTATTGTTGCATTTAATCTGATACCTTTGTTACATTTTGTGATTCTATAATATCATTAGGCAAGATTTTAAATCTCTGCGTAAACAAGTCATGTACTTCTATGATATTTTTCAAGTTTTCGTCAATTTGATTTTACAAGTTTTCAATTTTAGCAGCTGTTTCAATTCCACTCTGTTCCGCAGATGTTAATCTATTGTTTACTTATTCTCTTCATGCTTTAATATTTGCAAAGTCTTACATATTTCTGCATCAGCACGTCTTTGGACAAAGTAGGCACTGAGACACCACGGCTCCGATAGTTTAGCAGAACAAAGTGAATTGGGCAGAACGCTGTGCAACTAATGGCTGTGGCATTTCTTTTTGGCACTTTTATAACTTTTATAGGCTTACACATGCATTACAATTTTTAAAAAGTGCATTTGAATATTGGAGAAAAATTGCTAGACGTAATGTAAGTTTAGGAAGCAATGTAATTTGCATCTCGGTGCATAAGAAAAAAATAAAATTAGTATCTGTTCATCTTGTGTTCCTGTTGACAACACTGCTCAAATATTAGTACAAATATTTATGATATTTTGGATAAAGATTTATTGGTTAGGATTCAAAATTACATGCCACATGGTATATGTAAATTAGATTATATTTCAGATGTCATGCTCTATGTACCTAGCAAAATGGGAATAAGAACAGCAAATGTAGTAGACTACAATAACAACCTAAAACACATCTTGATTGCTCTTAGTCTAAATACTGAAAATACAAATGAACTAATGAAAATATTATTACCAACTCTGAAAAACAATCTATAATGGTATTAAAAAAACAAAAAATAGAGGTAAAATGAGTGATAGCAATGTAGTTAGTGAAATGAAACATATCCGTACGAAATCTAAAATATTTTGGAGTGGTAGGTTTTAAATCGATCAGTAAATACGCATGTGTCAATAGCGTGGCATCGTCATAAGCATAATTAAGCCAGGTTCTTCCTAACTTTTTGTCAAGACTTGAACTTGAGATTAATCTCTTGAACTTTTAAACAACACTTCATTATGAGCATTAAGGCTGATCGTACGATGCGATTTACTTTGCTGAAATACATTTTGAGTAATCTAAATAATACTGGGATTACGATGATGTCCTTTTCGTGTAAACCGAAGTTTAAATTCTTCTTTGTATTCTCCTAACATGTCATCGAAGATAACGAGATGCGATTAACCAGAGTCAGACACGATCCCATCGTCTTCGCGAGGAATCCCTTCTACAAACGAAATGGATTCTCCTAGACTTTATTTTAGTCACATGTAAGCGGATTGCCACTCTTGAAACACCACACGATACCTTGTGGAGGACGACAGAAAAAAAGTTATTTGTGTTAGATCACGCGTTTGACAAATTCGATTTAGCCTGAACCACTTTGTCCAGTAATCAACATGTTAAATGGATAACGAAGATACAGTGCATCCCAGATTTGACGATCTGATCTTTCGTCAATACCTTTGAGAACGGAAGATGCAGCCATAACTCTCGAGTAGTTTGGAAAATTCTGAGACGATCACAAAGAATGCACGACATTGTATATGTGTTTAAGATTTTTTTCATGGTACAGAAAAACAAATAACATTTTTAAAAAAAAAGTTCATGTTTTGTTTCTTTCATCAGTAGCACAGGTCGTTTGCATAGTCAGCCACCTCTTGTTTCCAAGCGTCGAATCCGAGACTTTTCCAATCACGTACGTTGTTCCAGTTGTAAATCTGTTGGTATATCCAATTAGCCACACACACTTCTTGGTAAGCATGAAGAGTAGATACAGTGCGCCGAATTTCTTCTTCACATAGGATTAGAGAAGTTGTATTTATCACTAATCGCAGCGGTTTTAACACAATTAATTTTTCGTGCACAGATAAAGTTTTGGCCCTCATGTCCTTGCATGGTGATATATTACCAAAGAGAATCTGCCGATAAACGAAATCCAAGAATTCGGTTATTAACACACACACACACGACATGTCGTCCCCAATTCAAAGGAGTTGTATCGTCTTGTGGAATCAGTTCTTTTACAAGTAGTCGGTAATCCTCAAAGTCTTGAATGATGTCATTAACTTCCTCCCACATAATTTGGTGCAACACTGATGACATAATTCGTGTCATGGCGAATTTTATAACGTGTTTGCAGAAGAATCTTATCACATATTTGCCACAAAACACGAAATAACTCTCTCTCTGTCTCTGTCTGTCTGTCTCTCTTCAGCCATCGTTTTATACCGTTCAGATACCTTTCGTTCATAACTATGTCTCAGAGTGAAGAGTAAAGTTGTTCTTTATGTTTCGCTTGAATCTATGCAAACTCACTGTAAATGTTTTCTCGCAGCTCAGGAGGTAAACGACGAATCTTCTCTTATAAAGTATCCATGAGGATAATAATCTGAACCAAACAAGGGAAGGTAGTGACAGACCGGAGACCATATGTCATGTTCAAGATGAGCTGTATCTTTATATTCCCATTCATGAAGTTTCACACAACATCCGAAGAACTGTTCTTGGACTCCTTGTCCCAAATCGACAAATACTGCTCTCGCTAAAGATTTCGGAGTAGGTTCTTCCAAATATGTAGGCCATTTCCCTTTTAACGTCATGAATCGACTGGAAAAATCACAATAGCAACGCACAACCAAGGGAAGTGTGTATTCTTTTTGATCCGTGATTCTTGATTAGCCTGTGGGATCCTGAGTGATTTGTGAGTGCATGAATGATATCCATCGATGGGAACACAGAAGGCATCGCTTTCGATAGTAGAGTGGCAGGGTAGCGCTGCATCGCTAATGTCGCAACAGCATCACTCTTGTCCCATGACACAGCATCGCACTCGATGTCATTGAACTTGGAGTAATTGGGTCCATCACACTGTTTCTGCATGGAATTAATCTTTCTCGGTGGAAGTCTCTTGTCACAATGATCTTTCTGTCTTGGAACTCTCTCCTTTATATGCTAAAGGACGGTACCTGTATGGTACCGTGTTGTGATCAGAGAGTTAGACTCTTTTCTAGTAGACGATCTGATACACTGTTCCCAAGGGTCGGCTGACGATTTGATGATCAGACAAACGTACAATCTTTTGAGGATGGCCCGTTTTGACACGAAAGTCTTGATCTTGACCTAACTTTAAGGTTTCCCTAAGTACAGGTAGCCATAATTCCCTCAATTCTGGTAGCCGTGGGTCCGCCACTGGGAAAACGCGGAATGTTAGTCGGTCAACGCTCCTAAACGTAACTATTGGTGTCGAGGAAAAGGACACGATCTCCTAAAGGATCCAACACGGAATTTAATTTTAAACGGACATTGGCCATCACGTAAGCAGCAATGACGACATTGCCAAACTCGTCGGGTGGAACAAACTCCATGACGTCTTCGTAATTCACCAAAATCAACGTTCACGTATGATCTCCTCGTGTTTAATAAGTTTTCCTTTATCGTCGACGAGCTGCAAGTGTTGACTTGGATCCACGAAGTATTTAATCTTAGACAATATTGGACGTTGACGTCATTTCATCCATGTCATAATGTACTCACACTGCTCCGCACCTATAAATCATAGGAACGCTCATGGGTATATAGATTAGATCTAAAGTGACGTCACGAGTCCGCTGTATTCTGATTGGAAGATAAAAACACACCCGGACTGAATAATATCACACGCGTTCTGATTGGTGGAACCTACATATCAGTTTCGATCCGCCCGTACGCCATATGTAGAGGCACGTTTGCCCATTGTGTCGTCTCTTCTCACGACAAGTCAAGATGTGCACAAATGGGAAATTATCGACCATTATTTTCAGTATGCTCTTCAATCCAGTCTACCCTGTGTACGTGAACTCATCACCAAGATCACAAACACGGCTATCAAGAATAGAATACTGTATTCTTATAGGAAGGGTGCCTCAAATGAGTATTAGTCAATGGACCAGCAGTGCGGAGAAGCTTGGAACGAAGAACAGTGAAGCGGTGCCACCAGTGTTAACCATCTCTGGTTAACCTCTACAACGGCAATTGTCAGGGCAACCAATATCTGTCAGAAAGAGATATATACTACTCAATAATTGCCAAAAATTCTCTGGTTTGTATGTGTGTATATGTCTTTGTCTTTTGTTTTTCAGAACTAAAACTTAAGCCCCCATGAATGTTTGTGTGTATAGTGTGTGAGCACTCTCATCATTGTGTGTGATAGTATCTAAGTATGTTTGTGTATATGGCGTGTGAGCACTACTAACCTTTTGTGTGATAGTATATAAATATGTTTGTCTGTATAGTTTGTAAGTAAGCACTCCTACCATTGTGTGTGATAGTATATAAATATGTTTGTGTATATGTGTGAATATTTCTACCCTTTTGTCTCCTTACACTGTACTCCTAGAGTTATATGGGGTTATAAGGGTGGTAGGGGGTTGTAGCATTGTTTCTAAGGAGATGATATGGAAGTTTAGGAGGACACGGGTAGAAGGGAAAATTTTAGTTTTGTTTATAAGGGATTTCACTTCTGATTCATCTCCCTTCTTTTATATTCTACCCTTTGTGTGAGTAAGTGTAAGTGTTCGTCAGTAGGTGAGTGTGTGCTCGTCAGTCAAGTGGCGTGTTGGTTAGTAAGTGAACGTGTTGGTCAGTCAAACGGGTAATTGGTTAATACGCGTTGGGGTTGGTTAGTCAAAAAGCGTGTTGGTTAGTACGTTTACGTGTTGGTCAGTAGATGAATGGGTGTTGGTCAATCTATCTGTGTGTTGGTCGGTAGGTATGGGTGTTGGCCAGTAAAAGTGTATGTTAAATCTATGGACATTTTTAACATTAACTTTCTCCTTGTTGTCATAGGGTCATTTTTGTACCCAAAACAAAAACATTTATAGCAACAAGTCGAAATGTCATGTAAATGTTAACAATACGTTTTCCCTTGTCGCCACAGAGTCATACTAATATTAAATTCCCCTTGTCGCCATAGGGTCATACTTCCAAGATGGCGGCCAAAATGTTAATTCCCATTGACGCCTTAGGGTAATTTTTGTCGCCTTGTCGTCACACTATACTGCTTACATATTCCGGTATAACTGGACTTTACAAAACAAAAGAACTGCGTCTAGGCATCTAGCAAGTTTTCGTTTATGTCAAGATCACACCTGAAAACAACTATGAACAATCAGCTGATATCCCCTTGACATTGTGTGTCTCTGTGTAAGTATTTCTCTGGCAAAATTCAAGTGGTCTCTCTTTAGAAAAGGACGGGGATATTTTTTGAATACCAGGATGAAATTTACAAAGATTTGTTTAAACAGTTTATTATATAATGCGCAAATAAACTCATATCATTTAAATGCGTTCATGTTGTACACGAAATCTTAAGTGTATTATCCCTAACAGTCAAAGAAACGGATCTTTGGCCTTTTATGGCTGTTAAAACATTAATTACGAATTATAACTATTTTTTTCGTTTTGTGTTTTTGGTTTCGTCTTTATGTGTGCTGGGGCTTTTAGATATAGTCTTAAAAACACAAAATCATTTGGAGTTATAGGTATTCAATTTGTTTTGTCGTAATTGTTCTGTCTGATTGTGTGCAAATGTTAGTTTTACACTATAAGTAGTTAGGGGTGGGGGGGTAAATAGACTCAAGGGGGGCACTTTGGACTCAAACGGGAAATTAACATGCGGGGGCCTCTCTGGGCTCAAACGGGAGTTTAACATGCGGGGGGCACTCTGGACTCAAACGGGAGTTTAACATGGTTGGCCTCTCTGTCGAACCGTAATGTAGTGACGAAGACAACGTCTACTACCACCATCAAAACGGGGTGGGGGGGGCGTGTTTTTGATAGTGGTAGTAGACGTTGTCTTCGTCACTACATTACGGGTGGGTGGGGAGGGGAAATAGAATTAATCTTTCTTGATAAAGGGGCGGCCCTAAAGACCTCCCAGGTCTGGTCCGACAAGCGGGACAGCTCCTCCTCCTCCAGGAGTCTAGACTCCTCCTACATCGCTTCTTCAGGATAAATGTCGGATGGACCGCTTCTGGTTCCCAATTTTTTCTTCCTTCTTCTCCTCCTTCTCCTCCACTATCCTGTGATCTTCCTCCTCCATCATCGGATTCGGCTGGATAGGCTCCTTCTTCTCCTTCTCCTCCACTATCCTGTGGGAAATTAACATTATGGGACCTCTATGGCCTCAATGGGAAATTAACATTGTGGGTCTCTATGGCCTCATACGGGAAATTAACATGGCGGTAAGAATGGTAGGCAATAATTGGAAAATAACCTTCTGCCTAGTGGCTATATCTATATAGCCTAGAGTTATATATAAAGCATTAATTATACCTCAGATCATGTTGGAGGTGTCAGTAAATTTGCATATATTGTACCTATGTTATAAATAGCTTTGATCAAGGGAACTAACTTATAATAACACTAAAATGGACGTGACTAAATGTTGTATTAAACTTCGGGAACCGTCACGGACTTTAGCGTTGACTAGAAAAAATCCGGAACATTAGATTATAATGGCCTAGACTAAAAGTAACACTAAAATTCCGAAATTGTAACGGACGTTAGCGGAGACTGAAAATAATCCGGAAAAAAAAAATTTAAAAAATTGGCTGAGACTAAAAGTAACACTAAACTTCCGAAATTGTACCGGACGTTAGCGGAGACTGAAAATAATCCGGAAAAAAAATGGAAATTTTTTTTTTATATTTTAAATTTTGTTTATATCAAAACACACACCACACTATCCATTTTTTTTGGGGGGGAAGGGGAAATTTTTTAAAAAACAAATCAAAACACACAAACACTATCTACATTTTTTTTTGGGGGGAAGGGGAAATTTTTTAAAAAACAAATCAAAACACACAAACACACTATCTACATTTTTTTTTTTTTGGGAAGGGGAAATTTTTAAAAAAACAAATCAAAATACACAACCATTTTTTTTACTTTTTACATTTTTTATATCAAAACACACACCACAAATATACAATCCATTTTTAAAAAAAACTTTTTTATTTGATGGACTGCAAAAGTTGTTGTTGTTGTTGTTGTCTTTGCTGCTGCTGCTGTTGGTGCTGTAGTCTATTTCTTTCCTCCCAATTTTAGATCGATAGAAAGAGAGGGAAAGTGGGGTTTTTTTGGTTTGGTGGGTAAAAAAACAAACCACACAACACCATTCAGATATATACATCAATAATAATAATTATATTTTATTCAATGTATATACATTATGTTACTCGTGGTAATAAAACAATTTCATATAAGTCCAATACAGTTCAATACACTTCCATATTTACCATTTCATTCTCTTATTGTTCTGACACTTCAGGAAGATTCTTGTCTACAATTCTCTCATAACTTTCTTCTGGACTCTCATTGATAAACTCCAACTTAATAAAATGTCCATTATCATCTCTAATCCACTGCTCTTTTTTACAAATCTTGTAAACTTTACTATGATCTAATCCAAAACACCTTGCCACATCACGAATGGAATCCATCCGACTATATAATCCTGAATTCAAGTCAGTTAATTTCACAGATCTCACAAATCCTCCAATGACTTTACTCTTCTTCTCTGGCTCTTCCCATCTAGCTTGAAATCTTTTCTGGAACTTCTTCGAAAAGACCGACTTACAAATTCCAGTACAGCAATAGTAGACACTTGATGAAACACAATCAAAATATTCAGCAGCCTTTTCCATACTTTCAAATCTTCTTTCCTCTGTCTCACCAACAAACTGGCACAACACACTTCTATCACTTCCAAAATTAATTCTCCTTTTTTCTTTATCATTCTTCACATGTTTATGCAAACATGTTCATTCACTAGCAGTCATCACTTGAAGATTTTCTATTCTATCATCATCAAGTACATCATTGAGATGTACCACTTCACTCTGTCTTGGTAGATCCACTCCATTCACCGCTTCAAAGACAAATCTCCCTCGATTTGTATGTTTCTTCCTCTTTCCTTCCTTACCAGTAACCTTAATCTTTATCAATCCAAATGAATTCAAATTTCCTTTGACTTTCCTTCCATACTTTATATGATAGACATTACCAAGTATGTCAGCAGCATAATTATCATACACCTTAATCAGTTCAATTCCAGTATCTTGACTTTTATCTCGAGCGCAGTACTTTTCCATCTTCACAGTTTGAAAGTTCAATCACGACTAGTGAGTCTGAGGGTAAGAAGGTCTATATATATAGGTTCCCTGGGTGAAACTGAATCAGTTTCAAAGTAAACTTCAAGATGAAAAGATCACGCCGAAGCCATGAGAAACCAGAAGAAGAAGAAGAAGAAACAAAGAGGCCACGACGACTAAGACATTCCGTACCGCCTGAAACACCGCTAGATGAACTACTAGCTCAAGTCCATGCTAGTGACTTCGAAGAGGAGATGAGTGAACCTGAAACCTTACCACCTTCTAATCCACCCAAAACAAAATCCACTACCAGAACCCCAGGCCAAGAAATACAACCTAGTACTTTGGCTCCTCCTGAAAATTACTATTGGATTCTAGAGACTCAAAAAATAACTTCTCGAAAATTTAAAACTACAGCTTACACTCACACGGTTCACTTTAAAGACTTCAAGTCCAAAGTACCTCCCGAGAAAGCGGCGGGGTTCATTAGCGATTTGTGGGATTCTGTCTTAATGAACTTGAAACGACAATGTGGAGCCAAAGAAGACGATCGATTGAGACTGGCCATTCATCATGACAATTTGAAGAGTCCTGTTTGGATCGAGTTCAGCACCCCGGCAGAATTAACGCCAGACAAAGTCATGTCCAAAATAGAACATGTGCAACAATCCAACGACAAGTTTACCATCACCGAGGAAAGGCCACACTTTACTTGACTCAAGTTTCCCCTCCTTGAGGAAGTGGACGAAGCAGGAAACCGTTACTGGTGGACGATATTCGAAGTACCAAACGCAGTGTCGTCCAAATCGACAATACTCAAGACCAGATGTGCTTTGCTCGGGCTATTGTGGTGGGCGAACATATGCCAACAAGAACGAGAGCAAAGAATGGAAAAGAGCCTGGAATAACATTCGACAGTCGGACAGAACCAAACAACGAAACGAAGCAGAACTCCTGTTGCAACAAGCAGGCATCCCTAACCAGCCAAGTGGTTAACTTTGAGGTTTTGAAAAATGCTTTGCTGTCTGGACAAGTGGAAGACTTTCGAGTGCACACGTTAGAACCTCACAAGATCGTACGGTTACCTAATCATCAAATTGTCACTCGTCCTTTACAAAAAGTGTACCAAATGGTGTACCAGAAGCGAGTGAGACTTCCAGACCACACCACTTTACATTACGGACACGCCGATCTGCAGTATAAAAAAGGGCACCCCTTCCAAACCTAACCATTCATTGTGACTTTCAACGTTGACCGAGCAAGAAGAAGAAAAAAAAGATTAATTTTGTCATCCTCCCACCAAAGATGAATAAGAATACTCATGCCACCCACCCACCGAGGGAGAAATCTAGTGGTGTGAACTCCAAGTACCATTACGACTTGGAGTGCGATGCAGTGCCATGCGACGAGACGGATTCTGTAAGCGTTGACAGCATCGATTCGCACGATCAGACGGATGCCGTACGCTTGGACATCGTCGATGCAGCACGTGTACCTCACCGTCCCTCTAGAGATGCAGGACGACCTTTCTTCTTTATTGGGAAGAATACTAAACGTACCTGTGAATGTCATAAAGAATTGACGATACCTGTGGCTTTGCCTGGTTATTCCAAGTATGATAATCGACTCGAGACGTTCAAAGACAAGTGGCCTAAATTTCTACTACAATCCACTACTGACAAAGCTTTAGCCAGATCTGGATTTATCTACTTGGGAGAAGGAGATAAAGTTCAATGTTTCAGTTGTGGTGTGAGACTTCACCAATGGGAGCCTACCGACTCAGCTTACATTGAACATGCCAGATGGTCTCCGCACTGTCAGTTCTTACCTTTAGTGGCCTCAGAAGAGTACGGGTACGATGAGCCAGATGCCAAGAAGAAGTAAAAAAAACATGTCGGAGGATACTTTACAAGAATACATTTGTGGTTTACCTTTGGTGCTGCGAGAACGCATTTACCAGTATTTTGTCCCTAGTTTTAGAAGATCGCATTCGTGACTTGCCTTCGAAGTTGCGAGTACGCATTTACAAAGAGTTGGTCCAGATCCAAGTGAAACCCAAACTCAAAGTCATTCCTCGATTTGCACACTACCGTGACTTTCACCGTATCAGAAATCTGATTTTGAAGAAAAACTATCACTAGTATCGTGAAGAACACAAAAGAGAGTTACTTCTTTCCAAGTCGGAAACTTTACCCAAGTACATTTGTGGCATGCCTTTGAATGTGCGCGAAAAGATTTACCAAGAGTTTGTCAAGATCCAAGTGAAACGTAAAATCAAAGTCATTTCTCGATTTTTACACTATACCCTCTTTCAAGGGCATAGAAGAATGGTCATGGGAAACGTCTATCGCTACTACTATCCTGAAGGAGACTGTCTCAAAAGGTACCAACCTTGGGAGCCTGGCTATAAAAACATACCACCCAAGATACCTACCTTTGCCATCGACCCCTATAAAGAGGCGGCATGCCTGAACTCTACACGCCACTTGTGAAACGGATTCCGTGGAAGGAAATCATAGATCATGTTCAGAGCTTAGAGGATTATAATGACTTGATACAAGAACTGTTACCATTGAATTTTGGACGTTATGTGGTGTGTGTCTTAGTGACTACTTATCTTGGAATTCGTTTTCCAGGACATTCGTTGTGGAATATTTTTGAGGACAAGTGTTTGCCTTGGATTCTTTTGGACGATCCGTGGTTGTTTTGGACTCAATTGTTGAGTTCCAAAAAACAATATGACCCTGTGTTCTTTTTCGGACTTAGTAGAAGAAGAAGACTATAAAAATTTGATTTTATCAGTACACGAAAGAAACATTGTACGTAAAGCGTTGAGAGTGGTGATGAAAATTAGTGACGCACTTCCATGTGAAGAAGACATTCGTCACACTTTATCTGTGTATAAAACATTTCAAGAAGTGTGTTTTGCTAGTGAGTTACACCAACGCCTTTTCCATTGGAAAGATGTACGACCCTGGAGAAACCTTGGTTTCCAATATTGGTTACAAGAAGTGGCCCAGTTCAGCAAAGATTTGGCCACATGTCCATAAGAGTCTAAAAGTGAAAAAAGGGGAACCTCCATGGGAAACCCTGAAAGAAGAAAAAGAAGAAGAAGTACCTGACACCACTGTGGTTCAAATACCTCTTGAGGAACACCACAACCCTTCTTTACCACCGCTACCGTCAGAGGATTAAAAAAAAACAAAAGACGACCAGAAGAATGTCACCACCACCACCACCCCAAACAGTCTCTTTCATGACTAGGAGGACACGAAACTATTGTTGTACATTGACGTGTTTATATGACAGTTTGATTGTTTCAGTAGGAGCCTTCATTGTGTACCTGTTAATTTTACTTTGCTATTTTATCACTCGTGCTGTTAATGACTTGTAAAAAAATATGTTTTTGTTGGTTGGTTGTTTTTTTTTTTTTTTTAAAAATAAACGTGTATGAAAATGTATAAAATGCATTGGGTCTTTTGTCTTCTTCTCAAAAATCTTCTTACCTCAGACATGGCTACATCCTCAACTTCTTCTGCCTCGTCTACCTCCTCTGTGGTTAAAGTGATTGACGAAAAGTTAGATCGTCAAAGTTGGAATGCTTTGTATCTGCGCCATCCATTTAACATGTTGATTGCTGGACCGAGTGGTTCAGGTAAAACCGAATTTGTCAAACGATTGATCGAACACAAAACTGATTTGTTTGATCGTCCACCTCAACGTATCGTGTGGTGTTACAAAGAGTGGCAACCGTCTTACACGTTATTGAAAGAAAGTCAAGGAGAAACCATTTCCTTTGTGGATGGTATTCCTCACGAAGACGATGGAATCGTGTCTGACGTGAGTCAAACTCATTTAGTTATTTTTGATGACATGTTAGGAGAAGACGAAGAAGAAATTAAACTTTGGTTTACACGAAAAGGACACCATCGTAATGCTAGTATTGTCTACATTACACAAAATTTATTTCAACAAAGTAAAGCCCATCGAACCATTAGTTTGAATGCTCATTACGTGATCTTGTTTAAAAGCCCCAGAGACAAATCTCAAGTACAAGTGTTAGTCAAACAGTTAGGGGCTCCTTGGCTCAATTATGCGTACGACGATGCCACTCAAACCCCTCACGAGTATTTATTCATTGACTTAAAACAGACCACTCCTGACTATTTGAGATTTCGTGCCCAATTGTTTCACCCTTGGGGTGAAGAAGGTGGTCCTGTCATTTACACGTCCCCTTCAACCCATTTTTTAAAAAAAAACTATAAAAACAACCTACTACGTCATTTCTGTCTCACACTCTTTTTGAGAGAAGATGATGTCCTTTCAACCTCATCCTTCGGCTAAATTGATTCGTGCCTTGTATGGCATCAGTCGTGAAAAAAATGCACAAGTCCGTGCTCATTTGTTAGAAGCGAGTCTTAAAGAAGTGTTACGATGGTTTACTTTGACAGCACGTCAATTACTACAAGGCATCATTCACATTCCTCATGAAACTCAACGTTTTTTTCAAAGACATAAATCGGCATTGTCACAACTGGCTGATCCTAGAATCGATTCACGGACTAAAAACAAATCATTTTAACTCCTGGTGGAAGTGGTTCTTTAGGAGGGGTCATGATTCGTTCCCTTTTGAAATGGGATCCTAATGCCCAAGCCAAAAAACCCAAAGCACCCAAAAAGAAGAAAAGTCCAAAGAAAAAGAAAACCACCCACCAGAAAAAGAAAAGTTCTGCCAACAAGAAGAAAACACCTACCACTAGCACCCACCGCAAGAGAGGTACTGCGGCCAGGACGCAAACGTACACCCGCAAGACACCACGACAAACAACCGTGACGAGGTCTCCTTCTCCTTCGTCCCCATCATCTTTGTCTTCTTCACCACCCTTCACGATGATGCCTGCCAAACCGGACTTAAGACAAGTGTTTCCTAATTTGATGCAAAAATGGAAACCTATTTCGAAAGTCACCCCTTCGGGACCCTCGACGACATCGGCTGATCTGGCTATGGCAGCGGCCGCCAACAAAGTACCATCCCCTAAAACCAAAGTTCAAGAAAGAACCGGCGTGTTACAAAGTTTGTTGGATTTATCCAAAGAAGAATTGAGACGATTTAATCCATTGAAAACACCTCAGCGTCAAGTGATGCCTGTCGTGAAGTTGGTACGTCGTGCAGACAATCAGTGGAGACGTGTTCCAGTATAAAATAGAAGGGTACCCTGCCAGAGACTTCAGACTTACTCCTCACCTCTAAGATGGCTCCCAAACGTGCACACCACAACCACCAAAAAAAGAAGAAAAGTAAAACCACCAAAAAAGGACGACTTCCACCTCGTCTGGCCAAACATTGGGATGTCTTGTCTGTCCTGACCAAATCCAATCCTCCCATGCGAAAACAACTCATTCAAACAGCCCCTAAAGAAATCATCGATACCGTGTGTGAATGTTGTTTGAACGTGTTGAAAGGAACGGTACCTTTGTCCAAGATACAGAAACAAAAATTAGGGAAACATCGGAACGTTCTTCGTCAAATGGTAAAAAAGAAAATACCTCTTCAACAAAAGAAAAAAATGTTGGTACAACGAGGAGGATTTCTACCTATGCTGATAGGACCGTTGTTAAAAATAGCCGCTCCTTTGTTAGGAACGATTGCTGGACCGCTTTTAGGAGGGGTCATGCAATAACCAAAAAAAAAAAAGAAGATAAAAGGACCACCCTTCTCTGAAAAGACCACACCTTTTTGGTACCTTTGGATGAAATGGAAGGACGAAAACTGACTTTAGTACCTTACAAACGATGGATGGAATTTCATCGTTGGAACGAACAACGGATACCTCATTTACCACCCAATCCTAATCTCACGAAATGTCTCAGTTACAACAAGAATTACAATCCTTGATGGAACAAAACAATGTGTCCGAAACAGAAAAATCCCAACGGTACGGTCAACTTTTACAACGTCTACAACTCTTTCGTCAAAAAGCGGTCGACGAAACAGCTCCACCCACTCTGAGAGATTTTAAGGCCCTGATAAAAAGCGAACCTAAAGTGGCTACCACTAAAACAGACACCGGTACAGGGATGACCGTCAAAGAAGAAGAAAAAGAAGAAGAAGAAGAAGAAGAAGAGTTACCAACTCCACCTCTTAAAAAATTAAAAAAGTTTCCCACACCCAGTGGGATAAAAAAGATGTTGTTTACCCCATTACCCTCAGAAAAGAAAAAGAAAGAAGTGAAGTCAGAAGTCAAAACAGAACCGATGACCCCTGTTCAAACCACCTTTACCCCAGTAGCACGTCGGACACGTAAACAACAATCCAAAAAGATACCTCACGAGAAAAGAGTATTGAACTTGGTTAACTTATTGAGAAAAAAAAATCATGGAGAAACTGTTAGCCACCATTTATTACAATCCTGGCCATGCTGCTGGTTACGGAGGAGTTAAAAATTTATATCGAGCTGCTAAAAGTCAATTGAAAAGTGTACGTTTACCCGAAGTACGACGATGGTTACAAGAACAATCAACGTACACGTTACACAAACCCATTCAACGTAAATTTTCTAGAAGTACCACTCAAGTGGAAGGGATCGATCATCAATGGCAAGCCGATTTAGCTGACGTCTCTCATTTAGCCACTTACACTCGTGGTCACAAATATTTGTTTTGTGTCATCGACGTGTTTTCCAAATTTGCTTGGGTCGTACCTTTGACTTCTAAAAGCAGTACCGAATTGGTACGGGCCTTAAAATTGGTCTTGAAACAAAGTGGACGCCAACCTTTACGATGGCAAACTGACAAAGGCACCGAATTTCTAAACCAAGCTTTTCAAAAAGAATTGAAACAAAGACACATTCATTTTTTTACTACCAAAAATCCTGAAACCAAAGCCAGTATCGTGGAACGTTTTCAAAGAACTTTGAAAGAACGCATGTGGAAATATTTTACACATCAACATACTCTCAAGTACATCGACGTGTTACCTCGTTTGGTCAAAGCGTACAATCAATCGTACCATCGTAGCATCGGATGTGCCCCCGAAGAGGTCAGCCCTGAAAACGAAGTGTCTGTGTTTGATAAATTATTTGGTTCACCCCAGCAGACCAAAAAAAGAAAAAGAAGAAGAAAACACCCTTGTTGGAGTTAAAGACGGGAGATTGGGTTCGCATCGGAAAAACCAAACGTACTTTTGACAAAGGTTATTTACCTAACTGGACCACCGAATTGTTTCGTGTCACTACCCCCGTCCGTGGACGTGATCCTCCCGTCTATAAATTGGAAGACATGCACGGTGAAGTACTCAAAGGAACATTTTACTTGCCTGAGTTACAACGAGTGACTAAAAAAGAAGACGCCTTGTACGACATCGAAAGCATTCTCGAACAAAGAACACGTGAAGTAGGTAAACGTCGAGTAGAAGAAGTCAAAGTACGTTGGAAAGGATATCCACCTAGTTTTGATTCTTGGATTGCTGTTTCTCAAGTCGTCGACTATAAAAAGAAAAAGAAGTAAACTCACAACATGCCATTCAACACAGTAGCCACCCAGACGACTTCAACGACTCCTTCACAGAGTTCTTCTCTTCAAGAATTACAAAAACAACCACTTTGGGTGTGGTGTGGAGAACGTGTGCCTAAAAATCAAATCGTCTTTTTCTGCCAAATTTTTGTAGTGTATTGTGTCATCGGAGCAGCCATTGCTAATTTGAGTTTACAACAAGGAGACAAACAATTGTGGACCATTTTACTGAGCAGTTGCATCGGTTATCTTTTACCCAGTCCCTCTTTGAAATTTACGACAACGACGGACAACAGCAGCCATAGCAACAACCACGCTAGTTCGACCAACGCCAGTCCACCTTCTTCTTCCAGTCACCACCACCAAAATACCAGTTCTCTTTTGGAACCTTTTGAACATCATTCTTCTTCTGTCCACTTGAGTGGCTCCTCGGACACCAGAACCACCTTAGAACTATGAACGACCAATTTTATTTAACGTTACCCAGTGACAGTTCCATGGATGTGTTTCCCAACAACAAATTATGTTGTTTCACGGCCAAATTACCTCAGGCCTTCCAATTGGATCACGACGCTCATTGGGAAGTGGCTTTGGTAGAAATCATTCATCCTTCGCAAATCAAGAATGTGTCTGGAAATCAAACCATTTTTTGTCGTAGCAATCTGTAACGAAAAAGTGCAAAAAGAGTTGGACGCTCATGATCCTGAAATTGGGAAAAAAATGAGTTCAAAAACTGACAATACTCCCTACTCGACCTATCGCATGAGAATTCCTGAAGGGTATTATTTTAGTGCTCAACATTTGGTGGAGACGATTGCGGCCGTCTTCGAAGCCCAATTTGGCAAAGCCTTGGAAAAAAACCAAAAATGGGTAGAGATCAAATACCATCCTGTGGCACGCCGTTTCCTCTTGCAATTTTTGAAAGGGTATGAGGGAAAGCCATTCGACGAGAAAGAAGACAAACACTTACCCGCGCACGAAAGAAAATTCATGACCATCGGTTTTTCTGCTGGGTTGTTTGATATTTTGGGTGGAAATAAAAAGTATCATGGTGAACGAACAATCCACACCAACACAGATTTCGGAGAGGCTTTTCGCACCCCTATCGAATTGAACGTTGGACTGAATTTAATGTTTGTGTACTCCGATGTGGTGGAGTACAACGTGGTGGGCCACACAGCTGCTCCCTTACTGAGAGTCATTCCTTTCAAAGTGGATACTGCTGCTGGTGCGTACGAAGAAGGTGGAAACACGTTTCACGTTCACCGTGAATTTGTACATCCTCATTATCTTCCAGTCAGTAAATCGTATTTTGACAGTGTCAACATTAGTATAAAAGGAGATTTGGGACAAGATGTGCCATTCATTGACAAAGGAAAAGTCACGGTGAAACTACATTTTCGAAAAAAACAAGTTCTCTAACGAATTGTAACTGACCCAAACAAAAAAATGTATCCAGTGTACCAAGGAGTGACTCGACAACGAGGACATGGTTTAGGAGATATGTTAAAATCAGCATTTCGGACAGTAGCTCCTATTTTGAAACCGATGGTGACTCGAGGATTTCATGCCTTAAAAGATGCCGCTTTGACACAAGGAAAAGAATTTTTGCAAAATGTCCTCATCGACAAACAAAATCCAAAAGAAGCCTTTATGAGAGCAGGCAAAAATGTGTTGATGACCACTGGTAAAGATCTTTTAGGTCTCCAAGAAAATCCTATAAATACGCTTCACGCTTCAGACCCTGGCATTACTTCTTCCTCCACTTCACAGCAAGGACAAGGTAGAAAGAGACGACAACAACGTCTAAATCCTTTCAAAGTTCATAAAAGAACACACGGCAGTTCCAAAAAGAATAAGAAAAGAAGAAGAACCGTCAGAGAATTAGACGTGTTTGATTATTAACTGTGAGAAAAAAAATGATGCACCGAGATTCTTGCGAATGTACCAAGTCAGAACTGGATATGTTTTCTATGCCTCCCACCATGATGACGATGCAAGAATCCCAATGGGTGGAATTTCATCCTGTATCGTCTTTGACGGAATCAGCTCCTATCGAATTTGAAATCAAAGGACAAACCGAAGATTACATCGATCTGAATAACAGTTACTTGTACCTGAAACTTCAAGTACAAAAAAAGGACAACACCCTTCCTGGGGAAGCTGCCCGAGTGGCACCCGTCAATAATTTCATGCATTCTTTGTTCAGCGGAGTAGATTTGTACTTGAATAACAAACTGGTCAGCAGCAGTTTGGATACTTACCCTTACCGTGCTTATTTGGAAAATCTCTTGACGTACGGAAAAGAAGCCAAGAACACTCATCTGGATGCTTCGGTGGTCTGGAAACCTGACACCTCGGAAAAGTTCAACGACACAGAGCTGTCAGTACCGGCGAAGACTTCTGCTAATGATGGTGATCCTATAATTCCAGCAGTCCCGCACAATGTGGGATTTAACGACCGTCGAAAGAAAATCAGGCAAAGTTTAGAACAAATGGATTGTTTGCATTTGGACATGTGGTTGCAAGACAAGTATTTGTTGAACGGAGTAGATGTACGCCTGAGACTGAATTGCAGTAGTGCCGCCTTCCATTTGATGGCTCATGCTAACGAGTGGAAAACCAAAATCCAAGAAGCCAAACTTTACGTGCGACGTGTAGAAATCTTACCAAAAGTAGCTAACGACATCAGTCAATCCTTGAGCAGAACCACTGCTAAGTATCCTGTGCGACAAGTGGAAGTGAAAACCTTTACCATAGCCGCTGGACTCCGATCCAAAGTCGAAGATCACATCTTCCAAGGACAGCTCCCCAAACGTTTGCTGATTGGCATCGTTAGTAATGCAGCCCTCAACGGAGTCCACGATCAGAATCCGTTTGAGTTTAAACACTACAACGTCTCCAAGATAGAAGTCAGTCGAGATGGCAAGACCTTGTGTACCAGACCTTTTGAACCTAACTTTGGTGTCCAGAAAAATTACTTACGATCTTACCTGAGCCTGTTTGAAGCCACGGGACAGTTAGGGCGCGACACCAGCCACGGCATTTCGTACGAGGATTATGCAGGAGGGTATGCTTTGTGGGGATTTGATTTCACTCCGGACCAAGGCAGCGACGAAGGACATTTTCACCCTATAAAATCAGGCCCACTTCGTGTGGAACTTCAGTTTGCAGATCCTCTACCCGACACAGTGAACGTCGTCTTGTATGCAGAATTTGATAATACTCTAGAAATCAACAGTTTGAGAGAAGTGATTCTAGACTATTAGAAGAAGAAAAAAAGATGCAACACGTAGAAGAAGAACCTATGGAAATAGATGAGGAATTTTGTGAGAAGTCACAAACTACCACAAATGATGATGATGACGAAGTCATTCATTCAGAACCTAAAACCGAGTTTACTGGATTTATTTCTCGATGGCCAGAACACGAAAAAAAGTTAGTGTCCTGTTATGCTCAGGAATTGAGTAAAATAATTAACAGTCTAGTCCAAGAACAATATTATGGATGTCAAATCGATCATCCTAGTCAGATACAACACGACCAATGTATGATGTTGACAGGTGAAGAACAATTGGACAACTATTTGGAAACGGCCTGGTCACAACTCTCAGATGAACACGTGTTGAGACAATGGTATAAAGACTTGGTGAATTCTTCTTTTCCTCCTCCACTTACTCTTCTGGAGATCAGACGCATCGAAGGGCTCATTCAACAGAGTGCAGAACCTATCCGACGTGAATATTCGTAGAATTACGAGACAGATCAATTCAAGTTTAAAGTCAGGTGTGAATTGGTGACCTATTATTTCCATTGAAGAAAAAAAAAGAAGAAAAAAAAATGGATACTAGAGAACTTCATTACCTATTGACTCGCAGTTCCTATACTTCTTCTTGGAATCCTGTGGTATGTGCTAAAGATGAACTACCTCATCGTAAACCAAAAAACGTTCATGCTTATGTCATCAATACTGACGACAGTGATCTACCAGGAACCCATTGGATTGCTGTGTACTTTCCCAACGATCACTGTGTGGAATATTTTGATTCTTATGGATTACCTCCTTTGGAAAAAGACATCATCGAGTTTATGAGAAGAAATGCCGTCTCGACTCGATTCAATAATGTGAGACTACAAGGATCTGATTCTATGGTGTGTGGGCAATATTGTGTTCATTATCTTCATCAACGCAGTCTTGGATATTCCTTAGAACATTTACTGACTTATTTTGATAGTGACTATGTTAGAAACGATGCTAAAGTACAACAATGGTTTTGTCAACGTTATGGTTATCTCTTGTCTTTAGCTCACAGTCGTAGTGTACATCAAAATGATGATGTAGATGTAGAAAGTTTAACATTTACTTTACCTTCCCAAAATTGTCAACCTTGTAAATATGTTCCTGTTTGAAAAAATTTCTGGTTGAATGGTTAGTTTTTTTATGTTAGAATGGTTATTGTTGAATAAGAAAAATGGTTATTGTTGAAAAAAAATATGGTGTTGTGTGGTTTATTTTATTGAATTTGAAATAATAATGATTATGTTCTTTCTCTCTCTCTTTCTATCGATCTGAAGTCACCCCCCCCCCTCTATCTATGATCTCGCTGTCGATCTGAACCCTATTTTTAGGTCAGCGCAATGAATGGTGTGGTGTATGTATTGGATAAAAAAAAAAAAAAATTAAAATAAGAAATGGGTGTGTGGAGTGTGTTTGTATAGAGTGTGTTTGTGTTTTTTTTTTTTTTTAAAAAATAAAAAATAAAAAAAAGGATTTGTAAAAAAGAGCGGTGGATTAGAGATGATAATGGACATTTTATTAAGTTGGAGTTTATCAATGAGAGTCCAGAAGAAAGTTATGAGAGAATTGTAGACAAGAATCTTCCTGAAGTGTCAGAACAATAAGAGAATGAAATGGTAAATATGGAAGTGTATTGAACTGTATTGGACTTATATGAAATTGTTTTATTACCACGAGTAACATAATGTATATACATTGAATAAAATATAATTATTATTATTGATGTATATATCTGAATGGTGTTGTGTGGTTTGTTTTTTTACCCACCAAACCAAAAAAACCCCACTTTCCCTCTCTTTCTATCGATCTAAAATTGGGAGGAAAGAAATAGACTACAGCACCAACAGCAGCAGCAGCAAAGACAACAACAACAACAACAACAACTTTTGCAGTCCATCAAATAAAATTTTTTTTAAAAAAAATGGATTGTATATTTGTGGTGTGTGTTTTGATATAAAAAATTTAAAAAGTAAAAAAAAATGGTTGTGTGTTTTTGATGTTTTTTAAAAAATTTCCCCTTCCCAAAAAAAAAAAAAATGTAGATAGTGTGTTTGTGTGTTTTGATTTGTTTTTAAAAAAGTTCCCTTCCCCCCCCCCCAAAAAAAAAATGTAGATAGTGTGTTTGTGTGTTTTGATTTGTTTTTTAAAAAATTTCCCCTTCCCAAAAAAAAAAAAATGTAGATAGTGTTTGTGTGTTTTGATTTGTTTTTTAAAAAAATTTCCTCTTCCCCCCCCAAAAAAATGGATAGTGTGGTGTGTGTTTTGATATAAACAAAATTTAAAAAATAAAAAAAAAATTTTCCATTTTTTTTCCGGATTATTTTCAGTCTCCGTTAACGTCCGTTACAATTTCGGAATTTTAGTGTTACTTTTAGTCTAGGCCATTATAATCTAATGTTCCGGATTTTTTCTAGTCAACGCTAAAGTCTGTGACGGTTCCCGAAGTTTAATACAACATTTAGTCACGTCCATTTTAGTGTTATAATAAGTTAGTTCCCTTGATCAAAGCTTTTTATAACATAGGTACAATATATGCAAATTTACTGACACCTCCAACATGATTTGAGGTATAGGTAATGCTTTATATATAACTCTAGGCTATATAGATATAGCCACTAGGCAGAAGGTTATTTTCCAATTATTGCCTACCATTCTTACCACCATGTTAATTTCCCGTATGAGGCCATAGAGACCCACAATGTTAATTTCCCATTGAGGCCATAGAGGTCCCATAATGTTAATTTCCCACAGGATAGTGGAGGAGAAGGAGAAGAAGGAGCCTATCCAGCCTCATCCGATGATGGAGGAGGAAGATCACAGGATAGTGGAGGAGAAGGAGGAGAAGAAGGAAGAAAAAATTGGGAACCAGAAGCGGTCCATCCGACATTTATCCTGAAGAAGCGATGTAGGAGGAGTCTAGACTCCTGGAGGAGGAGGAGCTGTCTCGCTTGTCGGACCAGACCTGGGAGGTCTTTAGGGCCACCCCTTTATCAAGAAAGATTAATTCTATTTCCCCTCCCCACCCACCCGTAATGTAGTGACGAAGACAACGTCTACTACCACTATCAAAAACACGCCCCCCCACCCCGTTTTGATGGTGGTAGTAGACGTTGTCTTCGCCACTACATTACGGTTCGACAGAGAGGCCAACCATGTTAAACTCCCGTTTGAGTCCAGAGTGCCCCCCGCATGTTAAACTCCCGTTTGAGCCCAGAGAGGCCCCCGCATGTTAATTTCCCGTTTGAGTCCAAAGTGCCCCCCTTGAGTCTATTTACCCCCCCCCCCCCCTAACTACTACTATATATGTACTATGCTTTGTCAGTTTGTCTTTTGTATGTTATTGAAGATCCGTCACTAATAATATGATTTGGACACATATAATTTTCCCCACTATGTCTTTTAAATCAATAATATATATATATATATATATATATATATATATATATATATATATATATATAATGCATAACTATCTTCCATCTGCTTCCAAATTATTCACGTATGAATGCCAACACAATGCCTTAAGTTCAGATTTTAATTTTAAAAAAGTCTGTATGAGTTTTGAAGAGAATTTTCGCATTAATAAATATATACATTAATGAAACGTATAATAATAATAATAATAATAATAATAATAATAATAATAATAATAATAATTATTATTATTATTATTATTATTATTATTATCGTTATTTTTGTTGTTGCTTTTATTGTTTTGAAATAAATAAGGAATAATTTTCTTATTTAAAGATATGAAAAGAGCATAAACATGGAATATTGCAATATTGCATGTAATGCAATCATAAATAGTGGCAATGCAATATTATTGTAGTACAAGAGCTTTTGTTTAATGCACGCTTTTTTAATTCCGAAAAGCTGTTTTAGAATCTTTGAATAAAATTATAGGCCATACAGTCCCAATATTGAACCAATTTTCTCCGTATATCTTCGATACTGAATAACTGTTTTCTTTATGGTACCATATTTCATAAGTGCTCGAAATATTTTAATTCGACTTACGTTTGGGTTGTAGCTAGCTGAAAGAATATAGCTGAGGTATCATAAATGGGGCATTTAAGTATGTTTCACAATGTGATCTGGTTCATCTTTTTGATGCAAAACACGGTCATATTGATGCAACAATGATGTTGTTAGCAGAACTTATAGATATCGTATATTTACAAATTACTTTCTGGTTTTTCTTTTTTCACAGTTTTAGTAATGCATACGTAACTGAACAAAAACTAGCCAATTATAAAATGTGATTTCCCTGCCTTCTTGCAATTTTAGTGTGACTACACGCCACCCACAGTCTTTCTATTTCTATTTGAGTTTGAGTTTGTCGAAGTTGGTTTCATTATCCAAATCCTCTCTACTCGAAGTTCACCCCAAATGAAAGAGTTCCTTTTAGGTTTTTGTTTATTTAAAAAAAAGTGAAAAAAGAACATAAAATGAATACAGAAAATCCAGCATTTTCTGCATTCACATTTCTACGTTTATTTACATGTTATACAAATATGCTAAAATATATACAGACATATTGACGATGAAGATATTTAATATCCTATATCTAATTGAAGCTAATAAACAAGTGGAAATAAATAGGAATACAGTGAATGTGGAGAGGATCATGCAATCTTTTTTTTCTGTTTGAAAACAAATACTAAGAACATACTCAATAACACTTCATAAGATGGAAATAACATTATGTATTTCTGATAACAAACTTAATGGTATCTGAATAGGTATGTATATATATATATATATATATATATATATATATATATATATATATATAAAAACTACATGTACATTAGTCTGAAATCTTAAACATGACAATTCGTATGTTCTAATTCTTAATGACATTTAATGTAAGAAAATCTATAAATTACTTTGATTTCTTCCAGTTCAATAACACGCACGTCATGATGTTTTTTTTCTCTTTTTCTCATTAAGCTTTACAAATTTCTCGCAATTACAGCCACTGAAAATATCTGGAGTTTATTTTTCTTCCAGCGAAATCAAAATATACTGGATCGTCAGGCAATGCCTCAATTTCAGAAATCCAGTCTAGAAGTAGGTTTCCAGAGGGCTTTTTGCTTTTGTTCTCTGGGTAATGTAGTCCTTTTTCCCTCCAATGAATGGACAATCCCTTATCACCTACAACAGATATAAAATTTCGAGAATAAAGCGTACAAGAAAGCAAAAGGTCAAAATTAGACACGTGCCAGTGTTTATGGGAAACAAATCGCTTTATGTATGATATCTATATTTTAAGTGATTTAGTCTCTCAAATTTATAATAACAATTATAATTTAATTATAGACAACTAAAAGAGAGAAAGAAAAAGAACACAATTTTGCCCAGTTGGGAACTGATCCAGCTTTCGTAAAAGATATAGAGTAAGTAAATTACATTTAAGTACTTGGTCCAAAGGTTCCGTATCGTTGTTACTTTTTTTTCTTCAAATTCGTATTTTAACCTTTTTTTCGACGTGTTAAAACCTATTTTGTATTCATAGCAGAAACTCTGTAAGGTACGTTTTCATGTATGTGCTTAAAAGATGTTTCCTCCTTAATATAACTCACGCTGTGTTAGAAATGAATGAAATGTTAAGCAAATCTTACCATGAAAATTTGGAAACATAGTAAAGAGCTTGTGCACATATGCATAATATAGATGCAAAAAGGACCAATTATTAGCCTCTTTTCCATTCCTATGTGCATTCACATACCAGATGGTTGGCTCAATCTTTGGAATAAATGGTTTAAATGACGTATCCTTTTTTTTTAATGTCACCCAGTTCACGAAACGTAGCCAATGCTTTTTATGTGGTGAAAATCCCCAAGTATTTAAGGCTGGATAGAGAAAAACGGTGTAGTTTTTAGGAACATCGATATATTTGTTTCTTTGTGCAATTAGCGCATGATTCTCACATCTGCCGTGTAAAGAATATCCGTTTATATTATCGTAACTATCGTACTTGCTGTGCACCATCTTTAACCATTTGTAGAAGAAAGGAGAAACCTCGATGTCATCTTCAAGTACGACAGCTATTTCTGGCGAATGATCATTGAGATTCCATGTATAAATCCATTGTCCATATACACCTGCATGTGATGGCTGAATGTGAATATACTTTGTACCGTGAAGAAACTGAAAGGAGTTCGCAATCTCAAACGTTGGCATATTGACCTTTCCATCTATGGATCTGTCAATCCAAATGTCAAGGATGACAATGTTTTCAAAATATGATGCATTATTTAATGAGTTCAAGAGTCTTTTAAGAGACAATGCTCGATCTCCAACAATGGCAATGATCCTGAGGTCTACATCTGAATCACGTTGACTGACTTCCTCACATGTAAATACATTCTGCCATTTGAATGCGATCTGTGATTGATAAATAAAGCCAAGCAGCGCTGTTGCTGCTGATAAAATTAGCATTACTCCAAGACAAAATTTAAATGTTCGCGTGAACATTATCGTTGTACTTCTTGCTGAAAAAAGAAAACAATATACACGGTCAATCTTGTATTGAAATGCTAGTGTCGTTAAATATAATTTGTCAAGTTCACTATACCCAATATGTGAAACATCAACTTGTGTATCTAAAATCATAAAATCAAACTTTAACGCCCTATAATTTATATTCTTTATTTGGATATCCCGCTTCTGAGCAATCATTTACATACACTTGGTGCCTGATACAAACTGACACCAATCAGGAGAAATAACACCAAAAATGACTTTTGCTATTTTTCAGCATGGTAGAAATAGAAAAATTGAAACAGATGTTTTACATCGGCTATATCGGGTCAATATATGGAAAATTTACTCAGATTCACCACATGATCTCCAAGAAATTTTCAATGCCAAAATGTTTCGTTCATACTGTTTTCTTTTGCGTTGCCTATAGTCGCAATTTATAGAAGAAAAGATTTTTAGTTTTCGTACAAATGTAATCATTCAGTCATCCAACATTAAGGGCATTATTGTGGTATCTTATAAAACAGATCGAAATGAATCAGTGGAAATTATTCTAAAATCGCATCTTGTGTTTTCATAATTTCCTAAAAAATCAGAAAAATGAACATTGTTTCACTCGTAAAAAAAAATACCGGCATACTTTGTCTTTAGGACAAACAGTTTTAAAGGATGATCGCTTGTGAAATGTTGGAGTATATAACATTTTTATTTTTATCTTTACATAGCTTAGGGTCCAGACCCAAAACGTCTTAAAAATGTATAGGCTGGTGTGGAATTTCTTGCGCAATGCTTATTTGAATATCTATCGCCATGTAAGGAGCCTTAGATAGGAAAGTATATGAAAACGTGCCCTGTCCTAAAATAATAGCTGACTGAGTATATATATATATAAAAAATCATCAAATTTGCATAGTTTGATGTTCATAGATTTGTTTTATCATTTACATCGAGAAAAGTATATGTTGGTGACTGAATATTTTCACTGTGACACAACTACTGAGCTTACATATGAATTCCGACGCAGAAAGTGCATCGGTATTGATTTCCAATGGCGTCATATACGTTTGGTTGACACTCTCATTTTCTTTCGCCGTACTGTTCTTCAGGTAATTAAAAATGTACGAACATTTCTACTGTCTATAATTCAACAGGAGTCGCAATCGCACGACCTTTTGTCCAGTCGCTACCAGAGTTTATACATTGAGGTAACAAGTCACGTCATTTGAATGACGTAATAATGTAATAGTTACTTCATTACTGTCTGCGCAGTAAAGGTTGGTATTACAAAAGGTCGACATCCTTAATAATAATAATAATAATAATAATAATAATAATTTATATCAAACGTGTTTCGATGATATTCAAACCAAACCTCACTCATGAAAATAGGAAAAGTATTAAATTCTTAATCAATGATGAATACTTTTTTACACGTGGTGTTAAATCACGACTTTGATCTTAACAAGTAAACAAATGAATATTAACATTTTCAATAACATAAATTTACATAATTATCAAAGAAATCAATTGTAATACGTTTCGCTGAAGCAACTCATATTTGTGCCTCTGGGATACAATATTTGGGGATGTAAAATGACTGATACACAGGCACGTGTTAGGGTAATGCTTATAATGCAATAGTCTGTATCTTATCTGACGTCCAAAAAGCAATTATATTGTTGTTAACAAAATAATCCTCCGATATAAACAAGAACGAGAACTTGGAAACACACACTGAAATTACTGCGTGAATGATGCCGAAAATGAACGCGTATAGGGAGGATAATAAATATTTTACAGCTACCACTTTCAATAAAAAAAACCTCAATGTTGAGCAGAAACTCATTTTGCATTTTGATTTATGTGTAAACTAAGATAGGATAATTGCAGTAAACCTACCTTTTGAAACAAATGGAAAATTTATGCTTCAAATTTGTTTTCACTTTATTATTCCCCATTGAATTCTGAGCTATTGTACAAATTCAAAGGTTTGATAATCAAATAATAAGGTGGAGCCAAATTTAATAATTACAGGACTACGCCACGTTGTTTCACACGAGTCTGCATTCCTAACATTGCTACTATTTTGTTGCAATCCATAGTTAGTTGCAATGTGTCGAACTGATTGTAATTATGTAACACTCACAATTAGCCTGCAGTACCAGTGGTCAGCAATCCATCTAAGTTGCTGTATGCTAACCTGACCATAATCATGTAATACTAGCAACTAGCCAGCAATACCAGTAGGCATCAATCCATTGTTAGTTGCAGTGTCCTACCCTAATCATAATTATATAACAATCACAACTAGCCAGCAATACCAGTGGTCAGCAATCCATTGTTAGTTGAATCAGGAATCCATCAGTCATCAATGACAATTAATAATTGATCTCTGTGACAGAGATTTTTTATTGGATGACATGATGTGATTTGCAATTATTCATAATATTGAACTATTGTTAACTCGCTGAATGTTTATGCAGTATCACAAATTACCATGTATGTCATAAAGTTTTTCTTTGTAGTCATGCAGCTGTGCACCAGTGCAAAATGTATGAAACAAGTTAAATAATTTCATATATGACACGGGGGATATGAGAGTATACCTACAATAACAAGTTTATTGCATACTTTAATTTATAATTAGCATAAGTTACCAGATCTTTTAACTTTACTCAATGGAGGAAATTGTAAATATTGAAATATATATATGCTTTCGTTATTCTTTACTGAATTTCATTCATAAGTGAGTAGAATGATGTCATAATGTAAAACATTCTATAATGTCATCATGCCAGTCCTTATCGACAATGTATAAATGGAAATCCTGTTCAGTTAATTCCTATGTTAAGTCTGTGACAAAATCAGAGTACATAATAATAATTTAATATGCAACATACTTTAAAACATTACAGGTATTAAGACTTTTCAGTAATGCATGTTCATAACTTTAGTGAAAGCAATTTGTGCCCATTTATCTTTCACCTGTCTGTAAGGGACACCTCTTGGTGGTCTCTTGATTGTCCTTTATATAGAAGTTTCAATGTAAAAAAGTAAGACTGACATGTGAGCAAAAATATGCATATGACTTGGCATCTGACCATTTGAAATGCAAATTTTATCAAACTAAGTATTTATGACAGTGATAATAATATCTTAGACAAATTTTATCACAATCAACATTTGAGCATACTAACACGACGATCTAGCAATTGATTGTCATCCTTGCTTTTCATAAGTTTAACAGTCCATTTGGAGATATAAACTTGCACATCTACACACATGTGTAATAATACTAAAGTCCAGCATATGTAGAAATATGTATTTTTAAGTACTATGTCTCTGAACTTAAATGCAGGATTAAGTGGTGAGGAAAATAATGATGCAAAATAAACTGTCCGTACTTTAAAACAAAATATCAAGTATGAAAAGAATCCATCACAGAGTTAAAATAATGTAAGCAAAAGAATAACTTTCAACAAAACCTTAACACAAATATTTGTATACGTAACTGTTATACTAGGTTAACAGGGGTAGTTGAGTGCATTGCAGAATGATTTATCTTTACTCAGTAATGAAAAATACAAAGAATAAATAGGAAGAATCAAAAAGTTTAGGACATAGGTGCAAATGATAACCTCACGAAACACTTAACCCAGATCTTCTGAGACTGTGACCTAGATGCCAAGGTTATAGTCATGGATGTGTCACATAATGAATTGTCTTCAACAGTAACAGTGCAAACAGAAAACATTGAGGTTTTAAGAAAATATCACAAATTAAACTCTGTAATAAATTAAAACTTTCACCAAAATAGTAAAACCAATATTCAGAGATTGTGAACTTGACCCCCCAAGGTCAAGTAGTAAGGGTCACTAAATGAAACTCTTAATTTTTTCTGCACTATAATGATATATCCCGATTATGAATAAAATCAATACAGGAATGTAGCAAATGTAAGCAAATGCAAAACTTTAACTAAAACCTAAACATCAATATTCTCAGAATGTGATTTTGATCCAGAGTTTGGGTGAGAGAGACACTAAATCAAATTTTGAAGCTCTATACTGAATTTTCTAAAGTATGAATAAAATCTAAAAAGGAAATTATGAAATAAATCTATAAGCAAATGAAACACTTTAACCAATACCTTAATATATTCAGACAATGATCTTGACTGAATAGTAAAGGGAGTGGGTGAGTGACATCCAAAGTACTGGTATGGATGAAATCTACTTAGAACGTATGAGCAAATGAAAACTAATACATCTGTTCATGATGACACAGTTGAAACCTATGCCAGAAAAATGACTAATTCATCTGACTTTTCCACTAACATGGCTGTATACAAATTTAAAGTTGGCTAAATTAATAAGATGTACATGTATGTAGATTCAGACATGTTTGTACACTTTACTTGGTATGGGCTATGGGCAAGGAAAATTGATAAGATCATTTATCACATCAGTAGTGTGTTGTTAGGTTTTATATTTCCATATCATAATTTTTAGATACAGGTAACAAGTTTGGTAAGACCTCCTGATGTTATAAAGAATGTGATGTAAATCTAACCCATAATGACTGAAGCATCAAGATGTATTTAAAAGTCATTTACCTCAATCAGCTATGATTTTGTTTTCAAAAAAAAAAAAAAAAAAAAAAAAAAAAAAAAAGATTTTCTCATAATGAGATAAGTATAATCTTAATTCTAAATGGAATTTATGAAGCTAATTGAACACTTTCAATCTTTGCTTGCAAAAGATATATATTATTCCAATCACTTCATAATTTTAATTTGAAATGAGCACTCTAAAAAGACCATTTATATCTCGAAATGTGTTGAGGTTCCCATCTATATAGGGGTGGGGTGGGGAATCAATAGCTTCATCTCTTTAATGCACACAATTGCATATGTGTTTTGTTCTGAGCTGGTGGAAAGAGTTTGAAATGGCATAGGATATGTCGAGACCGTCAGGCATATGGGTTTTGTAACGTTTTATATTTATTACGTAACCCCTGTTTTATGCTTTCGCAATTTTTTCTCTTTAAAATATGCATGGATTATTTTAAATCAATAAGATTGCTAAAAGTTTAATTCAGTATATAGAAACATATTAAGGTGTGGACATAAGTAAAAAAGTTCTATTCTGGATATATGAGATCAAAATAAGTATTAAACATTCATATTTAACAAGATTGAATGGGTATGTAATAAACCAAAAATGGGACACAGAACAATTAAAAAAGCTGTTTAAGACAGGTGAATTGCTGAATAAATGTGCCTGCCATTATTCCATTAGAGGACTCCAATGAATTTAAAGCTTGGGCAAGTAGGCTTTGTCAATTGTTTCTTTCAGCTTGAACAAAAATAATTTTCTATGATTGTAAATCGGTCATTTTGGAATAAGTTTATCGATAGTTATCATAATAACAGAAATGTGCTTCATTAAATACGATTTTTATTACAATGTAGTGACCTGGACAGTTGATTTTTCATTGTATTTCATGCATATATGTATGTTTATTGTATGTTTATGATATATATTTATGACAGTTAAATAATAAGTTGGAATATTTGACTGAAATGTATCATCATGAATAGAAGTTACATAGTAATGTAATACAAATTCAGTAGGTGTTTGACTAAATTTCCCAGATTGCATAACATAAGGATAATTGTTCTGTGCTAGTGTACATTTGCAGTTATGAAGGAAAAAGCTGCCTGATGGAAACTGGAGGCATTCCCTCCCATCTGCTCAGGTTGTCTAGTCATTCCTGGTCCCAGACTGGATTCGTTATCCATGTAACTCATCAGAGGAAAAAGTTCTGGTTGATACATTGGTTCAGTTGATCACCATGTATCATCAGTATGAGGTTTATATATCACCAAGGAGTCGGTGCAGCTGGTGCAACTGCCTTTCAGGCTATGTGACATGCAAAAAACCAGTTGGTAGTAGAGAAAGATATCACAAACGAAAGGTTTGCAGCCGTTGCATTTGGTTAAAATGATATTATCATTTAATGAAGACGGGGGTTAAAATGTCATTAGTGATAAAAAACAAAATATGTTTTGGGGGATTGAGGCATATTCTGTTAATGACAGCAATTATTGTTAAAGTTAGAATACAGTACTGTAAAACCACCATAGTGTTGCATAGGTTCATACTTTTTTCAAAGTCAGCTGGGGTATCACGTTGCTGATGTAACCTGATTCCTTTTGTGTTTGTTAGACTATACAATGGGTTGGCACATGAAGTATCTGTTTCCCAGTTCCAGTTGTCAGTGGTGAAACTGAATGAAAGGTTGGAGCAGGTTGAATTGGATGAATTCAATAAAATTGTATTTGGTTCTATTGTCCAATCGATTGTTGGGTTGAATATGTTCTCAATGAAGTTACTTGATTACACATACTTTGATCATATTGATTTGTCCATTATTTGAAGCATCAGTATCATGTTGCTACTAAAACTTCTAGATCAGGCAAAATAATTTAGTTTATCTGATATTGAACACCGTTTGGTAAGATATCCTTTTTGTGAATGTCCAAGAGGGGTTCTTTTATTGCCATTTGAAATTCAGTTTGTGTCTCACCTAATTATTATTAGCCACTTGTTCTTTTTCAGGTATTAAGCTATCTTTTGTAACCTGACATACTTGGATGTTATTATCTTTGTAAAAAGAGGAGTAAGTGGTTAGGAAGTAGCAGACAATTAGCTTTTTGTCTTTCATTAACCGGGTCGTCCGGTTTTTTGTTGTTGTTTTTTTTTGTTACTGACCTCTCTTCTAATTACTATTTCACATGCGGCAAATTATATGTAGATGAGACTAGAAGGGAATTTTGGGATAAACCAATAATACACTCTACAATTCAGATGGGGATTTACATCTATGTTTAAACAGGAATCAAGGCATTTTATATTACATATTTTGGTTATATTTTTTACAAATGAAGATGTTGCAAACTGTCATAAAATTTTACTTCAGTAATTGCCTCCAATAAAATATATACATTATGCCCATAATTTAAAAAATAATGAATAAATATAGCTGCTAATTGCATTTTATTTGTATTTATGTAGTGTCTAATATTAGTACAAAAATATGGACTCAACTGGTTATGTTTCTTATAGCAGATTTATCACATCTAAGTTAAAATTCATTCATACATTGCATATATATTATAAAAGCCATAGGTAATATGAAATTTGTACTAAATAATCAGATGGTATATCTGTACTAATGAATAAAGTACATATTTCTAACAAACTTTCTGGTTTTTTTTCTTTGCAATCGCATTAAAAATTCAGTTACTAGTAGTTGGTGAAAAAGATTTGCCTCTCCATCACAGTATGTCTGTGTGCCTGTCAATCATAACAAAAATGTATGCATCGGAGTATGGAAATTGACAATGGACAGAAAATTACAGCTTTGTTTTTCAAAATCATTTTTGTTCCCTTACTTGTACTTCATCAACTGAAACTATGTTCAAGGATTTTTTGGATGCCCTCAGAGAAGTACTAACAGTTATAATGCTGTACTGATGTCCATCTGTACGTCAATAAGAAATCTGTTTGAGCACAATAGCAAAAAAATAAAAAAATAAACACAGAGCCATGAAATTTTGTAGCATATTATTTTGTATATATATATATATATATATATATATATATATATATATATATATATATATATATATATATATATAGAGAGAGAGAGAGAGAGAGAGAGAGATGTTGTGATTAGACTTTCATGCCATTAAAGCAATATTCCATTTTATTCACATTTTTTTAACATTTGGGACTTTTAAGTCCCCCACTCCTATTACGGCAGGGGCATCTAGATTTGCTCATGTCCATTTGGCTGTAAGCATGATTGCACAAAAATAATAAACAACTTTTGAGAATGATTGTGTAAAACCAACTCAATATTAACAAATGAAATGTGGTAGGTGACCTCATTAGATTATAAGGTGATTATAGCAATTTTTAAATTTGTTTAATACATTTTTTAAAACATTTTTTGGACTGTGACTTTGTGAGCATGGCTCAACAAAAACCACTCAATGCAGACAAGATGGATTCAGTAGTCATGTTTATAGAGATGTGTAGATGACTCGATTAGATTTTCAGACCCTACAAAAAATGTTAAAATTTTTTACCAATTTTGGAGCTTTTGAAAGTTATACAGTTGACATTGTGGACATACATATTTTACAAACTCTGATCTGGTTTCAATCTTCAACAGAAACGTATACAAAAAGTTCAGATTGACTATAATCTAGAATTGAGATTTCCCTGTAGTTAGCAACCTTTGATGAGCTTTGTTTAGCTTATTGTTCAATATTTATAGTTCTTATTGATATTTGAAAAGCAATCATATCAGTGCTTCCTAAACTTGGAATTGTTATTGGTTTCTGTGAATATAACAAAAACATGAGTCATTGTAAAGGAGATGGCACTCTACTGGCTGATTTGTGTTCTCCAGTAATATCAAAATTAAGACTGTTTCTTTATTTTAACTGCTTAGTGTTGCAACCATCTCTGATATTCTTCAGCAATAACAATATTTTCAAGATGGCTACCATGGCAGCCATATTGAATGTAAGATCGACACATTTTTCACTTAGGACCAACAAGATATCATTATAAGTCTTTTATTGAAAATCCCATGTTGATAAAACAATCTGTTCAGGAGGAGTAGCAATAAGATTTTGAAGATGGCGGCTATGGTGGATATAATGGCTGTCACACTGACATGATTTTCATTTAGGACCAACTAGACACCATAAGAAGTCTTATGGTAAAAAGAATATGTCCATATGAATTTCCGTTTAACAGTAATGTTTTTTCTTCCTAAATACATGTATCATAAAAAACATAATCTTAACTTTTATAGCTTTCATAATTTTCCCTTTCTGAAATTTCATCAAAATGGCAAATCAGGAAATTAATTTAGTAGATATCTTTTTTTTTTTTTGTCAAACATACATGCCATATCAGTGGGAGTCTAAATAAATTAAGGATTATAGCTCCGTCAGACTTCGAACATAAAAGTTTATAAACTTCTATTTTATGTTAGGCTATGAATTGCTTGATTTTGAAAGATAAATAGCTTTGATAATTCACTGGAATGGAATACCAGAAATAAATTGTCACTGCTCTCAATAGACATCCATAACATTATGACCAAGAAATTTGAGTAACGTTTAGTCGATTGCTTGGTCTAGTGGTAAGTATGGCCGCCTCGCATGCAGACGAATCAAATTTAAATCCCTCACTGTGCATATTTAGCGGGGTCGGGTCTCCTCAGACAATGGGAGAAAAGCGGACACTTAACTAATCATGGTACGTTGGTTGATATACAAATGCTTCCCGTCATGCACTCTAAATGTAAGTGTCGACTTCCTCATTTCATCTATGCATCGTCTGCTTTAGACCGTGAGAAAATTCACCGTGCTATCTCTACAGTTATTGGATAACCATATAGGTGTTTATGTTATTACACACGCGATCATATGCAGTGAGTAAACATTTAACCAACCAACTAGAAGCATTTTATTTTGTATACCCACTAATGGCATCACACACACGCCATCTGTTATAGAAAGCGATGTGTTGATATGGCATTATGTAATGACACGTATTAAAACAAGCACATATGTGTCAGAATTCAGACTAGAAGAAATTCACACATTCGTCACTTCTCGGACATTCACTTGGAAATAAAATGCTAAGCTATCACAAGCACACAATAGGACCTGAACAACGATTTAGGATTTTACTGTTAGGAATAAAATGTTAGTGATGTTATGCATTGCCTGATTAATTCTCCATATTTTTGCCTGGATTTTGTGAAAGGAAATAATTGTTTCTTATGACACCCTTTGTTCAATAACTTTAAATGATGTATAGAGATCTGAGAAGAAACATAACAGTGATATAAACAAGCACAATGTTTTAATCCCCGCTACAGCAAATACAATAAATATTATACAGATGTAACTAACTCTGCTGATTATTAAATTGTTTAAATGTCATTTATGTTCTCAATTAAAAAAATAAAATACTATACTCGTTTCTGATATTCACCGGGTTGCCTAATCTCACGGTATTGACTATTTCCGTACTAAATAGATAATTGCACCATCTGCCGGTTGTTTATAGCAGTAGTTTTGATACAATGAGGTGTTTGATCTTAACTAATAACAAATTCTTTCAACAATGTTTCCTTTCCTGGAAATAAATAAGAAATTAATGAAGCATGTCCATAAAAGACGTGCATGTAACGCTGTCAATCATATACCGAAAAAAAGAGTGCAAAATTTTGCAAAGAAAAATTCGGTTTTTGATAATACATGAAAAAAAAAATGCCTGCCCCAATCATCTATAGAAGAGCAGGTGCCTTTTCACAAACACAATAGCAATGTGTATGAGAGCAGAAGTCTGAAAAAGTCGAAAGTCGCCGATCCCGAGGAGCTTATTAATTGATTACAGCTGATTATTGTAAATTAGGGAAAATGTGGTGGACTCGCTATTCTTCAAATTCGAGTATTGAGGAGAGAACGTGTTTTTAGGTGTCCGCATTAACGCTTTAGAGAATAACTAGATATATAATTGTATACACTCATAACAATTGTAAATATTTAATTTTTAAAAAAATGTAATTTTAAGCTTTCTGCTAAGCACGACGATGAAGTGTGTTATTACTGACATCGAGTTCATTTCATACCCTGTTTGGACCCCCATACAGCGATTACATCATTTGCCACGAGAATCTCGTTTTATATGGCGGTAGACACACTATGTTCCAATGAACGTTGTTTATTGCAAAATTAGCATCAGCTATAATATTTTCTGAATACAGGATTGGTGACAAATGATAAATAAACAAGCAAGGCAACTTTCAATAGCAGGTAAATTATTTTCTTTTATTTGCGATCCGTTTCTTGTTAATTACCGCGAGAATGTTCAGTGTTACCCGACATCATGTCCGGTTTCACCCGAAACCGTCCGATCACACAGCAAGGACAAATACGAAGGGGTAAAAAATGACATGATCAATGTTGATAACCGTTAGAAACACTTTCGATTATATGCATAACCTCCAACAGCTGCTACAAAAATTGTTACTATAGTTCGTTCCGCACAGCATCGCGAATGATATACGTGCCTGTTTCTCATTTAATTTTCACGTCAGCGTCTCGAAATTAAACTAAAATGATCAAATTCGTTTTGTGCACGAATGATTTAAACTTAATTCGTATCGACATACAACGCAACACCATTCATTGATATTTGCTTAAGAAAGTGGTCTGCGTACATGTAATCAGCCATGTTCGTCCTGGAGTTGTGGAAGAGTCCATTTTTGATACAGCACTGAACCTTATGGGAACCGTCGTGTGCCACAGATAAACAAACATCATCTGCATCGTCCACAGTTTTCTTTAATTTGTATTCTACTTTCACTTAAAATGTCAATGTCAAATACCCCCCCCCCCCAAAAAAAAAAAACACACAAAAAAAAAAAAAAAAAAATGAAAATAAAAGCAGCCAAAGAAAATATTGTCTAAAAATGAATGTAATCAAAGAAATGCACAGTAAAACAGCTTTGGATAATAATAATAATAATGAACATTTTCCTGCTGATCTATTTCTCTTGTACCATATGTTATCTTAAACACTATTTTAAATGATTGTTGAATAGCTTGACTTCAGCGTATTATTTGTGATTTTATAAAAGGTAAATCATTTATTGATTTATTTATTTGAATATGTATATTTACTTTCAACAACCATATTTAAGTACCCAAAATAGCATTGCATCAGTCGTAGATCCCCTTTATTTTTATTACACAAGTCGATTGTTATCCATTTTTGCCTTTATTTAAAAAATTGTGCCTCCTATTATAATTGTGAATAACCCTGTCGGTTAATTGGACAATTTTGTGCCTCTCCCCTCCCCCCATCAGATCTTTGACAATAATTCTGTCCATTTGTACATTGTTTCATTTTAAAGGTAACATACTTTTGCAAGTCTGGCTATAAATATTATGAATTTGGTGCTGGTATGGACAAAAATCCATGCTATAAGTAGGGGAGAAATATATTGTCTTCATTAGGGAAAACCTAAAAATACTTTTTGGACAAGTATAAACGATTGAGACTGTCAGAGAGAGTGTTCAATGGTTAATCATTTTTTTTATATAGATTTAATCTACAAATAAGACTCGGAAATTATGAACTGCAAATGCAGTATGTTAAACATTGCAATACAGACTGGTGCACAGCATAAACTACATCCCAAAAACATAAAGGTGAAAACAAATTGCAATTATTTCACTCGTGCAAATTTTGCAATATTTAATTCCAAACAAGATTTTATTTATTTACAATACATGTTATTTTGTATTCTATAGTATGTGTCTGTATCCACACACATTATAAAATAGTGTGAGAATATTGATTTGACCTCTGCTCATCCATTCTGTTTTTTCCTAAGCCTCGCTATCTATTGTATATGCCTTACGGTTATATTTCAATAAAATTGAATATAAAAAAACAAACTGTTTTATCATAGCTCAATATATCAATATAGCATGCTCCGAGGCTAACCAAGCAATGATTAGATATATTTTATGCACAATTTAAAAGTTAGAATCAACTATATATATATATATATATATATATATATATATACACAATTTATTCATACTATATCACCTCCGTTCATTACTTGTCTGTCTGTTCATAAGCCTCGCTATCTATTGTATATGCCTTATGGCTATATTTCAATAAAATTGATTATAAAAAAAAACAAAAAACTTTTATAGCGTGCTCCCAGGCTAACCAAGCAATGATTAGATAATATATATATTTTATGCACAATGTGAAATTTAGAAAATAACTATATATATATATATATATATATATATATATATATATATATATATATATATATATATATAATTTATTCATACTATATAATATTGATACAATATATTTTATTTTAAATAAAATATTTATTATATAGTTTATGAATAATTTTGTGAAAATTAAACATAATCTGATTAAGTAAAATATTTTTCAGTTGAAACATACATAGGAGAGTGAGAGTCAGAAAAAAAGCAAATTAACATGCATCTAAAAGCCAAGTTTTCTAACATGACAATAATACAAGTTCCAATTTAAAGATGACAGTAACAGATTTGTTCCAAATGTTTATCTCTACTGGTCAGGGACCGGTAAAACACTACTGAAATGGCATATTGTCTGTCGTCCACAGATTACAAAAGTTTTCTTAGCTATTCCAGGTATAGTTGGTTGTGATTGAAAAGAGTTCAGATGGGATGTCCAACTTGGTCATTTCATGATTTCCAAACATCTATTCTTGGCTAGTAGAAAGCCACTCCCTTTGAATTCATATAATGCTGAAAGGAACTGCAACAGTTTTTACTCTACTATATATACTATACTTGATATACTTGATTTATGGCAGGTTTATGAATGTACAATATTGTTTCCAAACATGTAACCTTATGTGCACGTGTGAAAAATAATATATTAAATGTATAATGCACCTCAGTCAAAAGACAACTCTATTATTATATGCTTCATTTAATGTTTACATTTTCGAAGGGAGTACACTGTTTATTTTGCAATTCTCAGATAATTCATTTTTGTCTCATCTGTTTTGGAAGAGAACACAGTTATCATTTTTTAAAACCAAACTTAGCTGATTTCCTTAACAAAAATTTCAAACTTCAAAAGAAGAACAAAATAAATATTTTATATGAATATTTGTACTTTTATTATCACGTACCCTTATATATATATATATATATATATATATATATATATATATATATATATATATATATATATATGTGTGTGTGTGTGTGTATGTGTGTGTGTCAAATGCATCCTTTAAGAATATTTTCCTCATATGGTTACAGGTAGTTAAATCCTTTCCCATGGACCACAATGTTATTGGGCCATAGACCACAATGTAAGTGTTTCTGAAAATGAATATGTTATCCTGGTAAATTTGAGATATATTGTTTATAAACTTAGATACAAAAAACCTTGACTCACCCTTTTAAGACATCAGCAATAAATACTGCACTGCTTTGTCTTCAAAACTAAACTGCGGTGTACAGTCACGCCATTAGTTTGCAGAAAGGTAATAACCCATTTCACATGTCATATGGGATGCATACATTTTGATTAAAAGTAATTAAAATAAAACTAATTAAACAATTAACTTGTCATTTAAACTCCTTCTAATTTCATTATTAAGAAATTTAACCTACTGTACCTTGGATCACAGTATTCACAGCGGCACTCATCCCAAGTTTTAAATGTTACCTTCAATACACCACCACATCTAGACTGATTTTATAGACTATAAATAATTATTGGGGTGTATCCATATATAGCTTTAAGCAAAACTGATTACCACCCACTTTTAATGGTTATTTGAAGACTTCAAATGTGCTGAGTGTATTATGGAGTAAGGCAAACATATTATATTTTCATACAAGTACTGGTATGTACCAATATATCTGAGTTAATATGAGTTGGAAAGTTCCGTCTCATTATTTTTAATAGAGAACCATAATACTACTCAGTGACCTAATTAGAAGTAAAGCCTAATATTTGTTTGTATTATGTACTATAATTTAATGTAATGACCATTCACTCTATAAAGAGGTGACCAGTTTTATCTTTTACTAACCTGGCAAGCACAATGCAGAGAAAATGGACATTAAACTTTTTCCTTCGGTATAAAAAAATAAAACACAGAATCATATTAGAGAAATTTAATTAGAATTATAAAGTTCTGCTAGCTAATTAGTAAGGATAGGTAATCATAAGCACCTGCTCAATCAATGACGGTGCTTTGCACACAAAGATTTCATAATATTTTCAATAATTATGCAACAACACGGTCAAGGTTGCTTGCTACTTATTACAATTGCAACTCTATTATGTGCAATATTGACAGATATTATTTATATTATGAGTTTGTCATGAACTTTATCTTGGACAACAAATGAATAACTACTAACTGGATTTTCATTTTAAAACTGAACATAAACATGGAAGCTAACACTAAAACATGGCCTCCACTTTTCAATTGCTCGTCACAATTACATGTTTTCAGTGTGGCATTACCTCCTTTGCCACATCATCATAATGTGATACGCCTCAATTCAATTTATTTTTCATATTTCAACAAACTTTAAAATGACCATTGATAAGTAATTTCTAACAAAATCTGTACAACTATACCAAAAGACAATTTGCTTATAAGGTATTTCGCCATCCCTAGTGTAAGATACATGTAATATAGTTACAGTGTACTAAACCTAGGGGGGATATACAGTGGCTGAGTGGTTAAAATTGTGACTCAAGATTGATTTCATATCAAACAAGGAGAGGAAGTCATCACAAGGACTAGGGAATATGCAATTATTCTTTACAAACAACAACATAATCTTACATTAGGATAAAATTTTCTTTAAGAATAATTGCTTCTTGGAACAACTGACCTGACAGGTTTTAAATGCATTGAAGTTTAACCCAGACTGAAATGATTTGTTCTTTGAATTCTCTCCAGACTGTTACCAATGTATACACATCACAACGTTCCTATACATTTAGATACAAATATGAAAAAAAGGGTCATGACAAATTCTCAAAGCAACAGATGATCGTGGATCCAGCATGTTATCACGTAAGTTTTACGAGTTTTAATACCAACAGGATGACCTTTAGGTTCTGAAGTATGGAATTGCTTTTGTTTTTTAAACCCTCAATGCATAACAGATACTGAGATGTACTTAACTCTTCTCCAAATCGACCACCACAGAAACAAAGTACTGAAGATTCGCGGTCAGAAGTTTAAGAGACAGAGACAGTAGCAGAAAATATAGCCGTAAATATCATGCAAGTTATTCTAGATATAAGAAAAGAGGTTAAATCGACAAATAACCAGTTGAAACAACTCAGTCATTCAGTGGAAGAGTTGCATCGTACCAATTAGAGGCTTGAGAATAAAAATTCTGAAAAAAGGAAACTGTTGCTAGCCTGAAGAATGTTGTGATTACACTGGATAAAAGAGTGAAAGAAAATGAAGACAAAATAGAGAGACAGTAAGCTCAATCCAGTAGGGAAAATGTAATATGTTATGGGCTTGAAGATGCAGGGAGAGAGACATGGGAAGAAACTGAAAAGAAAATTCGCAAGTATACTCGTGAAGATCTTAAGATTGATGATGCAAATATCTCAGTGGAAAAGACACATAGGCTCATTGCAAAATATTCACTATGGCCAGCAATTGTGAAATTCACACGTTATAAGGACAAATCAATGATTCTATAAAAGTATAGACAAAGTAGAAAAGAAGCAAGGGACACAGGAGGAATATATGCAACTGAGAATAGAGAACTAGCTAAGGTTCACCAAATCAGCATCTCTGAAGATTTTCCGGAGAGTTAGGAACAATCGAAAAAATCTAAAACCCTTTTAAAGGACTGTTTGAGAGAGAACAAGATGGCATATTTGCGATATGACAGACTTGTTGTAGATGGTAAAGGGTATGCATATGATGGGACACAAAAGGGTCCACTTCCAGCTTCTGGATAGGAATCAGGCCGAGGCCCAGTACACGATATAATGAGTGAAAATAATACTTGTATCAGTTCAGTAGATAATTGTGTTACTGGTAATTACCCATCTGCATGGTAATTTCTTGCATGGCAAAAATCAGGACTGGAGAAAAATTTAGCTGGAACCAGTGAATGCATAGATAAGTGTGATTTTTATAATTTTATTACACAGTATGATTTCCTTGGATTTGTTGAGATTTGAGCAGAGAGTGCTGATCAGTTTAATATAGTGGGATACAAAACATTTGCATGTGTAAGACCTAAAAAAATGAATGCTATTAGGAACTCGGGTGGAATAGTATGTTTTGTTTTTTAAAAAATCGCAGCTTTATCTAGTGAACCTAATAATGTTTTGTGGTTGAAGTTTAACAGTGTAAATATTGGTATACCTTACAATGTTATACTAGGTTTAATATACTATACACCTGAAAATGCACTCGGATGAAGAGACTTTATCTATAGTTGAAAATGATATTGCACGTTTTAAATCCTTGGAACCAGATGGATGCTCATTTCTTGTTGGGAGAAGATTTCAATGCTTTTACAGCACAGGCAAATGACTACATAGACTTTGGTTAGACCTTCCAGTTACTTGATAATATTGATTATGTTGATGTCAGTGTACCCACAAGTAGATCAAAAATGGATACAAGGGAACCCAATCATCATGGGTATGCTTTGTAAATCCACTGGACTTAGAATAGTTAATGGAAGGTCTGGAGTGGACAAAAACATTGGATCCTATACTTGTTATTGTAATAATTCAGCTAGTTGCATTGATTATTTTCTGGCAGACAGTCAATTGCTTGTGGTAATCAAATAATCTGATGTCATAGAGAGGTTAGAATCAATACATACGCCATTGCATCTTACTCTAAATCTTAATGTCAAGTGTATCTCAGAGGAAGAAAGTAAGGAAGATGATAGTAAGTCAGATCAATAGAAATTTACGTGGTCACGTAAGTATGAAACCCAGTTTTCTTCATGCTTACATGACCTATTTTAATTTTTCTTATGATCAATATTTTGAAATGATTGAGAATAGTAACTTTGATAGAGCAATAGACTCTTTAGTACAAATCGTTCAATCAGCTGCAGATAGATCTGATATAAAAAGAGTGTCCAAGAAGTTCTCTTTGCAAGGGTCGGTGTGATTTGATAATGAACGTGAAAATGCTAAAAGAATAGCAGCGAAGGCCCTAAAAAGCTTTAGGTGTAATAGATCAGCCCAAAACTTGGAAACTTATCACTGCCTTAAAAAAGTTACAGGAAGTTAACTGCAGAAAAGAGAGGTCAATATGAAACTACATTTCAAAATAGGCTGGTCTCTGCTTTTATAAACAGAGATTTTGTAGCACTGTGGAATTTACTTAGATCGAGATCATGACATGGCCAACAACAGATTTCCAAGCTAAGATGCTTTGAGCATTTTCATGGTGTATTTAATCCTCCTAGCCCTGACTCATTTGATACATTGTACTCCTTGAATAACACAACATGGGATGATCTTGATGCATATATTACTGAAGATGAGCTAAGGAAAGAAATAAATGTTATCAAACCAGGGAAAACTCCAGGATGTGATGGTATAGGTTGTGAAATTTTAAAAGCCTCTGAAAAGTACACTCTACCATTAGTCACATATTTGTTTAATGCAATGTTTAATGCCTTATACTTTCCAAAACACTGGTGTATAGCTACAATTGTTTCACTTCTTAAAAAAGGTAACCCCAAAATGACCCGAATAATTGCAGTCTGTTACCGGTTATTAGTAAAGTTTTTACTAATATTCTCAATAAAACACTCACACAATGTGTAGAAGAAAACGATATACTAGGTGAATAACAAGCGGGATTTAGAAGAGGTTACAGTACTGTAGATAACATATATGTTCTGAATACTATTATTTGGAAATATTTGAGGAAGAAACGGGCAGATTTTATTGTGCATTTATAGACTTTGAGAAGGCCTTTGATAGAAATGATTGGAAAGCTTTATGGTATAAGCTTAATGTATGTAACTTTAGTACAAAGATGCCGAAAACGTTGGAAGCAATATATGCAGACGTCAGAGCTTGTGTAAGAACCTCGAGTGGATTAAGTGATATCTTTCAGTGTCCAATAGGTGTTAGACAGGGCTGCATATTGTCACCAATGATTTTCTCACTTTTTCTAAATGACATGCAAAGTACACTTTCTGATGATAACAGTGGTATTGACATAGAAAATGTGTTGAAGCTTTTTCTTCTGCTTTATGCAGATGATATTGTATTACTGACCGATACAGCAATTGAAATGCAACGTTTATTAGATAGACTTATCCAATACTGTGACTACTGGAAACTTTAGGTAACACTTGATAAAACTGAGGTAGTGGTTTTCCGAAAGGACTGTTATTTAAGAGGTTATGAAAAATGGTATTTTGGGAACAATAAACTTAAGGTTAGTTCTTATTATAAATACTTAGGGGTTGTTAATTTCGTCAAGGGAAGTTTGGAACAATGTCAAAAAACATTAGCAGCACAAGCATCTAAAGCTGTGCATGCTCTGAAAATTAAATTGATTAAAGTTGGAAAATTGTCTGTAAATATTGTATTAAAAAATTTTGACACTACAGTTTTGCCCATTTTGACTTATGCTTCTAAAGTATGGGGCTTTAGTGAATCCCATGATGTAGAAAGGGTGCATAATAAATTTTGTAAATATGTCTTACAGTTAGGTAAATCGAGCCCTAACTGTTTTGTACGTGGAGAATTAGGCCTTAACTCTCTTAAATCTGTATATATTGCCACACCAATGAAATATTGGTTGAAACTACTTGAAATGTCAGATAATTGATTGCCCAAATTGTGTTATAAAATACAACTTTCTTGGCTTGAGGGTACAAGTAATAGGTTCACAATTTGGGCTCATAATGTTAAGATTTTTTTTTTACTGAGTTATGGTTTTGGTGAGGCATGGTATAACCAAAGAGTGGGGAACAAGGAGACTTTTATGAATTTATTAAAGATTAGATGTAAAGATATAGACACACAAAACTGGCATGAAGATTTAAATATCATTGGACAGACTGAGATTATACATGATATTAAAGACAGACTTATGTGTTCAAGATTATTTGCTCTGCTTAGACAAGCCTATGTTTAGGAATATATACTGTAAATTGAGGGGCGGGTTACTTGATGTTAAGGTTAATTCAGGACGCATTGAGAACTGAAATATGTAGATAGACTCTGTCCATACTGCGATCCTAATATTGTGGAAAGAGAATATCATTCTATTTGCTGTAGTCCAAGATTTACAGACATTCGTGTGAAGTATTTACCTCTGTTTCTGTATTTGAACCCAAGTGAAGAGAAATGTTTTGATACATTGAGAAGTAATCACAGAGAAGCTATTGTATCAGTTTATAAGTTTCTACCCTTTAGCAGGGAGAAAAGAAAAATATTATGAAAATGTAAGTACTCACACTTACTGTACTTGAACTTGTTATACTCACCTGATGTATTTGTTTGTTTAATATGTATGTAATTGGGTCGGTGGCCTATATTACTGAATAAAGTATTCTATTCATGACTAGTATTAACAAATAACATAACTTCCACATTCATAGACACATGTTATCAAGAAGCATCTGGCAAGTTATTATTACTATAAAAATTAACCAGTCAGGGAAAACTGTACAAAAATAGGGTCGATGGAACCTTTATATTATGTCCATTGAAGAAATCTATATCTAGCCATAACAGTTGTACGAGCTGAAACATATTCTGGTGACTGTTCAACATTGTTCGGAAGTATCACGGTGATCATAATTTTAAACGTGAGTGTCTCAATCCGAATATACAAGGTCACTATCCCAGTGCTGATTTATTTTTCACTTGAACTCGTTTACTTTATAGTCTCTGCAAAAATAAGTTCAGAAGCCTAGAAGGCAAATAGTAAACATTAAAGCTGATGGCATGTGGGCAAAGTATAGTACAGATCAAAGGTTATACTGATTTGTGTCAAAGCATATATTTTTCATTATCATGCTATCAGTTAGTATAAATTCTGTAATAAGTTGTCTTATTGCTAAATTATTATACTATCTAAATACTTCTATAGAAAATATGTAACTGCTTGTGGATGTTGATCTGAAATGAAATATGTCCTTAAAAGAACGCCCCCCCCCCAAAAAAAAATGTTTTAATCCTAGCTACAGCAAATACAATAAATATTATACAGATGTAACTAACTCTGCTGATTATTAAATTGTTTAAATGTCATTTATGTTCTCAATTAAAAAATTAAATACTATACTCGTTTCTGATATTCTCGCGGGTTGCCTAATCTCACGGTATTGACTATTTCCGTACTAAAAAGATAATTGCACCATCTGCCGGTTGTTTATAGCAGTAGTTTTGATACAATGAGGTGTTTAATCTTAACTAATAACAAATTCTTTCAACAATGTTTCCTTTCCTGGAAATAAATAAGAAATTAATGAAGCATGTCCATAAAAGACGTGCATGTAACGCTGTCAATCATATACCGAAAAAAAGAGTGCAAAATTTTGCAAAGAAAAATTCGGTTTTTGATAATACATGAAAAAAAAAATGCCTGCCCCAATCATCTATAGAAGAGCAGATGCCTTTTCACAAACACAATAGCAATGTGTATGAGAGCAGAAGTCTGAAAAAGTCGAAAGTCGCCGATCCCGAGGAGCTTATTAATTGATTACAGCTGATTATTGTAAATTAGGGAAAATGTGGTGGACTCGCTATTCTTCAAATTCGAGTATTGAGGAGAGAACGTGTTTTTAGGTGTCCGCATTAACGCTTTAGAGAATAACTAGATATATAATTGTATACACTCATAACAATTGTAAATATTTAATTTTTAAAAAAAATGTAATTTTAAGTTTTCTGCTAAGCACGACGATGAAGTGTGTTATTACTGACATAGAGTTCATTTCATACCCTGTTTGGACCCCCATACAGCGATTACATCATTTGCCACGAGAATCTCGTTTTATATGGCGGTAGACACACTATGTTCCAATGAACGTTGTTTATTGCAAAATTAGCATCAGCTATAATATTTTCTGAATACAGGATTGGTGACAAATGATAAATAAACAAGCAAGGCAACTTTCAATAGCAGGTAAATTATTTTCTTTTATTTGCGATCCGTTTCTTGTTAAATACCGCGAGAATACGGTACGCCATCTTACAAGTGTTCAGTGTTACCCGACATCATGTCCGGTTTCACCCGAAACCGTCCGATCTGATACACAGCAAGGACAAATACGAAGGGGTAAAAAATGACGTGATCAATGTTGATAACCGTTAGAAACACTTTCGATTATATGCATAACCTCCAACAGCTGCTACAAAAATTGTTACTATAGTTCGTTCCGCACAGCATCGCGAATGATATACGTGCCTGTTTCTCATTTAATTTTCATTTCAGCGTCTCGAAATTAAACTAAAATGATCAAATTCGTTTTGTGCACGAATGATTTAAACTTAATTCGTATCGACATACAGCGCAACACCATTCATTGATATTTGCTTAAGAGAGTGGTCTGCGTACATGTAATCAGCCATGTTCGTCCTGGAGTTGTGGAAGAGTCCATTTTTGATACAGCACTGAACCTTATGGGAACCGTCGTGTGCCACAGATAAACAAACATCATCTGCATCGTTTATAGTTTTCTTTAATTTGTATTCTACTTTCACTTAAAATGTCAATGTCAACAACCTCCCCCCCCCAAAAAAAAAAAACCACACAAACAAAAAAAAAAAAAAAATGAAAATAAAAGCAGCCAAAGAAAATATTGTCTAAAAATGAATGTAATCAAAGAAATGCACAGTAAAACAGCTTTGGATAATAATAATAATAATGAACATTTTCCTGCTGATCTATTTCTCTTGTACCATATGTTATCTTAAACACTATTTTAAATGATTGTTGAATAGCTTGACTTCAGCGTATTATTTGTGATTTTATAAAAGGTAAATCATTTATTGATTTATTTATTTGAATATGTATATTTACTTTCAACAACCATATTTAAGTACCCAAAATAGCATTGCATCAGTCGTAGATCCCCTTTATTTTTATTACACAAGTCGATTGTTATCCATTTTTGCCTTTATTTAAAAAATTGTGCCTCCTATTATAATTGTGAATAACCCTGTCGGTTAATTGGACAATTTTGTGCCTCTCCCCTCCCCCCATCAGATCTTTGACAATAATTCTGTCCATTTGTACATTGTTTCATTTTAAAGGTAACATACTTTTGCAAGTCTGGCTATAAATATTATGAATTTGGTGCTGGTATGGACAAAAATCCATGCTATAAGTAGGGGAGAAATATATTGTCTTCATTAGGGAAAACCTAAAAATACTTTTTGGACAAGTATAAACGATTGAGACTGTCAGAGAGAGTGTTCAATGGTTAATCATTTTTTTTATATAGATTTAATCTACAAATAAGACTCGGAAATTATGAACTGCAAATGCAGTATGTTAAACATTGCAATACAGACTGGTGCACAGCATAAACTACATCCCAAAAACATAAAGGTGAAAACAAATTGCAATTATTTCACTCGTGCAAATTTTGCAATATTTAATTCCAAACAAGATTTTATTTATTTACAATACATGTTATTTTGTATTCTATAGTATGTATCTGTATCCACACACATTATAAAATAGTGTGAGAATATTGATTTGACCTCTGCTCATCCATTCTGTTTTTTCCTAAGCCTCGCTATCTATTGTATATGCCTTACGGTTATATTTCAATAAAATTGAATATAAAAAAACAAACTGTTTTATCATAGCTCAATATATCAATATAGCATGCTCCGAGGCTAACCAAGCAATGATTAGATATATTTTATGCACAATTTAAAAGTTAGAATCAACTATATATATATATATATATATATATATATATATATATATATATATATATATATATATATATATATATATATACACAATTTATTCATACTATATCACCTCCGTTCATCCCTTGTCTGTCTGTTCATAAGCCTCGCTATCTATTGTATATGCCTTATGGCTATATTTCAATAAAATTGATTATAAAAAAAACAAAAAACTTTTATAGCGTGCTCCCAGGCTAACCAAGCAATGATTAGATATTATATATATTTTATGCACAATGTGAAATTTAGAAAATAACTATATATATATATATATATATATATATATATATATATATATATATATATATATATATAATTTATTCATACTATATAATATTGATACAATATATTTTATTTTAAATATAATATTTATTATATAGTTTATGAATAATTTTGTGAAAATTAAACATAATCTGATTAAGTAAAATATTTTTCAGTTGAAACATACATAGGAGAGTGAGAGTCAGAAAAAAAGCAAATTAACATGCATCTAAAAGCCAAGTTTTCTAACATGACAATAATACAAGTTCCAATTTAAAGATGACAGTAACAGATTTGTTCCAAATGTTTATCTCTACTGGTCAGGGACCGGTAAAACACTACTGAAATGGCATATTGTCTGTCGTCCACAGATTACAAAAGTTTTCTTAGCTATTCCAGGTATAGTTGGTTGTGATTGAAAAGAGTTCAGATGGGATGTCCAACTTGGTCATTTCATGATTTCCAAACATCTATTCTTGGCTAGTAGAAAGCCACTCCCTTTGAATTCATATAATGCTGAAAGGAACTGCAACAGTTTTTACTCTACTATATATACTATACTTGATATACTTGATTTATGGCAGGTTTATGAATGTACAATATTGTTTCCAAACATGTAACCTTATGTGCACGTGTGAAAAATAATATATTAAATGTATAATGCACCTCAGTCAAAAGACAACTCTATTATTATATGCTTCATTTAATGTTTACATTTTCGAAGGGAGTACACTGTTTATTTTGCAATTCTCAGATAATTCATTTTTGACTCATCTGTTTTGTAAGAGAACACAGTTATCATTTTTTAAAACCAAACTTAGCTGATTTCCTTAACAAAAATTTCAAACTTCAAAAGAAGAACAAAATAAATATTTTATATGAATATTTGTACTTTTATTATCACGTACCCTTATATATATATATATATATATATATATATATATATATATATATATATATATATATATATATATGTGTGTGTGTGTGTATGTGTGTGTGTCAAATGCATCCTTTAAGAATATTTTCCTCATATGGTTACAGGTAGTTAAATCCTTTCCCATGGACCACAATGTTATTGGGCCATAGACCACAATGTAAGTGTTTCTGAAAATGAATATGTTATCCTGGTAAATTTGAGATATATTGTTTATAAACTTAGATACAAAAAACCTTGACTCACCCTTTTAAGACATCAGCAATAAATACTGCACTGCTTTGTCTTCAAAACTAAACTGCGGTGTACAGTCACGCCATTAGTTTGCAGAAAGGTAATAACCCATTTCACATGTCATATGGGATGCATACATTTTGATTAAAAGTAATTAAAATAAAACTAATTAAACAATTAACTTGTCATTTAAACTCCTTCTAATTTCATCATTAAGAAATTTAACCTACTGTACCTTGGATCACAGTATTCACAGCGGCACTCATCCCAAGTTTTAAATGTTACCTTCAATACACCACCACATCTAGACTGATTTTATAGACTATAAATAATTATTGGGGTGTATCCATATATAGCTTTAAGCAAAACTGATTACCACCCACTTTTAATGGTTATTTGAAGACTTCAAATGTGCTGAGTGTATTATGGAGTAAGGCAAACATATTATATTTTCATACAAGTACTGGTATGTACCAATATATCTGAGTTAATATGAGTTGGAAAGTTCCGTCTCATTATTTTTAATAGAGAACCATAATACTACTCAGTGACCTAATTAGAAGTAAAGCCTAATATTTGTTTGTATTATGTACTATAATTTAATGTAATGACCATTCACTCTATAAAGAGGTGACCAGTTTTATCTTTTACTAACCTGGCAAGCACAATGCAGAGAAAATGGACATTAAACTTTTTCCTTCGGTATAAAAAAATAAAACACAGAATCATATTAGAGAAATTTAATTAGAATTATAAAGTTCTGCTAGCTAGTTAGTAAGGATAGGTAATCATAAGCACCTGCTCAATCAATGACAGTGCTTTGCACACAAAGATTTCATAATATTTTCAATAATTATGCAACAACACGGTCAAGGTTGCTTGCTACTTATTACAATTGCAACTCTATTATGTGCAATATTGACAGATATTATTTATATTATGAGTTTGTCATGAACTTTATCTTGGACAACAAATGAATAACTACTAACTGGATTTTCATTTTAAAACTGAACATAAACATGGAAGCTAACACTAAAACATGGCCTCCACTTTTCAATTGCTCGTCACAATTACATGTTTTCAGTGTGGCATTACCTCCTTTGCCACATCATCATAATGTGATACGCCTCAATTCAATTTATTTTTCATATTTCAACAAACTTTAAAATGACCATTGATAAGTAATTTCTAACAAAATCTGTACAACTATACCAAAAGACAATTTGCTTATAAGGTATTTCACCATCCCTAGTGTAAGATACATGTAATATAGTTACAGTGTACTAAACCTAGGGGGGATATACAGTGGCTGAGTGGTTAAAATTGTGACTCAAGATTGATTTCATATCAAACAAGGAGAGGAAGTCATCACAAGGACTAGGGAATATGCAATTATTCTTTACAAACAACAACATAATCTTACATTAGGATAAAATTTTCTTTAAGAATAATTGCTTCTTGGAACATCTGACCTGACAGGTTTTAAATGCATTGAAGTTTAACCCAGACTGAAATGATTTGTTCTTTGAATTCTCTCCAGACTGTTACCAATGTATACACATCACAACGTTCCTATACATTTAGATACAAATATGAAAAAAAGGGTCATGACAAATTCTCAAAGCAACAGATGATCGTGGATCCAGCATGTTATCACGTAAGTTTTACGAGTTTTAATACCAACAGGATGACCTTTAGGTTCTGAAGTATGGAATTGCTTTTGTTTTTTAAACCCTCAATGCATAACAGATACTGAGATGTACTTAACTCTTCTCCAAATCGACCACCACAGAAACAAAGTACTGAAGATTCGCGGTCAGAAGTTTAAGAGACAGAGACAGTAGCAGAAAATATAGCCGTAAATATCATGCAAGTTATTCTAGATATAAGAAAAGAGGTTAAATCGACAAATAACCAGTTGAAACAACTCAGTCATTCAGTGGAAGAGTTGCATCGTACCAATTAGAGGCTTGAGAATAAAAATTCTGAAAAAAGGAAACTGTTGCTAGCCTGAAGAATGTTGTGATTACACTGGATAAAAGAGTGAAAGAAAATGAAGACAAAATAGAGAGACAGTAAGCTCAATCCAGTAGGGAAAATGTAATATGTTATGGGCTTGAAGATGCAGGGAGAGAGACATGGGAAGAAACTGAAAAGAAAATTCGCAAGTATACTCGTGAAGATCTTAAGATTGATGATGCAAATATCTCAGTGGAAAAGACCCATAGGCTCATTGCAAAATATTCACTATGGCCAGCAATTGTGAAATTCACACGTTATAAGGACAAATCAATGATTCTATAAAAGTATAGACAAAGTAGAAAAGAAGCAAGGGACACAGGAGGAATATATGCAACTGAGAATAGAGAACTAGCTAAGGTTCACCAAATCAGCATCTCTGAAGATTTTCCGGAGAGAGTTAGGAACAATCGAAAAAATCTAAAACCCTTTTAAAGGACTGTTTGAGAGAGAACAAGATGGCATATTTGCGATATGACAGACTTGTTGTAGATGGTAAAGGGTATGCATATGATGGGACACAAAAGGGTCCACTTCCAGCTTCTGGATAGGAATCAGGCCGAGGCCCAGTACACGATATAATGAGTGAAAATAATACTTGTATCAGTTCAGTAGATAATTGTGTTACTGGTAATTACCCATCTGCATGGTAATTTCTTGCATGGCAAAAATCAGGACTGGAGAAAAATTTAGCTGGAACCAGTGAATGCATAGATAAGTGTGATTTTTATAATTTTATTACACAGTATGATTTCCTTGGATTTGTTGAGATTTGAGCAGAGAGTGCTGATCAGTTTAATATAGTGGGATACAAAACATTTGCATGTGTAAGACCTAAAAAAATGAATGCTATTAGGAACTCGGGTGGAATAGTATGTTTTGTTTTTTAAAAAATCGCAGCTTTATCTAGTGAACCTAATAATGTTTTGTGGTTGAAGTTTAACAGTGTAAATATTGGTATACCTTACAATGTTATACTAGGTTTAATATACTATACACCTGAAAATGCACTCGGATGAAGAGACTTTATCTATAGTTGAAAATGATATTGCACGTTTTAAATCCTTGGAACCAGATGGATGCTCATTTCTTGTTGGGAGAAGATTTCAATGCTTTTACAGCACAGGCAAATGACTACATAGACTTTGGTTAGACCTTCCAGTTACTTGATAATATTGATTATGTTGATGTCAGTGTACCCACAAGTAGATCAAAAATGGATACAAGGGAACCCAATCATCATGGGTATGCTTTGTAAATCCACTGGACTTAGAATAGTTAATGGAAGGTCTGGAGTGGACAAAAACATTGGATCCTATACTTGTTATTGTAATAATTCAGCTAGTTGCATTGATTATTTTCTGGCAGACAGTCAATTGCTTGTGGTAATCAAATAATCTGATGTCATAGAGAGGTTAGAATCAATACATACGCCATTGCATCTTACTCTAAATCTTAATGTCAAGTGTATCTCAGAGGAAGAAAGTAAGGAAGATGATAGTAAGTCAGATCAATAGAAATTTACGTGGTCACGTAAGTATGAAACCCAGTTTTCTTCATGCTTACATGACCTATTTTAATTTTTCTTATGATCAATATTTTGAAATGATTGAGAATAGTACCTTTGATAGAGCAATAGACTCTTTAGTACAAATCGTTCAATCAGCTGCAGATAGATCTGATATAAAAAGAGTGTCCAAGAAGTTCTCTTTGCAAGGGTCGGTGTGATTTGATAATGAACGTGAAAATGCTAAAAGAATAGCAGCGAAGGCCCTAAAAAGCTTTAGGTGTAATAGATCAGCCCAAAACTTGGAAACTTATCACTGCCTTAAAAAAGTTACAGGAAGTTAACTGCAGAAAAGAGAGGTCAATATGAAACTACATTTCAAAATAGGCTGGTCTCTGCTTTTATAAACAGAGATTTTGTAGCACTGTGGAATTTACTTAGATCGAGATCATGACATGGCCAACAACAGATTTCCAAGCTAAGATGCTTTGAGCATTTTCATGGTGTATTTAATCCTCCTAGCCCTGACTCATTTGATACATTGTACTCCTTGAATAACACAACATGGGATGATCTTGATGCATATATTACTGAAGATGAGCTAAGGAAAGAAATAAATGTTATCAAACCAGGGAAAACTCCAGGATGTGATGGTATAGGTTGTGAAATTTTAAAAGCCTCTGAAAAGTACACTCTACCATTAGTCACATATTTGTTTAATGCAATGTTTAATGCCTTATACTTTCCAAAACACTGGTGTATAGCTACAATTGTTTCACTTCTTAAAAAAGGTAACCCCAAAATGACCCGAATAATTGCAGTCTGTTACCGGTTATTAGTAAAGTTTTTACTAATATTCTCAATAAAAGGCTCACACAATGTGTAGAAGAAAACGATATACTAGGTGAATAACAAGCGGGATTTAGAAGAGGTTACAGTACTGTAGATAACATATATGTTCTGAATACTATTATTTGGAAATATTTGAGGAAGAAACGGGCAGATTTTATTGTGCATTTATAGACTTTGAGAAGGCCTTTGATAGAAATGATAGGAAAGCTTTATGGTATAAGCTTAATGTATGTAACTTTAGTACAAAGATGCTGAAAACGTTGGAAGCAATATATGCAGACGTCAGAGCTTGTGTAAGAACCTCGAGTGGATTAAGTGATATCTTTCAGTGTCCAATAGGTGTTAGACAGGGCTGCATATTGTCACCAATGATTTTCTCACTTTTTCTAAATGACATGCAAAGTACACTTTCTGATGATAACAGTGGTATTGACATAGAAAATGTGTTGAAGCTTTTTCTTCTGCTTTATGCAGATGATATTGTATTACTGACCGATACAGCAATTGAAATGCAACGTTTATTAGATAGACTTATCCAATACTGTGACTACTGGAAACTTTAGGTAACACTTGATAAAACTGAGGTAGTGGTTTTCCCAAAGGACTGTTATTTAAGAGGTTATGAAAAATGGTATTTTGGGAACAATAAACTTAAGGTTAGTTCTTATTATAAATACTTAGGGGTTGTTAATTTCGTCAAGGGGAGTTTGGAACAATGTCAAAAAACATTAGCAGCACAAACATCTAAAGCTGTACATGCTCTGAAAATTAAATTGATTAAAGTTGGAAAATTGTCTGTAAATATTGTATTAAAAAATTTTGACACTACAGTTTTGCCCATTTTGACTTATGCTTCTAAAGTATGGGGCTTTAGTGAATCCCATGATGTAGAAAGGGTGCATAATAAATTTTGTAAATATGTCTTACAGTTAGGTAAATCGAGCCCTAACTGTTTTGTACGTGGAGAATTAGGCCTTAACTCTCTTAAATCTGTATATATTGCCACACCAATGAAATATTGGTTGAAACTACTTGAAATGTCAGATAATTGATTGCCCAAATTGTGTTATAAAATACAACTTTCTTGGCTTGAGGGTACAAGTAATAGGTTCACAATTTGGGCTCATAATGTTAAGATTTTTTTTTTACTGAGTTATGGTTTTGGTGAGGCATGGTATAACCAAAGAGTGGGGAACAAGGAGACTTTTATGAATTTATTAAAGATTAGATGTAAAGATATAGACACACAAAACTGGCATGAAGATTTAAATATCATTGGACAGACTGAGATTATACATGATATTAAAGACAGACTTATGTGTTCAAGATTATTTGCTCTGCTTAGACAAGCCTATGTTTAGGAATATATACTGTAAATTGAGGGGCGGGTTACTTGATGTTAAGGTTAATTCAGGACGCATTGAGAACTGAAATATGTAGATAGACTCTGTCCATACTGCGATCCTAATATTGTGGAAAGAGAATATCATTCTATTTGCTGTAGTCCAAGATTTACAGACATTCGTGTGAAGTATTTACCTCTGTTTCTGTATTTGAACCCAAGTGAAGAGAAATGTTTTGATACATTGAGAAGTAATCACAGAGAAGCTATTGTATCAGTTTATAAGTTTCTACTCTTTAGCAGGGAGAAAAGAAAAATATTATGAAAATGTAAGTACTCACACTTACTGTACTTGAACTTGTTATACTCACCTGATGTATTTGTTTGTTTAATATGTATGTAATTTGGGTCGGTGGCCTATATTACTGAATAAAGTATTCTATTCATGACTAGTATTAACAAATAACATAACTTCCACATTCATAGACACATGTTATCAAGAAGCATCTGGCAAGTTATTATTACTATAAAAATTAACCAGTCAGGGAAAACTGTACAAAAATAGGGTCGATGGAACCTTTATATTATGTCCATTGAAGAAATCTATATCTAGCCATAACAGTTGTACGAGCTGAAACATATTCTGGTGACTGTTCAACATTGTTCGGAAGTATCACGGTGATCATAATTTTAAACGTGAGTGTCTCAATCCGAATATACAAGGTCACTATCCCAGTGCTGATTTATTTTTCACTTGAACTCGTTTACTTTATAGTCTCTGCAAAAATAAGTTCAGAAGCCTAGAAGGCAAATAGTAAACATTAAAGCTGATGGCATGTGGGCAAAGTATAGTACAGATCAAAGGTTATACTGATTTGTGTCAAAGCATATATTTTTCATTATCATGCTATCAGTTAGTATAAATTCTGTAATAAGTTGTCTTATTGCTAAATTATTATACTATCTAAATACTTCTATAGAAAATATGTAACTGCTTGTGGATGTTGATCTGAAATGAAATATGTCCTTAAAAGAACGCCCCCCCCCAAAAAAAAATAAAATGTTTTAATCCTAGCTACAGCAAATACAATAAATATTATACAGATGTAACTAACTCTGCTGATTATTAAATTGTTTAAATGTCATTTATGTTCTCAATTAAAAAAATAAAATACTATACTCGTTTCTGATATTCTCGCGGGTTGCCTAATCTCACGGTATTGACTATTTCCGTACTAAATAGATAATTGCACCATCTGCCGGTTGTTTATAGCAGTAGTTTTGATACAATGAGGTTTTTGATCTTAACTAATAACAAATTCTTTCAACAATGTTTCCTTTCCTGGAAATAAATAAGAAATTAATGAAGCATGTCCATAAAAGACGTGCATGTAACGCTGTCAATCATATACCGAAAAAAAGAGTGCAAAATTTTGCAAAGAAAAATTCGGTTTTTGATAATACATGAAAAAAAAAATGCCTGCCCCAATCATCTATAGAAGAGCAGGTGCCTTTTCACAAACACAATAGCAATGTGTATGAGAGCAGAAGTCTGAAAAAGTCGAAAGTCGCCGATCCCGAGGAGCTTATTAATTGATTACAGCTGATTATTGTAAATTAGGGAAAATGTGGTGGACTCGCTATTCTTCAAATTCGAGTATTGAGGAGAGAACGTGTTTTTAGGTGTCCGCATTAACGCTTTAGAGAATAACTAGATATATAATTGTATACACTCATAAGAATTGTAAATATTTAATTTTTAAAAAAATGTAATTTTAAGTTTTCTGCTAAGCACGACGATGAAGTGTGTTATTACTGACATAGAGTTCATTTCATACCCTGTTTGGACCCCCATACAGCGATTACATCATTTGCCACGAGAATCTCGTTTTATATGGCGGTAGACACACTATGTTCCAATGAACGTTGTTTATTGCAAAATTAGCATCAGCTATAATATTTTCTGAATACAGGATTGGTGACAAATGATAAATAAACAAGCAAGGCAACTTTCAATAGCAGGTAAATTATTTTCTTTTATTTGCGATCCGTTTCTTGTTAAATACCGCGAGAATACGGTACGCCATCTTACAAGTGTTCAGTGTTACCCGACATCATGTCCGGTTTCACCCGAAACCGTCCGATCTGATACACAGCAAGGACAAATACGAAGGGGTAAAAAATGACGTGATCAATGTTGATAACCGTTAGAAACACTTTCGATTATATGCATAACCTCCAACAGCTGCTACAAAAATTGTTACTATAGTTCGTTCCGCACAGCATCGCGAATGATATACGTGCCTGTTTCTCATTTAATTTTCACGTCAGCGTCTCGAAATTAAACTAAAATGATCAAATTCGTTTTGTGCACGAATGATTTAAACTTAATTCGTATCGACATACAGCGCAACACCATTCATTGATATTTGCTTAAGAGAGTGGTCTGCGTACATGTAATCAGCCATGTTCGTCCTGGAGTTGTGGAAGAGTCCATTTTTGATACAGCACTGAACCTTATGGGAACCGTCGTGTGCCACAGATAAACAAACATCATCTGCATCGTCTATAGTTTTCTTTAATTTGTATTCTACTTTCACTTAAAATGTCAATGTCAACAAACCCCCCCCCCAAAAAAAAAAAACACAAAAAAAAAAAAAAAAAAAAAATGAAAATAAAAGCAGCCAAAGAAAATATTGTCTAAAAATGAATGTAATCAAAGAAATGCACAGTAAAACAGCTTTGGATAATAATAATAATAATGAACATTTTCCTGCTGATCTATTTCTCTTGTACCATATGTTATCTTAAACACTATTTTAAATGATTGTTGAATAGCTTGACTTCAGTGTATTATTTGTGATTTTATAAAAGGTAAATCATTTATTGATTTATTTATTTGAATATGTATATTTATTTTCAACAACCATATTTAAGTACCCAAAATAGCATTGCATCAGTCGTAGATCCCCTTTATTTTTATTACACAAGTCGATTGTTATCCATTTTTGCCTTTATTTAAAAAATTGTGCCTCCTATTATAATTGTGAATAACCCTGTCGGTTAATTGGACAATTTTGTGCCTCTCCCCTCCCCCCATCAGATCTTTGACAATAATTCTGTCCATTTGTACATTGTTTCATTTTAAAGGTAATATACTTTTGCAAGTCTGGCTATAAATATTATGAATTTGGTGCTGGTATGGACAAAAATCCATGCTATAAGTAGGGGAGAAATATATTGTCTTCATGAGGGAAAACCTAAAAATACTTTTTGGACAAGTATAAACGATTGAGACTGTCAGAGAGAGTGTTCAATGGTTAATCATTTTTTTTATATAGATTTAATCTACAAATAAGACTCGGAAATTATGAACTGCAAATGCAGTATGTTAAACATTGCAATACAGACTGGTGCACAGCATAAACTACATCCCAAAAACATAAAGGTGAAAACAAATTGCAATTATTTCACTCGTGCAAATTTTGCAATCTTTAATTCCAAATAAGATTTTATTTATTTACAATACATGTTATTTTGTATTCTATAGTATGTGTCTGTATCCACACACATTATAAAATAGTGTGAGAATATTGATTTCACCTCCGCTCATCCATTCTGTTTTTTCCTAAGCCTCGCTATCTATTGTATATGCCTTACGGTTATATTTCAATAAAATTGAATATAAAAAAACAAACTGTTTTATCATAGCTCAATATATCAATATAGCATGCTCCGAGGCTAACCAAGCAATGATTAGATATATTTTATGCACAATTTAAAAGTTAGAATCAACTATATATATATATATATATATATATATATATATATATATATATATATATATATATATATATATATATATATATACACAATTTATTCATACTATATCACCTCCGTTCATCCCTTGTCTGTCTGTTCATAAGCCTCGCTATCTATTGTATATGCCTTATGGCTATATTTCAATAAAATTGATTATAAAAAAAAACAAAAAACTTTTATAGCGTGCTCCCAGGCTAACCAAGCAATGATTAGATATTATATATATTTTATGCACAATGTGAAATTTAGAAAATAACTATATATATATATATATATATATATATATATATATATATATATATATATATATATATATATATAATTTATTCATACTATATAATATTGATACAATATATTTTATTTTAAATAAAATATTTATTATATAGTTTATGAATAATTTTGTGAAAATTAAACATAATTTGATTAAGTAAAATATTTTTCAGTTGAAACATACATAGGAGAGTGAGAGTCAGAAAAAAAGCAAATTAACATGCATTTAAAAGCCAAGTTCTCTAACATGACAATAATACAAGTTCCAATTTAAAGATGACAGTAACAGATTTGTTCCAAATGTTTATCTCTACTGGTCAGGGACCGGTAAAACACTACTGAAATGGCATATTGTCTGTCGTCCACAGATTACAAAAGTTTTCTTAGCTATTCCAGGTATAGTTGGTTGTAATTGAAAAGAGTTCAGATGGGATGTCCAACTTGGTCATTTCATGATTTCCAAACATCTATTCTTGGCTAGTAGAAAGCCACTCCCTTTGAATTCATATAATGCTGAAAGGAACTGCAACAGTTTTTACTCTACTATATGTACTATACTTGATATACTTGATTTATGGCAGGTTTATGAATGTACAATATTGTTTCCAAACATGTAACCTTATGTGCACGTGTGAAAAATAATATATTAAATGTATAATGCACCTCAGTCAAAAGACAACTCTATTATTATATGCTTCATTTAATGTTTACATTTTCGAAGGGAGTACACTGTTTATTTTGCAATTCTCAGATAATTCATTTTTGTCTCATCTGTTTTGGAAGAGAACACAGTTATCATTTTTTAAAACCAAACTTAGCTGATTTCCTTAACAAAAATTTCAAACTTCAAAAGAAGAACAAAATAAATATTTTATATGAATATTTGTACTTTTATTATCACGTACCCTTATATATATATATATATGTGTGTGTGTGTGTGTATGTGTGTGTGTCAAATGCATCCTTTAAGAATATTTTCCTCATATGGTTACAGGTTACAGGTAGTTAAATCCTTTCCCATGGACCACAATGTTATTGGGCCATAGACCACAATGTAAGTGTTTCTGAAAATGAATATGTTATCCTGGTAAATTTGAGATATATTGTTTATAAACTTAGATACAAAAAACCTTGACTCACCCTTTTAAGACATCAGCAATAAATACTGCACTGCTTTGTCTTCAAAACTAAACTGCGGTGTACAGTCACGCCATTAGTTTGCAGAAAGGTAATAACCCATTTCACATGTCATATGGGATGCATACATTTTGATTAAAAGTAATTAAAATGAAACTAATTAAACAATTAACTTGTCATTTAAACTCCTTCTAATTTCATCATTAAGAAATTTAACCTACTGTACCTTGGATCACAGTATTCACAGCGGCACTCATCCCAAGTTTTAAATGTTACCTTCAATACACCACCACATCTAGACTGATTTTATAGACTATAAATAATTATTGGGGTGTATCCATATATAGCTTTAAGCAAAACTGATTACCACCCACTTTTAATGGTTATTTGAAGACTTCAAATGTGCTGAGTGTATTATGGAGTAAGGCAAACATATTATATTTTCATACAAGTACTGGTATGTACCAATATATCTGAGTTAATATGAGTTGGAAAGTTCCGTCTCATTATTTTTAATAGAGAACCATAATACTACTCAGTGACCTAATTAGAAGTAAAGCCTAATATTTGTTTGTATTATGTACTATAATTTAATGTAATGACCATTCACTCTATAAAGAGGTGACCAGTTTTATCTTTTACTAACCTGGCAAGCACAATGCAGAGAAAATGGACATTAAACTTTTTCCTTCGGTATAAAAAAATAAAACACAGAATCATATTAGAGAAATTTAATTAGAATTATAAAGTTCTGCTAGCTAGTTAGTAAGGATAGGTAATCATAAGCACCTGCTCAATCAATGACAGTGCTTTGCACACAAAGATTTCATAATATTTTCAATAATTATGCAACAACACGGTCAAGGTTGCTTGCTACTTATTACAATTGCAACTCTATTATGTGCAATATTGACAGATATTATTTATATTATGAGTTTGTCATGAACTTTATCTTGGACAACAAATGAATAACTACTAACTGGATTTTCATTTTAAAACTGAACATAAACATGGAAGCTAACACTAAAACATGGCCTCCACTTTTCAATTGCTCGTCACAATTACATGTTTTCAGTGTGGCATTACCTCCTTTGCCACATCATCATAATGTGATACGCCTCAATTCAATTTATTTTTCATATTTCAACAAACTTTAAAATGACCATTGATAAGTAATTTCTAACAAAATCTGTACAACTATACCAAAAGACAATTTGCTTATAAGGTATTTCACCATCCCTAGTGTAAGATACATGTAATATAGTTACAGTGTACTAAACCTAGGGGGGATATACAGTGGCTGAGTGGTTAAAATTGTGACTCAAGATTGATTTCATATCAAACAAGGAGAGGAAGTCATCACAAGGACTAGGGAATATGCAATTATTCTTTACAAACAACAACATAATCTTACATTAGGATAAAATTTTCTTTAAGAATAATTGCTTCTTGGAACAACTGACCTGACAGGTTTTAAATGCATTGAAGTTTAACCCAGACTGAAATGATTTGTTCTTTGAATTCTCTCCAGACTGTTACCAATGTATACACATCACAACGTTCCTATACATTTAGATACAAATATGAAAAAAAGGGTCATGACAAATTCTCAAAGCAACAGATGATCGTGGATCCAGCATGTTATCACGTAAGTTTTACGAGTTTTAATACCAACAGGATGACCTTTAGGTTCTGAAGTATGGAATTGCTTTTGTTTTTTAAACCCTCAATGCATAACAGATACTGAGATGTACTTAACTCTTCTCCAAATCGACCACCACAGAAACAAAGTACTGAAGATTCGCGGTCAGAAGTTTAAGAGACAGAGACAGTAGCAGAAAATATAGCCGTAAATATCATGCAAGTTATTCTAGATATAAGAAAAGAGGTTAAATCGACAAATAACCAGTTGAAACAACTCAGTCATTCAGTGGAAGAGTTGCATCGTACCAATTAGAGGCTTGAGAATAAAAATTCTGAAAAAAGGAAACTGTTGCTAGCCTGAAGAATGTTGTGATTACACTGGATAAAAGAGTGAAAGAAAATGAAGACAAAATAGAGAGACAGTAAGCTCAATCCAGTAGGGAAAATGTAATATGTTATGGGCTTGAAGATGCAGGGAGAGAGACATGGGAAGAAACTGAAAAGAAAATTCGCAAGTATACTCGTGAAGATCTTAAGATTGATGATGCAAATATCTCAGTGGAAAAGACCCATAGGCTCAATGCAAAATATTCACTATGGCCAGCAATTGTGAAATTCACACGTTATAAGGACAAATCAATGATTCTATAAAAGTATAGACAAAGTAGAAAAGAAGCAAGGGACACAGGAGGAATATATGCAACTGAGAATAGAGAACTAGCTAAGGTTCACCAAATCAGCATCTCTGAAGATTTTCCGGAGAGAGTTAGGAACAATCGAAAAAATCTAAAACCCTTTTAAAGGACTGTTTGAGAGAGAACAAGATGGCATATTTGCGATATGACAGACTTGTTGTAGATGGTAAAGGGTATGCATATGATGGGACACAAAAGGGTCCACTTCCAGCTTCTGGATAGGAATCAGGCCGAGGCCCAGTACACGATATAATGAGTGAAAATAATACTTGTATCAGTTCAGTAGATAATTGTGTTACTGGTAATTACCCATCTGCATGGTAATTTCTTGCATGGCAAAAATCAGGACTGGAGAAAAATTTAGCTGGAACCAGTGAATGCATAGATAAGTGTGATTTTTATAATTTTATTACACAGTATGATTTCCTTGGATTTGTTGAGATTTGAGCAGAGAGTGCTGATCAGTTTAATATAGTGGGATACAAAACATTTGCATGTGTAAGACCTAAAAAAATGAATGCTATTAGGAACTCGGGTGGAATAGTATGTTTTGTTTTTTAAAAAATCGCAGCTTTATCTAGTGAACCTAATAATGTTTTGTGGTTGAAGTTTAACAGTGTAAATATTGGTATACCTTACAATGTTATACTAGGTTTAATATACTATACACCTGAAAATGCACTCGGATGAAGAGACTTTATTTATAGTTGAAAATGATATTGCACGTTTTAAATCCTTGGAACCAGATGGATGCTCATTTCTTGTTGGGAGAAGATTTCAATGCTTTTACAGCACAGGCAAATGACTACATAGACTTTGGTTAGACCTTCCAGTTACTTGATAATATTGATTATGTTGATGTCAGTGTACCCACAAGTAGATCAAAAATGGATACAAGGGAACCCAATCATCATGGGTATGCTTTGTAAATCCACTGGACTTAGAATAGTTAATGGAAGGTCTGGAGTGGACAAAAACATTGGATCCTATACTTGTTATTGTAATAATTCAGCTAGTTGCATTGATTATTTTCTGGCAGACAGTCAATTGCTTGTGGTAATCAAATAATCTGATGTCATAGAGAGGTTAGAATCAATACATACGCCATTGCATCTTACTCTAAATCTTAATGTCAAGTGTATCTCAGAGGAAGAAAGTAAGGAAGATGATAGTAAGTCAGATCAATAGAAATTTACGTGGTCACGTAAGTATGAAACCCAGTTTTCTTCATGCTTACATGACCTATTTTAATTTTTCTTATGATCAATATTTTGAAATGATTGAGAATAGTACCTTTGATAGAGCAATAGACTCTTTAGTACAAATCGTTCAATCAGCTGCAGATAGATCTGATATAAAAAGAGTGTCCAAGAAGTTCTCTTTGCAAGGGTCGGTGTGATTTGATAATGAACGTGAAAATGCTAAAAGAATAGCAGCGAAGGCCCTAAAAAGCTTTAGGTGTAATAGATCAGCCCAAAACTTGGAAACCTATCACTGCCTTAAAAAAGTTACAGGAAGTTAACTGCAGAAAAGAGAGGTCAATATGAAACTACATTTCAAAATAGGCTGGTCTCTGCTTTTATAAACAGAGATTTTGTAGCACTGTGGAATTTACTTAGATCGAGATCATGACATGGCCAACAACAGATTTCCAAGCTAAGATGCTTTGAGCATTTTCATGGTGTATTTAATCCTCCTAGCCCTGACTCATTTGATACATTGTACTCCTTGAATAACACAACATGGGATGATCTTGATGCATATATTACTGAAGATGAGCTAAGGAAAGAAATAAATGTTATCAAACCAGGGAAAACTCCAGGATGTGATGGTATAGGTTGTGAAATTTTAAAAGCCTCTGAAAAGTACACTCTACCATTAGTCACATATTTGTTTAATGCAATGTTTAATGCCTTATACTTTCCAAAACACTGGTGTATAGCTACAATTGTTTCACTTCTTAAAAAAGGTAACCCCAAAATGACCCGAATAATTGCAGTCTGTTACCGGTTATTAGTAAAGTTTTTACTAATATTCTCAATAAAAGGCTCACACAATGTGTAGAAGAAAACGATATACTAGGTGAATAACAAGCGGGATTTAGAAGAGGTTACAGTACTGTAGATAACATATATGTTCTGAATACTATTATTTGGAAATATTTGAGGAAGAAACGGGCAGATTTTATTGTGCATTTATAGACTTTGAGAAGGCCTTTGATAGAAATGATAGGAAAGCTTTATGGTATAAGCTTAATGTATGTAACTTTAGTACAAAGATGCTGAAAACGTTGGAAGCAATATATGCAGACGTCAGAGCTTGTGTAAGAACCTCGAGTGGATTAAGTGATATCTTTCAGTGTCCAATAGGTGTTAGACAGGGCTGCATATTGTCACCAATGATTTTCTCACTTTTTCTAAATGACATGCAAAGTACACTTTCTGATGATAACAGTGGTATTGACATAGAAAATGTGTTGAAGCTTTTTCTTCTGCTTTATGCAGATGATATTGTATTACTGACCGATACAGCAATTGAAATGCAACGTTTATTAGATAGACTTATCCAATACTGTGACTACTGGAAACTTTAGGTAACACTTGATAAAACTGAGGTAGTGGTTTTCCCAAAGGACTGTTATTTAAGAGGTTATGAAAAATGGTATTTTGGGAACAATAAACTTAAGGTTAGTTCTTATTATAAATACTTAGGGGTTGTTAATTTCGTCAAGGGGAGTTTGGAACAATGTCAAAAAACATTAGCAGCACAAGCATCTAAAGCTGTGCATGCTCTGAAAATTAAATTGATTAAAGTTGGAAAATTGTCTGTAAATATTGTATTAAAAAATTTTGACACTACAGTTTTGCCCATTTTGACTTATGCTTCTAAAGTATGGGGCTTTAGTGAATCCCATGATGTAGAAAGGGTGCATAATAAATTTTGTAAATATGTCTTACAGTTAGGTAAATCGAGCCCTAACTGTTTTGTACGTGGAGAATTAGGCCTTAACTCTCTTAAATCTGTATATATTGCCACACCAATGAAATATTGGTTGAAACTACTTGAAATGTCAGATAATTGATTGCCCAAATTGTGTTATAAAATACAACTTTCTTGGCTTGAGGGTACAAGTAATAGGTTCACAATTTGGGCTCATAATGTTAAGATTTTTTTTTTACTGAGTTATGGTTTTGGTGAGGCATGGTATAACCAAAGAGTGGGGAACAAGGAGACTTTTATGAATTTATTAAAGATTAGATGTAAAGATATAGACACACAAAACTGGCATGAAGATTTAAATATCATTGGACAGACTGAGATTATACATGATATTAAAGACAGACTTATGTGTTCAAGATTATTTGCTCTGCTTAGACAAGCCTATGTTTAGGAATATATACTGTAAATTGAGGGGCGGGTTACTTGATGTTAAGGTTAATTCAGGACGCATTGAGAACTGAAATATGTAGATAGACTCTGTCCATACTGCGATCCTAATATTGTGGAAAGAGAATATCATTCTATTTGCTGTAGTCCAAGATTTACAGACATTCGTGTGAAGTATTTACCTCTGTTTCTGTATTTGAACCCAAGTGAAGAGAAATGTTTTGATACATTGAGAAGTAATCACAGAGAAGCTATTGTATCAGTTTATAAGTTTCTACTCTTTAGCAGGGAGAAAAGAAAAATATTATGAAAATGTAAGTACTCACACTTACTGTACTTGAACTTGTTATACTCACCTGATGTATTTGTTTGTTTAATATGTATGTAATTTGGGTCGGTGGCCTATATTACTGAATAAAGTATTCTATTCATGACTAGTATTAACAAATAACATAACTTCCACATTCATAGACACATGTTATCAAGAAGCATCTGGCAAGTTATTATTACTATAAAAATTAACCAGTCAGGGAAAACTGTACAAAAATAGGGTCGATGGAACCTTTATATTATGTCCATTGAAGAAATCTATATCTAGCCATAACAGTTGTACGAGCTGAAACATATTCTGGTGACTGTTCAACATTGTTCGGAAGTATCACGGTGATCATAATTTTAAACGTGAGTGTCTCAATCCGAATATACAAGGTCACTATCCCAGTGCTGATTTATTTTTCACTTGAACTCGTTTACTTTATAGTCTCTGCAAAAATAAGTTCAGAAGCCTAGAAGGCAAATAGTAAACATTAAAGCTGATGGCATGTGGGCAAAGTATAGTACAGATCAAAGGTTATACTGATTTGTGTCAAAGCATATATTTTTCATTATCATGCTATCAGTTAGTATAAATTCTGTAATAAGTTGTCTTATTGCTAAATTATTATACTATCTAAATACTTCTATAGAAAATATGTAACTGCTTGTGGATGTTGATCTGAAATGAAATATGTCCTTAAAAGAACGCCCCCCCCCAAAAAAAAATGTTTTAATCCCCGCTACAGCAAATACAATAAATATTATACAGATGTAACTAACTCTGCTGATTATTAAATTGTTTAAATGTCATTTATGTTCTCAATTAAAAAAATAAAATACTATACTCGTTTCTGATATTCTCGCGGGTTGCCTAATCTCACGGTATTGACTATTTCCGTACTAAATAGATAATTGCACCATCTGCCGGTTGTTTATAGCAGTAGTTTTGATACAATGAGGTGTTTAATCTTAACTAATAACAAATTCTTTCAACAATGTTTCCTTTCCTGGAAATAAATAAGAAATTAATGAAGCATGTCCATAAAAGACGTGCATGTAACGCTGTCAATCATATACCGAAAAAAAGAGTGCAAAATTTTGCAAAGAAAAATTCGGTTTTTGATAATACATGAAAAAAAAATGCCTGCCCCAATCATCTATAGAAGAGCAGGTGCCTTTTCACAACACAATAGCAATGTGTATGAGAGCAGAAGTCTGAAAAAGTCGAAAGTCGCCGATCCCGAGGAGCTTATTAATTGATTACAGCTGATTATTGTAAATTAGGGAAAATGTGGTGGACTCGCTATTCTTCAAATTCGAGTATTGAGGAGAGAACGTGTTTTTAGGTGTCCGCATTAACGCTTTAGAGAATAACTAGATATATAATTGTATACACTCATAACAATTGTAAATATTTAATTTTTAAAAAAATGTAATTTTAAGTTTTCTGCTAAGCACGACGATGAAGTGTGTTATTACTGACATCGAGTTCATTTCATACCCTGTTTGGACCCCCGTACAGCGATTACATCATTTGCCACGAGAATCTCGTTTTATATGGCGGTAGACACACTATGTTCCAATGAACGTTGTTTATTGCAAAATTAGCATCAGCTATAATATTTTCTGAATACAGGATTGGTGACAAATGATAAATAAACAAGCAAGGCAACTTTCAATAGCAGGTAAATTATTTTCTTTTATTTGCGATCCGTTTCTTGTTAAATACCGCGAGAATACGGTACGCCATCTTACAAGTGTTCAGTGTTACCCGACATCATGTCCGGTTTCACCCGAAACCGTCCGATCTGATACACAGCAAGGACAAATACGAAGGGGTAAAAAATGACGTGATCAATGTTGATAACCGTTAGAAACACTTTCGATTATATGCATAACCTCCAACAGCTGCTACAAAAATTGTTACTATAGTTCGTTCCGCACAGCATCGCGAATGATATACGTGCCTGTTTCTCATTTAATTTTCACGTCAGCGTCTCGAAATTAAACTAAAATGATCAAATTCGTTTTGTGCACGAATGATTTAAACTTAATTCGTATCGACATACAGCGCAACACCATTCATTGATATTTGCTTAAGAGAGTGGTCTGCGTACATGTAATCAGCCATGTTCGTCCTGGAGTTGTGGAAGAGTCCATTTTTGATACAGCACTGAACCTTATGGGAACCGTCGTGTGCCACAGATAAACAAACATCATCTGCATCGTCTATAGTTTTCTTTAATTTGTATTCTACTTTCACTTAAAATGTCAATGTCAACAACAACCCCCCCCCAAAAAAAAAACACAAAAAAAAAAAAAAAAAAATGAAAATAAAAGCAGCCAAAGAAAATATTGTCTAAAAATGAATGTAATCAAAGAAATGCACAGTAAAACAGCTTTGGATAATAATAATAATAATAATGAACATTTTCCTGCTGATCTATTTCTCTTGTACCATATGTTATCTTAAACACTATTTTAAATGATTGTTGAATAGCTTGACTTCAGCGTATTATTTGTGATTTTATAAAAGGTAAATCATTTATTGATTTATTTATTTGAATATGTATATTTATTTTCAACAACCATATTTAAGTACCCAAAATAGCATTGCATCAGTCGTAGATCCCCTTTATTTTTATTACACAAGTCGATTGTTATCCATTTTTGCCTTTATTTAAAAAATTGTGCCTCCTATTATAATTGTGAATAACCCTGTCGGTTAATTGGACAATTTTGTGCCTCTCCCCTCCCCCCATCAGATCTTTGACAATAATTCTGTCCATTTGTACATTGTTTCATTTTAAAGGTAACATACTTTTGCAAGTCTGGCTATAAATATTATGAATTTGGTGCTGGTATGGACAAAAATCCATGCTATAAGTAGGGGAGAAATATATTGTCTTCATGAGGGAAAACCTAAAAATACTTTTTGGACAAGTATAAACGATTGAGACTGTCAGAGAGAGTGTTCAATGGTTAATCATTTTTTTTATATAGATTTAATCTACAAATAAGACTCGGAAATTATGAACTGCAAATGCAGTATGTTAAACATTGCAATACAGACTGGTGCACAGCATAAACTACATCCCAAAAACATAAAGGTGAAAACAAATTGCAATTATTTCACTCGTGCAAATTTTGCAATATTTAATTCCAAATAAGATTTTATTTATTTACAATACATGTTATTTTGTATTCCACAGTATGTGTCTGTATCCACACACATTATAAAATAGTGTGAGAATATTGATTTCACCTCCGCTCATCCATTCTGTTTTTTCCTAAGCCTCGCTATCTATTGTATATGCCTTACGGTTATATTTCAATAAAATTGAATATAAAAAAACAAACTGTTTTATCATAGCTCAATATATCAATATAGCATGCTCCGAGGCTAACCAAGCAATGATTAGATATATTTTATGCACAATTTAAAAGTTAGAATCAACTATATATATATATATATATATATATATATATATATATATATATATATATATATATATATATATATACACACACAATTTATTCATACTATATCACCTCCGTTCATCCCTTGTCTGTCTGTTCATAAGCCTCGCTATCGATTGTATATGCCTTATGGCTATATTTCAATAAAATTGATTATAAAAAAACAAAAACTTTTATAGCGTGCTCCCAGGCTAACCAAGCAATGATTAGATATTATATATATTTTATGCACAATGTGAAATTTAGAATATATATATATATATATATATATATATATATATATATATATATATATATATATAATTTATTCATACTATATAATATTGATACAATATATTTTATTTTAAATAAAATATTTATTATATAGTTTATGAATAATTTTGTGAAAATTAAACATAATTTGATTAAGTAAAATATTTTTCAGTTGAAACATACATAGGAGAGTGAGAGTCAGAAAAAAAGCAAATTAACATGCATCTAAAAGCCAAGTTTTCTAACATGACAATAATACAAGTTCCAATTTAAAGATGACAGTAACAGATTTGTTCCAAATGTATATCTCTACTGGTCAGGGACCGGTAAAACACTACTGAAATGGCATATTGTCTGTCGTCCACAGATTACAAAAGTTTTCTTAGCTATTCCAGGTATAGTTGGTTGTAATTGAAAAGAGTTCAGATGGGATGTCCAACTTGGTCATTTCATGATTTCCAAACATCTATTCTTGGCTAGTAGAAAGCCACTCCCTTTGAATTCATATAATGCTGAAAGGAACTGCAACAGTTTTTACTCTACTATATATACTATACTTGATATACTTGATTTATGGCAGGTTTATGAATGTACAATATTGTTTCCAAACATGTAACCTTATGTGCACGTGTGAAAAATAATATATTAAATGTATAATGCACCTCAGTCAAAAGACAACTCTATTATTATATGCTTCATTTAATGTTTACATTTTCAAAGGGAGTACACTGTTTATTTTGCAATTCTCAGATAATTCATTTTTGTCTCATCTGTTTTGGAAGAGAACACAGTTATCATTTTTTAAAACCAAACTTAGCTGATTTCCTTAACAAAAATTTCAAACTTCAAAAGAAGAACAAAATAAATATTTTATATGAATATTTGTACTTTTATTATCACGTACCCTTATATATATATATATATATATATATATATATATATATATATATATATATATATATATATATGTATATGTGTGTGTGTGTGTGTGTGTATGTGTGTGTGTCAAATGCATCCTTTAAGAATATTTTCCTCATATGGTTACAGGTAGTTAAATCCTTTCCCATGGACCACAATGTTATTGGGCCATAGACCACAATGTAAGTGTTTCTGACAATGAATATGTTATCCTGGTAAATTTGAGATATATTGTTTATAAACTTAGATACAAAAAACCTTGACTCACCCTTTTAAGACATCAGCAATAAATACTGCACTGCTTTGTCTTCAAAACTAAACTGCGGTGTACAGTCACGCCATTAGTTTGCAGAAAGGTAATAACCCATTTCACATGTCATATGGGATGCATACATTTTGATTAAAAGTAATTAAAATGAAACTAATTAAACAATTAACTTGTCATTTAAACTCCTTCTAATTTCATCATTAAGAAATTTAACCTACTGTACCTTGGATCACAGTATTCACAGCGGCACTCATCCCAAGTTTTAAATGTTACCTTCAATACACCACCACATCTAGACTGATTTTATAGACTATAAATAATTATTGGGGTGTATCCATATATAGCTTTAAGCAAAACTGATTACCACCCACTTTTAATGGTTATTTGAAGACTTCAAATGTGCTGAGTGTATTATGGAGTAAGGCAAACATATTATATTTTCATACAAGTACTGGTATGTACCAATATATCTGAGTTAATATGAGTTGGAAAGTTCCGTCTCATTATTTTTAATAGAGAACCATAATACTACTCAGTGACCTAATTAGAAGTAAAGCCTAATATTTGTTTGTATTATGTACTATAATTTAATTTAATGACCATTCACTCTATAAAGAGGTGACCAGTTTTATCTTTTACTAACCTGGCAAGCACAATGCAGAGAAAATGGACATTAAACTTTTTCCTTCGGTATAAAAAAATAAAACACAGAATCATATTAGAGAAATTTAATTAGAATTATAAAGTTCTGCTAGCTAGTTAGTAAGGATAGGTAATCAGAAGCACCTGCTCAATCAATGACAGTGCTTTGCACACAAAGATTTCATAATATTTTCAATAATTATGCAACAACACGGTCAAGGTTGCTTGCTACTTATTACAATTGCAACTCTATTATGTGCAATATTGACAGATATTATTTATATTATGAGTTTGTCATGAACTTTATCTTGGACAACAAATGAATAACTACTAACTGGATTTTCATTTTAAAACTGAACATAAACATGGAAGCTAACACTAAAACATGGCCTCCACTTTTCAATTGCTCGTCACAATTACATGTTTTCAGTGTGGCATTACCTCCTTTGCCACATCATCATAATGTGATACGCCTCAATTCAATTTATTTTTCATATTTCAACAAACTTTAAAATGACCATTGATAAGTAATTTCTAACAAAATCTGTACAACTATACCAAAAGACAATTTGCTTATAAGGTATTTCACCATCCCTAGTGTAAGATACATGTAATATAGTTACAGTGTACTAAATCTAGGGGGGATATACAGTGGCTGAGTGGTTAAAATTGTGACTCAAGATTGATTTCATATCAAACAAGGAGAGGAAGTCATCACAAGGACTAGGGAATATGCAATTATTCTTTACAAACAACAACATAATCTTACATTGGGATAAAATTTTCTTTAAGAATAATTGCTTCTTGGAACAACTGACCTGACAGGTTTTAAATGCATTGAAGTTTAACCCAGACTGAAATGATTTGTTCTTTGAATTCTCTCCAGACTGTTACCAATGTATAAACATCACAACGTTCCTATACATTTAGATACAAATATGAAAAAAAGGGTCATGACAAATTCTCAAAACAACAGATGATCGTGGATCCAGCATGTTATCACGTAAGTTTTACGAGTTTTAATACCAACAGGATGACCTTTAGGTTCTGAAGTATGGAATTGCTTTTGTTTTTTAAACCCTCAATGCATAACAGATACTGAGATGTACTTAACTCTTCTCCAAATCGACCACCACAGAAACAAAGTACTGAAGATTCGCGGTCAGAAGTTTAAGAGACAGAGACAGTAGCAGAAAATATAGCCGTAAATATCATGCAAGTTATTCTAGATATAAGAAAAGAGGTTAAATCGACAAATAACCAGTTGAAACAACTCAGTCATTCAGTGGAAGAGTTGCATCGTACCAATTAGAGGCTTGAGAATAAAAATTCTGAAAAAAGGAAACTGTTGCTAGCCTGAAGAATGTTGTGATTACACTGGATAAAAGAGTGAAAGAAAATGAAGACAAAATAGAGAGACAGTAAGCTCAATTCAGTAGGGAAAATGTAATATGTTATGGGCTTGAAGATGCAGGGAGAGAGACATGGGAAGAAACTGAAAAGAAAATTCGCAAGTATACTCGTGAAGATCTTAAGATTGATGATGCAAATATCTCAGTGGAAAAGACCCATAGGCTCAATGCAAAATATTCACTATGGCCAGCAATTGTGAAATTCACACGTTATAAGGACAAATCAATGATTCTATAAAAGTATAGACAAAGTAGAAAAGAAGCAAGGGACACAGGAGGAATATATGCAACTGAGAATAGAGAACTAGCTAAGGTTCACCAAATCAGCATCTCTGAAGATTTTCCGGAGAGAGTTAGGAACAATCGAAAAAATCTAAAACCCTTTTAAAGGACTGTTTGAGAGAGAACAAGATGGCATATTTGCGATATGACAGACTTGTTGTAGATGGTAAAGGGTATGCATATGATGGGACACAAAAGGGTCCACTTCCAGCTTCTGGATAGGAATCAGGCCGAGGCCCAGTACACGATATAATGAGTGAAAATAATACTTGTATCAGTTCAGTAGATAATTGTGTTACTGGTAATTACCCATCTGCATGGTAATTTCTTGCATGGCAAAAATCAGGACTGGAGAAAAATTTAGCTGGAACCAGTGAATGCATAGATAAGTGTGATTTTTATATTTTTATTACACAGTATGATTTCCTTGGATTTGTTGAGATTTGAGCAGAGAGTGCTGATCAGTTTAATATAGTGGGATACAAAACATTTGCATGTGTAAGACCTAAAAAAATGAATGCTATTAGGAACTCGGGTGGAATAGTATGTTTTGTTTTTTAAAAAATCGCAGCTTTATCTAGTGAACCTAATAATGTTTTGTGGTTGAAGTTTAACAGTGTAAATATTGGTATACCTTACAATGTTATACTAGGTTTAATATACTATACACCTGAAAATGCACTCAGATGAAGAGACTTTATCTATAGTTGAAAATGATATTGCACGTTTTAAATCCTTGGAACCAGATGGATGCTCATTTCTTGTTGGGAGAAGATTTCAATGCTTTTACAGCACAGGCAAATGACTACATAGACTTTGGTTAAACCTTCCAGTTACTTGATAATGTTGATTATGTTGATGTCAGTGTACCCACAAGTAGATCAAAAATGGATACAAGGGAACCCAATCATCATGGGTATGCTTTGTAAATCCACTGGACTTAGAATAGTTAATGGAAGGTCTGGAGTGGACAAAAACATTGGATCCTATACTTGTTATTGTAATAATTCAGCTAGTTGCATTGATTATTTTCTGGCAGACAGTCAATTGCTTGTGGTAATCAAATAATCTGATGTCATAGAGAGGTTAGAATCAATACATACGCCATTGCATCTTACTCTAAATCTTAATGTCAAGTGTATCTCAGAGGAAGAAAGTAAGGAAGATGATAGTAAGTCAGATCAATAGAAATTTACGTGGTCACGTAAGTATGAAACCCAGTTTTCTTCATGCTTACATGACCTATTTTAATTTTTCTTATGATCAATATTTTGAAATGATTGAGAATAGTACCTTTGATAGAGCAATAGACTCTTTAGTACAAATCGTTCAATCAGCTGCAGATAGATCTGATATAAAAAGAATGTCCAAGAAGTTCTCTTTGCAAGGGTCGGTGTGATTTGATAATGAACGTGAAAATGCTAAAAGAATAGCAGCGAAGGCCCTAAAAAGCTTTAGGTGTAATAGATCAGCCCAAAACTTGGAAACTTATCACTGCCTTAAAAAAGTTACAGGAAGTTAACTGCAGAAAAGAGAGGTCAATATGAAACTACATTTCAAAATAGGCTGGTCTCTGCTCTTATAAACAGAGATTTTGTAGCACTGTGGAATTTACTTAGATCGAGATCATGACATGGCCAACAACAGATTTCCAAGCTAAGATGCTTTGAGCATTTTCATGGTGTATTTAATCCTCCTAGCCCTGACTCATTTGATACATTGTACTCCTTGAATAACACAACATGGGATGATCTTGATGCATATATTACTGAAGATAAGCTAAGGAAAGAAATAAATGTTATCAAACCAGGGAAAACTCCAGGATGTGATGGTATAGGTTGTGAAATTTTAAAAGCCTCTGAAAAGTACACTCTACCATTAGTCACATATTTGTTTAATGCAATGTTTAATGCCTTATACTTTCCAAAACACTGGTGTATAGCTACAATTGTTTCACTTCTTAAAAAAGGTAACCCCAAAATGACCCGAATAATTGCAGTCTGTTACCGGTTATTAGTAAAGTTTTTACTAATATTCTCAATAAAACACTCACACAATGTGTAGAAGAAAACGATATACTAGGTGAATAACAAGCGGGATTTAGAAGAGGTTACAGTACTGTAGATAACATATATGTTCTGAATACTATTATTTGGAAATATTTGAAGAAGAAACGGGCAGATTTTATTGTGCATTTATAGACTTTGAGAAGGCCTTTGATAGAAATGATAGGAAAGCTTTATGGTATAAGCTTAATGTATGTAACTTTAGTACAAAGATGCTGAAAACGTTGGAAGCAATATATGCAGACGTCAGAGCTTGTGTAAGAACCTCGAGTGGATTAAGTGATATCTTTCAGTGTCCAATAGGTGTTAGACAGGGCTGCATATTGTCACCAATGATTTTCTCACTTTTTCTAAATGACATGCAAAGTACACTTTCTGATGATGACAGTGGTATTGACATAGAAAATGTGTTGAAGCTTTTTCTTCTGCTTTATGCAGATGATATTGTATTACTGACCGATACAGCAATTGAAATGCAACGTTTATTAGATAGACTTATCCAATACTGTGACTACTGGAAACTTTAGGTAACACTTGATAAAACTGAGGTAGTGGTTTTCCCAAAGGACTGTTATTTAAGAGGTTATGAAAAATGGTATTTTGGGAACAATAAACTTAAGGTTAGTTCTTATTATAAATACTTAGGGGTTGTTAATTTCGTCAAGGGGAGTTTGGAACAATGTCAAAAAACATTAGCAGCACAAGCATCTAAAGCTGTGCATGCTCTGAAAATTAAATTGATTAAAGTTGGAAAATTGTCTGTAAATATTGTATTAAAAAATTTTGACACTACAGTTTTGCCCATTTTGACTTATGCTTCTAAAGTATGGGGCTTTAGTGAATCCCATGATGTAGAAAGGGTGCATAATAAATTTTGTAAATATGTCTTACAGTTAGGTAAATCGAGCCCTAACTGTTTTGTACGTGGAGAATTAGGCCTTAACTCTCTTAAATCTGTATATATTGCCACACCAATGAAATATTGGTTGAAACTACTTGAAATGTCAGATAATTGATTGCCCAAATTGTGTTATAAAATACAACTTTCTTGGCTTGAGGGTACAAGTAATAGGTTCACAATTTGGGCTCATAATGTTAAGATTTTTTTTTTACTGAGTTATGGTTTTGGTGAGGCATGGTATAACCAAAGAGTGGGGAACAAGGAGACTTTTATGAATTTATTAAAGATTAGATGTAAAGATATAGACACACAAAACTGGCATGAAGATTTAAATATCATTGGACAGACTGAGATTATACATGATATTAAAGACAGACTTATGTGTTCAAGATTATTTGCTCTGCTTAGTGTCACAGGATGAAGCCGGGTTGGGACTGGATTAGTGAAGACACCGAAAGCAACTGCGTTAATAAGATGTTTATTTATAAACGCAATTTAAAGATGAACAAATCTGACACCATTATAACAAAAAGATAAGGAAAATTATAAAGTTCCTAACATGGAACTATCAACAACAAGTAACTCAACGAGAAAAATCAAAGATGGACTTAACAAATGGAATTTTAAACAAACGTGAATGGCATCCTATCACCAATCGACAAATAAGAGTATATGATTTACACCCCAATATAAACAAGGTCTTATTAAGTACCAAGGGTGACCAAAGCATGTGATTTATGCACTTATCAATAGAATACTCATTTATCCATCAATCTGTTAACTCGTCAATTTATCAATTTAACAAGCGATGTTGGAATATGAATTTATGAATCCGTCGTTCATATAACGATATTGAAATGGGGATGTATGAAATTATGAATCTATCACACATATAGCGATATTGAAATGGGAATGAATGTAATTTTGCACAGATAGCAATATTGAGATAACAATCAAATGGAACACGCAATAAATATAACTATCGTGGCGTCCGTTTGACTACCAAGATGTATCTCCGGTTCCACCCGCTCTAGTCCATGGTCAAGGAGCCACCACGCATGGTCCACCCCTCCCAGTCTGTTGAAGGATCCCTCGAGAGCCTTCACATTAACACAGACCCGTTGGTCGAGAAGCCTTGGTCCCTCGCATCGAGAAAACCAGTACACTCTTCTGAAACAACGTCACCAGACACAGCGTACACGTCACACGAAACCACACAGAGTTCTGTGACTTCGCATCACCAAACCATACATAAGGAACAGCTCTACAGCTGAAGTTTTGCTCCCGTAAAGAGGTAAGCTTTCTGACAAGACTCATCGTAGTGTAATTTGTTTATAGAGAATTCGCTCTATATGTACTCTAGCTGTGACAGATATGCGCAGCGCTAGGTACGTGAGTTTTCACTGCAGGCAATTTGCACGTGCAGCATGGGGTGAATCGCGCTCAGTATTTCAAAATAACTAGAGCCGAAAAAAATAAACAACCCCCGAGTAACGCTCTAGTCGGAAACGAAACCCGAATACATTTTTGATCACATATACATATTGATATAAACCATACAATTCCGTGACAATACCTCCCCCCTTAAAAAAAAAGTGGAAGCACTTTTAGAAAATCAGGGAATTTTGCAAAAATACAAACTGAAACGTATTATTTACATTACCAGAATATCATGGTAGGAAAAAAAAACTGCAAATCACACTCTGCTTAAATAATCGGCCCCTACATTTTCCGACCCTCTGATTGCTTCGATCCGGAAACGATATGGCTGCAGAGTCAATGCCCAACGCATCAATCTTGCGTTGGCAACTTTTGCCTTGTTCAAATATATGAGAGGCTGATGGTCCGTTTCAAGGACAAATTCCCTTCCGAAAAGGTACGTGTGGAATTTACCTACACCCCACACCAGTGCCAAGCACTCCTTTTCGATCACGGAGTAGTTTTGCTCCCTAGGCAGCAATTTCCTACTAGCATAAGCTATGGGTAACTTTACCCCATCTTGCTCCTGTAGCAAAACTGCTCCTAAGCCCGTGTCGGATGCATCAGTTCTCAATATGAACGATTTATTTAATTCTGGCAACTTTAGGATCGGTGCACTGATCAATCTTGCCTTAAGGGCGTTAAAAGCTTTCTCTTGGCATAAACCCCAAGAAACTTTATTTGGCTGCCCTTTCCTAGTCAAATCCGTCAATGGACTAGCTATAGCGGCGAAATTTGGAACGAACTTCCTATAAAAACCTATCAATCCAAGAAACGATCGTATCTGTTTCTTGGTTTCTGGCCTAGGAGCGTCTTTAATCGCTTCAATTTTATCAGGGTGGGGTTTTAACTGCCCTGACCCACTTACTAGATGGCCCAAGCATTCCAAGTTAGAATATGCTATGCTACACTTGGAGGGTCTCGCTGTGAGATTTGCCTTGCGGAGTCTGTCAAACAGATCGACTAATGCCCTAACATGCTCTTCCCAGGTATGTGTATATACTAGAATATCGTCGACAAAACTATCTACGTTGTTCATGCCTTTCAACAATTTTCGCATAAGACGCACGCACGACGCACCGGCGTTAACCAGACCAAAAGGCATAACCTTAAACTGGAAAAGACCTTTAGGGGTCGCGAATGCCGTTAATACGCGGGCATTTTCAGCGATGGGGACCTGCCAATAACCTTTTGTTAGATCTAATTTAGAAATGTACTGGTGTCCTGCCAATTTTGAAAACAAGCCCTCCATGTCTGGCATCGGTTCAGCATCAAACACGGTGACTTTATTTAGTTGTCGAAAGTCTATACAAAATCGATTAGTTCCGTCTTTCTTTCTAACCAATACCACGGGGGAAGAATAGGGGGAGTTTGAGGGTTCAATCACTCCCAGGTCTAACATTTTACCTACTTCCTCATCGATTGTCTCCCGTGCGTTAAAGGGTATTGGATATCCCTTTATTCTGATTGGCTCCGAGGTATTCAAGTTTATTTTGTGCGTTATTAATCCAGTATTACCTGGTCGATCTGTAAATACGTCTGGGTACTTACTTAAAATTTCCCTGACTTGCTGACGCTGACCTTCAGGTAATTCTGGGCACACGCTGACCATATCTATTCCCTCATTTCCTACGACCATGGGGTACTCGAGGGGAATTTCTGTGTTGGGGTCACTCGACTCGTCTTCTATGACCGCAATACATACGACGTTCAAAACGCCCTTTCCAACAGTTTTATGGCATAAATCACACGAACGACAGAATCGTGCTACGTCACTATTTACGCCTGGCCAATAAAATTCTCTTAACGCTTTGTCAGTCGTCCTCTTCCTACTCAAGTGACCTGCACTACCGAACTCGTGCGCTACTCTAAGTATGCGGGACCTGAATTTCTGGGGGACAACCAGTTGGAAACACTTTCTACCATCCGACGTGGTAAATTGCCTGTACATTAAACCTTCCCTACGTATAAACTTCAGACTTGAACCGCCCTTACAATGTTTCGCGGTACCGGATACGATCCTCTCCGCGGTCGCGCTCAAGGACGCGTCATGCCCTTGCTCACGCGTAAATTCATCGCGCGAGATATCGGTCACGGCTTCCGGAAGTTTCAACTTACGTAATGGCGTTTTCTTCGCCTGCGCCTGCGCCCTAGTTTCAGCCGTTTGTACAACGGGAAACCGGAAATCAGAGAGAGTTGGGAGTCTGGAGCCCTCGACATTTCCGATAGTTAAGTCGTATATGGGATTTTCCATACACAGAGCTTCTACGGTTCCGGTCAGAAAAGGCGTCTCGATTTCTACTCTCGCGACGGGAACGCGTTCAATCGTTTGATCTAATAACATGCACGGGGATTTCCAACCAAGCATTTGGTCATCCCTAACGAGGCTCCGCTTTACTACGACGCCCGTGCACCCGGTGTCGCGTAAGACCGTGACTTCTTGACCGTTGGCGGTACCAGTAGCAGTCGGTACCCTCGCCTCGGGAAAAAGACAAGTGCCGATCGACTGAATAACATCATGACCGATCTGAGCACGCGCTGCGGACTCGTATACCTTATTCGCGTTATTAGATGCCGAATTATCACGCGGAAAATCATCGCGCTTACCGCCTCCTGACCACGCTCTGCTTTCAATAGCAACCGCGACTCTCTGGACAAACCCCTTCCTTTTTGGACAATCGGGCGTGATGTGACCCCATTCCTTACAGGTAAAACATTGTCTATCCCTGCGATTTGTACCCTTCCCAGATTGAAAGTTTCCACCTTTATTCGTACCAAGTTTCTCGGGTTCTCTGATCTTCAGCTTGATTACCTCCCTTGTTATCCCTTGAGATCACATTCTGGGTACCTCCCCGAGCTTCGGCGAAATAGTCTGCCTGAGTAGCCATATCAGAGATATTATTGAAGGACTTTTCCCTCAGGAACAAGTACAATTCCCTACCGCAAGTGTTTAACAGCTGGTCCCTAAGAAGAAAATCGGTAAGACCCTCAAACGTTTTTTGGATCTTACCACATTCAACCCAACGCTGGAAATAATTCCCCGTCCTACTGGCGAACTGGGTGAATGTCTCGCCTTTCTCGGGTTTACTATATTTAAATTTTTTGCGGAACCCTTGTTCTGTCAACTCGTATCTCTTAAGGAGTGCCTCTCTTAACGCGTCATAGTTCAATGCCTCGTTCACGGGTAGACGCGAATATACATCTAGCGCTTTACCTTTAAGTAACGCGCTGAGATGGAGCGACCAATCATCGTTTTTCCACTTTTGGATGGTAGCATATCGCTCAAACCTATGTAAATAACTATCTAAGTTATCTTTGTCATCTTCAAAGGGGGGTAATTTAGGGCCTCTTAACTTTGATTCTTGTTGACCATCTTTCTTAGCCTCTAATAATTCAAATTTCCTTCTATGTTCTTTCTCCATATTCCTGTCTTCTAACTCAATGGCTTCTAACTTTGCTTGTTTTTCCCTCGCTAATTTTCTTTCCTCAAGGTCTCTTACCTGCTCTATTCTTTCCCTTTCTGCTTCCCTTTCCCAACCTATCCTTTCCTTCTCTGCCTGTTTCTCTAACTCTATCTTCTCCTTCTCTGCCTGCTTCTCTAACTCTATCTTCTCCTTCTCTGCCTGCTTCTCTAACTCTATCTTCTCCTTCTCAAATTCCATCTTCTCCCTTTTAAATGATATATCTAATTCTAATCTTTCCCTTTCAAATGATATCTTCCTTTCCTCGGCTTGCTTGTCTAATTCTAACTTTTCCCTTTCTATATCTCTCTCCTTTAATCTTTGATCCCTTTCCCGAGACTGCTCCTCCTGAACGAATTTTCTAAGGGCCTCCCCCTCATACCCAAACTGTTTACCCAACTCCACTAGATCTTTGAGTGACGACATGATAAATACTGTTGATAAGATCACCAATCCTAAGTGCACTATCATATAACACATACAATTTTTAGGACTACCCGAACCAACCGTATATCCCTTCTCCAAACATATGCAATATGTATATATGACAAACAAATGGTAAATAAAACAAAATATGAGTGAGGTATTCACTCACCCGCCTGAATTAGTTCTTGTCAGGAAGGTCACAATCTGAAATAAATAACTAAAAAAAAAAAAAAACTTACCGGAGTCAAGACCTATGCAAACTAACGTCCGTGTTCCCACCAATCCAATGATCCCACTTCTGACACCATTTGTCACAGGATGAAGCCGGGTTGGGACTGGATTAGTGAAGACACCGAAAGCAACTGCGTTAATAAGATGTTTATTTATAAACGCAATTTAAAGATGAACAAATCTGACACCATTATAACAAAAAGATAAGGAAAATTATAAAGTTCCTAACATGGAACTATCTACAACAAGTAACTCAACGAGAAAAATCAAAGATGGACTTAACAAATGGAATTTGAAACAAACGTGAATGGCATCCTATCACCAATCGACAAATAAGAGTATATGATTTACACCCCAATATAAACAAGGTCTTATTAAGTACCAAGGGTGACCAAAGCATGTGATTTATGCACTTATCAATAGAATACTCATTTATCCATCAATCTGTTAACTCGTCAATTTATCAATTTAACAAGTGATGTTGGAATATGAATTTATGAATCCGTCGTTCATATAACGATATTGAAATGGGGATGTATGAAATTATGAATCTATCACACATATAGCGATATTGAAATGGGAATGAATGTAATTTTGCACAGATAACAATATTGAGATAACAATCAAATGGAACACGCAATAAATATAACTATCGTGGCGTCCGTTTGACTACCAAGATGTATCTCCGGTTCCACCCGCTCTAGTCCATGGTCAAGGAGCCACCACGCATGGTCCACCCCTCCCAGTCTGTTGAAGGATCCCTCGAGAGCCTTCACATTAACACAGACCCGTTGGTCGAGAAGCCTTGGTCCCTCGCATCGAGAAAACCAGTACACTCTTCTGAAACAACGTCACCAGACACAGCGTACACGTCACACGAAACCACACAGAGTTCTGTGACTTCGCATCACCAAACCATACATAAGGAACAGCTCTACAGCTGAAGTTTTGCTCCCGTAAAGAGGTAAGCTTTCTGACAAGACTCATCGTAGTGTAATTTGTTTATAGAGAATTCGCTCTATATGTACTCTAGCTGTGACAGATATGCGCAGCAGCTAGGTACGTGAGTTTTCACTGCAGGCAATTTGCACGTGCAGCATGGGGTGAATCGCGCTCAGTATTTCAAAATAACTAGAGCCGAAAAAAATAAACAACCCCCGAGTAACGCTCTAGTCGGAAACGAAACCCGAATACATTTTTGATCACATATACATATTGATATAAACCATACAATTCCGTGACACTTAGACAAGCCTATGTTTAGGAATATATACTGTAAATTGAGGGGCGGGTTACTTGATGTTAAGGTTAATTCAGGACGCATTGAGAACTGAAATATGTAGATAGACTCTGTTCATACTGCGATCCTAATATTGTGGAAAGAGAATATCATTCTATTTGCTGTAGTCCAAGATTTACAGACATTCGTGTGAAGTATTTACCTCTGTTTCTGTATTTGAACCCAAGTGAAGAGAAATGTTTTGATACATTGAGAAGTAATCACAGAGAAGCTATTGTATCAGTTTATAAGTTTCTACTCTTTAGCAGGGAGAAAAGAAAAATATTATGAAAATGTAAGTACTCACACTTACTGTACTTGAACTTGTTATACTCACCTGATGTATTTGTTTGTTTAATATGTGTGTAATTTGGGTCGGTGGCCTATATTACTGAATAAAGTATTCTATTCATGACTAGTATTAACAAATAACATAACTTCCACATTCATAGACACATGTTATCAAGAAGCATCTGGCAAGTTATTATTACTATAAAAATTAACCAGTCAGGGAAAACTGTACAAAAATAGGGTCGATGGAACCTTTATATTATGTCCATTGAAGAAATCTATATCTAGCCATAACAGTTGTACGAGCTGAAACATATTCTGGTGACTGTTCAACATTGTTCGGAAGTATCACGGTGATCATAATTTTAAACGTGAGTGTCTCAATCCGAATATACAAGGTCACTATCCCAGTGCTGATTTATTTTTCACTTGAACTCGTTTACTTTATAGTCTCTGCAAAAATAAGTTCAGAAGCCTAGAAGGCAAATAGTAAACATTAAAGCTGATGGCATGTGGGAAAAGTATAGTACAGATCAAAGGTTATATTGATTTGTGTCAAAGCATATATTTTTCATTATCATGCTATCAGTTAGTATAAATTCTGTAATAAGTTGTCTTATTGCTAAATTATTATACTATCTAAATACTTCTATAGAAAATATGTAACTGCTTGTGGATGTTGATCTGAAATGAAATATGTCCTTAAAAGAACGCCCCCCCCCCCAAAAAAAAAAAAAATGAAAACTATTTTAAAATTCTCCTTAATGTCTGTTTATTCTATGATTTGTCTGATGAGTAATACAATCTATGTTTCAATATAAATGAAAGACTTGTTGCAAGAAACAACATCTAACAAAATTTAAGTATATGTACATGTATAGCGATGCAAAAATGCCAAGAAATCGCAAGGGAGGCAACTACATTTTGACTGAAGATAACCGAATAGGAAAGCTGATGACTCCTTAATAAACAATCGACTCTTCCACAGGTCATGGCGGCGTCGAAGAATTAATTGGATGTAAATAGACCATCCTGTTTCAGCATGTATTCTGTGAGATGTGTTACGCTGTATGTCGATTCGATTGGTGTTGAAATAGCTCGTGTGCGAAATGAGTTAGGTACTTTTAGCTATATTTAAAGACGCTGATCTGAAAATTAACTGAGTTACAGACGAAGATATCATTCGCAATGCTGTGCGGAACGGACTTGTTCTTTCCGCACAGCATCTCGAATGATATACGTGCCTGTTTCTCATTTAATTTTCACGTCAGCGTCTCGAAATTAAACTAAAATGATCAAATTAGTTTTTTGCACGAATGATTTAAACTTAATTCGTATCGACATATAGCGCAACACCATTGATTCGATACTTGCTTAAAGAGAGTGGTCTGCGTACATGTAAATCAGCCATGTTGGTCTTCGAGTTGTGGAAGAGTCCATTTTTGATACAGCACTGAGTCTTATTGGATCCGTCGCGTACCACAGGTAAACAAACATCATCTGCATCGTCTATAGTTTTCTTTAATTTGCATTCTAATTTCACTTAAAATGTCAATGTCAACAACAAGAAAACCAGCCAAAGAAAATATTGTCTCAAAATGAATGCAATCAACCATTTAATATAAAGAAATGCACAGTAAGCAGCTTTGTATAATAATAAGGAAAATTTTCCTGCTGATCGATTTCATTTGTTCCATATGTTATCTTAAACACTATTTTAAATGATTGCTGAATAGCTTGACTTCCGCGTATTATTTGTGATTTTATAAAAGGTAAATCATTTATTGATTTATTTATTTGAATCTATATATTTATTTTCAACAACCATATTTAAGTACCCAAAATAGCATTGCATCAGTCGTAGAGCCCCTTTATTTTTATTACAGAAGTCGATTGTCATCCATGTTTGCCTTTATTTACATAGTTATAATCCAATAATAAATTCAATTTTTTTAAGCAAAGTAAAGCATTATTTTTTAAAATACATGAAATATAAAAATTGTGCTTCCTATTATAATTGTGAATAACCCTGTTGTTTATTGGAGAATTTTGTGTCATTCCCTCTATCAGATCTTTGATAATAATTATGTCCATTTGGACATTGTTTCATTTTAAAGGTAACATACTTTGCAAGTCTGGCTATAAATATTATGAATTTGGTGCTGGTATGGACAAATATCCATGCTATAGGTAGGGGAGAAATATATTGTCTTCATGTGGGAAAATCTAAAAATACTTTTTGGCTGCAGTAAAAATGATTGGCACTTTCAGAAAGAGTGTTCAAAGGTTAAACATTTTTTAAATAGATTTAATCTACAAATAAGACCCGGAAATTATGAACTGCAAATGCAGTATGTTAAAACATTACAATACAGACTGGAGCACAGCATAAACTACATCCAAAAAACATAAAGGTGAAAACAAATTGCAATTATTTCACTCGTGCAAATTTTGCAATATTTAATTTCAAATAATATTGTATTTATTTACATTACATGTTATTTTGTATACCATAGTATTTTTTCTGTATCCACACACATTATAAAATAGTGTGAGAATATTGATTTCACCTCCGTTCATCCCTACATCCCTATCGTTTGTATATGCCTTATGGCTAAATTTCAAAATTGATTATAAAAGAAAAAAAACTTTTATAGCATGCTCCCAGGCTAGCTAGGCAATGATTAGATATTAAATAAATTGTATGCACAATTTGAAATTTTGGAAAAAAACTACATATATATATATATATATATATATATATATATATATATATATATATATATATATATATATATATATATAATTTATTCATACTATATCATATTTCATACAATATAATTTATTTTCAATAAAAGTATTTATGATATAGTTTATGAATAATTTTGTGAAAATTAAACATAATTTGATTAACAATATGTAAGTACAATATTTTGCAGTTGAAACATACATAGGAGAGTGAGGGTCAGAAAATAAAGCAAATTAACATGTATCTAAAAGCCATGTTTTCTAACATGACAATAATACAAGCTCCAATTTAATGATGATAGTTATAGATTTCCTCCAAATGTTTAGCTCTACTGGTCAGGTACCAGTAAAACACTATTGAAATGGCATGTTGTCTGTCATCCACCCGTTACAAAAGTTTGCTATAGCTATTCCAGGTATAGTTGGTTGCAAATGAAAAGAGTTAAGACTGGATGAAAAAAAAAAACAACAAAAGACACAATATTTTTGTAAACTATAGGTAACTACTTGTTGTGGATGTTGATTTGAAATGAAATATGTGCTTAAAACAAAACGCAACAAAAAAAAAGAACCAACTCCAAAATGACAACTATTTTTAATTTCTCCTTAATGTCTGCTTATGCTATGATTTGTCGGATGATCAATAACATCTATGTTTCAAAATAAAGAAAAGACTTGCTGCAAGAAGCATAACATCTAACATAATTTAAGTATATGCACATGTATAGCGATGCAAATGCCAAGAAATCACAAGGGAGGCAACTACATTATGACCGAAGATAGCTGAATAGGAAAGCTGGTCACTCCTTAATAAACAATCGACTCTTCCACAGGTCAATGCGGCGTCGATGAATTGGATGTAAACAGACCATCCTGTTTCAGCATGTATTGTATGCTCTATGTCGATTCGATTGGTGTTGAAAAAGTTCGTGCGCGAAACGAGTTAGGTACTTTTAGCTTTAGTTAAAGATGCTGACCTGAAAATTAACTGAGCTACATACACGGATATCATTCGCTATGCTGTGCGGAACGAACTATACTCGTGTATCACAAGTATGTGGATATAAAACGTATAAATAGCTTAGCTGTCCAAATATCCCCAACACCAGTCTACTTTTTCCTTAATGTTTCGTTTGTTGGTTCTTTTTTTTATCGTGAATTAGGAAGGAGAATTAAATTTCTACAGATATTTTCTGTGCGAATATATACAAAACACAGCAGAACATAAACGGTAAACCGGCGACATTATCGCGCTGGATACAGTAAGAAATCTGCTTCTTCAATCTGTTATACATATTGCCACTAAAACGTTTGAACGTAAAATAAGAAGAAAATTTGCTAGCTCCTAATGAATATATTTCATCTCGTTGGTGAAAGACTCGAGTATTTTCACTCGTGGCTTTGCCAGTCGTGAAAATACAGAGTTTTTCACCAACTTGATGAAACATATCCGTTATTCACTCGTTTCAAACAAATATCCTCTATTTAGTTCATTTCAATATAGAATGAAATACCAGTAAATGTACCAAACTTCAACTTTCATATATGTTCAGTTTGTGTCACACGTGAGCAAACATAAACAATTATTGGGGGGATGGGAGGGGGACATTGGTACAGAGAAAATTATTTTCATTTATTTTATGCTAGACCGTGAATAACTAAATTCTCAAAAGAAATAGTTTTAATAATTCACTGAATTGAAAAATAATATAATTTGTCACTTGCCTCGTCGATAACATTGTGGGCCAGAAATTTGGTGCTATTTTTAAACGCTTGCGTGGTCTAATGGTAAATATGGCTGCCTCGCATGCAAATTATAAAAATTCAAACCCAATAATGTGCATGTAATTTTTTCTTCAATTAATTTAATATTATTTTTATATGTGAAGTTTTGCCTTCAATTGGGAAGGAAAATTATGTTTCTGCTGATATTGTCTGTGCGAATATACACAAAACATAGCAAAACATAAACGGTTAACTACGGATATTATCGCGCGGGATACAGTAAAAAATATGCTACTTCCATCTGTTATACATATTGCTAGCCAATACGTTTGAGCATCGAATAGAAAGAAAATTTGCTTGCTCTGAGTGAATAACGGAAAACTTAAAAGAGTTTTTCACCCACTTGATGAAATTTATCCGTTATTCACTCCTTTCGAGCAAATATCATCTTTCTATTCTTGGCTCCAAAAATACTTTTACCACAGCCCTTCAGAAAGAGTTAAAGAACTATTATGGCTTGGAAATAACATTTCAGCTTCTGAACTCCATTTACACCCTCTCCCCTATCACACTTTAAGAAGACGTTCAACATGAAAGGATCTCCAAATGGATGTGCAGACGGAGTAATACAGTTTTAAAAGGCATATATTTATGATTCTGATCATGTTAAAATACACTTTTATTTCCACTTTTGTTTGGTATGACAATATGGGCCTTAGAAACATTGTCGCCTTAATGCTGGATTAGATAGAACATATGTGTGAAGATTCTGTCGCCATATGGATGTTTTGACTGTCACAGTTGTGTGTGTGAAGATTCTGTCGCCATAAGGATGTTTTCATTGTCACAGTTGTGTGTAGGCATTATGGAGACGCAGTATTAAGGCAACAATCTGTTTTCGTTTAAAAATAAGATTTGTTGTTTCATCCATGAATATTTCATCTTGATAATAGGAATTATAGTTTATTTTCATGGATTCAAATACAAATATGGGCTACATTTTCATAACACAACATAATGTCTATCTGTCACCCTACTGATGCTCTGTGACATATCTCACCCTCATGCTAGTTACATACTCGTGTGTGTGTGTGTGTGTGTGTGTGTTTGGAGTTAAGACAGATTAGTGTATATTTCATCGGTTGATGAAATCACTGATGTAAATGTTTGCTTGTTTGCGTTTGTGTATATATTGGGGTGTATCTCTTAAACATCTTGAAAATGATTGTACAATGTTTAAAATTTAAATATATACATGCGTTAAATTGACAGACGTACGTTGTGTTTTAACGCCTCTTTCGTTTACCCTGCTATTAATGATCCTTTTCCTCAAGGTCTCTACCGAGACATTTTATCCTGCTTAGATACTTCTCACACAGTTCATGTATCAGTCTATTATTTCCTGAAAAACCTATAACCAGAGAGTTACTTTTAACGAGTGAATGTTGATTTCTAAAAAAAAAAAAAAAAAAAAAAAAAAAATAAAACTTATCAATGTATGAAACGCATGAGTCAAATACAAATTTTGTGAATTCGCGAAGCAGACTGACACTAAATTTGTACTTTACCTATCTCTTTTTTACGTTGATGATTTAAAACAAAATTAAAAAAATCAACAATACGTTCTATAATTACATCGTTAATGAATTGTTTATTTTATAACTTTACTCTTGATGCTATTAATAATAAACGTTGCAAGTAAATTCGAGTAAATGACGTCACAAAACATAAACAAACACTTAGGCCTGCCTCCTGCGCATTAGTCCAAAATCTACATGCGGCGTAAAACTTTAAATAAATTAACTGTTGCAGATAGAACGTATCATCTGCTTTTCGCAATGCAAAATGAAATGTAACACAGTGTTCAGCGATGGCGATTACTGCGAACAAACAATGCATTCTGCAATCAAAGTATGTAGACGCTGGCTGTTAACTGCAACCCATTTGCTCAGTTTAGACCAGATACGTTCTAAACAATAGCTATAACCGATAACCGGTCTTTAAAGAGACTAGCTCTAATTTTTCTTTTATGTTGAATGATTAAATTGAGAAGGATACTATTTTGTTTTAGTACAATCATTCTCACTTTTGTAAATCTGCACTAATGCGAGTTGAAAATGTCCTTGTACATCTCGAATTCGGTCACAAGTCCATTTCCAAACATACAATGTCTTTTGTAAGTCATGGGGACGACTGAGAGAGAGAGAGAGAGAGGGTGTGTGTGTGGCGGGAGTGTGCTGGGATACAAGCTTTATCAAGAACCGTGGTTCGTATATTCATAGCACATTGCTAATTTCCGTGATTTACAGACAGCATTACACACCCTGGTTTGTCTAACAACACGCAAACGGTCATTGCAACAAATTCTCCTTTCGTACTGTTCATTGATAAACCACCACTGGCAGGTTTCCATTTCTAGATGAGAGTATATGACATTTTTATTACATTTTTATTTGGTGAAAAAATGCATGTGTACCTTTTGGCTGGGTCGTTGATTACAGGGGATCAAACTGTTAGTGCTTCTGTCGGAGCATTTTTTTATATGCTGGGCGTATCTATTTTATTTCTTGAGAGCTCCATCAAGTCACCTAGAGTAGTGTTTCCTCATAGGCGGATACATACATATTTGACTTAATAGGCGCCATGGGGTGAAAGCAACAAACGGTCTTGGGTTGAAAGAAGAAAATACTAAAACGTAAAAATGTGAAAGTTAAAAAGAGTTGATTTTGATTATCAGCAACAAAAACATTGAAGAAAGTTGAATTGGATTGTTGTATAATTAAGCCGCTTGCATGCGATATTTATACACCATTTAGGTATTGTTGCCATTTATTATGCACCATGCGGCAAAATCCTCTCCTTAATTACGTACTATATCGTGGTAATGTCTCTATTCTTGTTACTAAAGAAATGTATCGGCCGGACACCACATTTGCATATGTTTTTCACTGCGCATTGAATTATTTTTTTCTGGACAATGTTTCTCAAGGCATATTATCTTCTGTGCTTTCGTGTTTTACAAATTACCTAAACAATATGGGAATTTACGGACCTGCTTTGAAATACCTTTCCTTGCTCTAACGTCAACGTCAGTGCTGTCGGTTCTTTTCAATTGATACCCTATTCAGAATCAATATGAAAGACCAATTGTGTAACCTGCAGACCACATAAGTAATAGATCCTAAATATTTGTCCTTGCATATATTGTCCCGATTGAAAATCATTCTTTAAGATCTTCAGCCACCAGTTGAATATTATACAACTTTAATAAGGAGCGTTTTTATCAACATGTCAGATGGAATAAATAATTGAGTGTTTGTTTCATGTAAAGACGCACGGAAGTTAACAGTTGGTTGCAACGACAAACAAAGAAAACCGCCAAAGTATCCCTTCTAATGTAAGTTGAATTGTCACTTAAATTATTCTTGACATTGTTTTCGTTATATAACAATGTTTTACTTGAACAACAAGTTTTATAATTAAAAAAGAAATAGAATAAAATAGAAAATGACGTGCAATAACACAAATGTAGCCTTTACTGAACTTTGAGTCAAATATGAGCAAAAACCACCCCCACCCCCCCAAAAAAAAAATGAGAGAGAGAGAGAGAGAGAGAGGGCAATTTATGAATTGCAGAGCATGAAATTCACTTTGTTTTGTTAACTTCCATATTTAATATTCGCCTTTACGCATAGTTGTTCCTACCTAGCAGCAGAAGTACAAGTGTTTTCGTTTGGAAAAGATTTACGGCCGTGTTTTTCTTTTATTTATTAGGATTTCTTTACCATTATTATTATTATACAATATATATATATATATATATATATATATATATATATATATATATATATATATATATATATAAATGACACAAAAATTGATAACGGCGCAAATACTAACCAGTTTCCCAACGTTTCGAGCTAAACAAGCTCTTCGTCAGGGGAAGAAATAATTTACATCCACAAAACAAACACTAAACACAAAAGCCAAGACGAATTCTGGACTGCTACACGTTTAAATGACGAATGACGGGAAAAAAAACAAACAAAGGATAAACAATGGAAGAACGAAAGAAGGTTAAAAAAAAAAAAGAACAGTCTATAATGGGTAAACTACATATCGATGTTATGCTGCCATCAGCCCAACAAAGTTGTGTAAACAAAATTCAAAGAAGTGATTATTGTGCGTATCATGCAGAGGACCAAAGTGTTTTGACCTAATTCCAGGCTTAGAGCAAAGGACTGACTTCATGCGCGACGATAAATCAACGCCATCATCGAAATGTGCGTAGGAAATTATATCCGGGTAAAGTTATGCATGGAAATACTAAGGAAGTCTGTCTAGAGCATTGTATACCGTGATAATGGACAAGAGTTCAAATACTACTACTACTACTAATATACTACTACTACTACTACTAATAATAATGATAATAATAATAGCAATAATAATAATAGCAATAATAATAATAAAAATATTAATAATAATAATAAGAAGAAGAAGAAGAAGAAGAAGAATACCAATAATACATGCAAAGAGTTACGGAATATTTACATGAGTAAATATTATCGCAAAATATGCGTACGTCTGATAAACTGATGCCTGGCTGTAGTTTTGATAAGATTGCAATAGGAAGGTTAGACTTTTTCATTTAGGCCGAACTCCCCATGAGTTTTCAAATGAAGTATCCAATATCGTTCCTTACGTGTGCGTTCTATATCGGTCCACCCCAGATTAGAATCAATCGGCAGCACACACACATATATATATATATATATATATATATATATATATATATATATATATATATATATATATATATATATATATATATATATATATATATATACTGAGACAAAATATTATCAAACAGAAAGTTATAATTCGTCCGCTGCTGAGAATTGAGCCTCGGTAGATAGTAAAAGAGTGCAGTATGAAAAATAAATAAATTACTATTTAATGTGATTAAAAACATACTTTTGAAATCGGCTAAATTTACAGTACAATTGTAAGATTTCGCATACTTCACTTGTTAATCTAAAACGATCTGATAAAACAAGAGATAGAATTTATGCAAAACAAAATTCAATTAAAACAGCACATTGCGGGTCTATATATGAAGTATCTGTTTTAGATTCAACCAATAGTTTTGCAAAACTTGACAAAACATAAAACCATTCATATGTTTGAAAAGACTGAAGAAACAATGCAAATTCCTGAAAATAAAAGTAGATATTTTAGACAGCAATCCAGTCGGTTTGTTTAAAGCACATACAGACAAATTTATCAGGCATAAAGTATTTTCTAAATGTTTGTATGCCATTTGAAATGGCATACAAATACCAGTATTTATGACATCTTTACTAGGATTCTGAAAATTCAGTTGCTTACACAGATATCAACCAGTTGTGGGGATAATTTAAATGGGACAAGAAAGCTGAATTGAGAGAATGGTTAACAGAACTATCTATCTAAAGATTACACAAGCAAGGTTGAAAAAGACTTCCACATAAAAGGGCGTATGCTAGTCACTTGGATGACCAGTGGCAAACATACAGTGTTTATATACAAGCATATGAAAATTGCAACAATGGATTCAAGTACAATTTAACAATGATAGATATCTTTTCAAAATACATTTGGGATGAAAAAGTTAAAACGGAAAGGAAAGATGACATAGCGAGATCTTCAGAGCTAAAAAAAAAACATGAAAAGATATAGTTTGAGGAGGGAAAGAGTTTTAGAGCAGGAAAGTTAATAACTTACTGGAAAAGGAAAACATTTATTACTTTTCAACATGCCCAGACACACAAGCATCCGTAGTGGATAGTTTTATCAGAACCCCAAAGGCTAAAATGTGGAAGGATTTTACACAAAAATGAGACCAGAAATGGGCCGATGTTGCACCAAAGCTAACTGAGGGATACAATAATAATCATCAAAGATCAATAGACATAACTACAGCTGAAGAAAACGAGGAAGAAAAAAACTCTTATCAAAAGTGAGGATTAATTCTATTACCTGACAGTTAATACATTTGGAACGCCTTAGTTTAAAATGGGTGAAACAGAATTTTGAAATACAAAAAACAAGTTTTGAAAAGGGCTACCTTCCTACCGATGAAGTATTTAAAAAAGGCAAGTCATTTACAAAGTGGAAGACTTCAAAGCAGAGGGTACAGAGGACATGTTTTGTGAAAAAGAGTTATTTTTATACGACAAAAAAAAAAAAAAACGTATAAAAAGTTCAAAAGATCAAGAAGACTAAATACATGAAAAGGAACTTCTCGTGAAATGGAAGGGTTATAATGAATCGTTTAACAGCCTGGAAGGAACTGAACATAATTTGCCATTAAATAAATGATGTGCAAACGGATGTGACCAAGGATCAAGGAGAATAACAACTTCGAGATTTTAAAAAATAACGAATTTCTAGAGTGTAACAGATTTCGAATAAAATGGTGCAATAGAACATTAAGGAGGTCAAACATACTTGATACTTGAGGGAACAAAGAAAGATTCAAATACAAATCTCCAGTAAATAACAAAATGGTGCACATGTAAAAGGTAATAAGGCGACTACATTGTAGACAAAGTTTCACATCAGGGTAATAATTAGTCATTATGGAAGAAACGAAAAGAGAAAACATTAAAAAATCTGATGGCGGTCCTAACTGAATTTTAACAACAACTGAAAAACATTTACAACGTAGAAGACTACAAACTAGTTTATGAGATTTTAAACAAATAAGTTGTAATGAAATCATGAGGACATTTAAACTTCTCTGGAATTTAATTCAAAGAATGTATATCAATTGCACAGTCAAGTATGCTTTGTTTCTGGATAACATTTTAAGATGTACAAAGTTTAACATGTCCATAGTTTCTACAACACTTGCCTGAAGTAAAATCCTCTCCAACGTTCTGATTCCTAAGATATACAGATTTTGAAGATGCTAATTTTGTCCAGAAATTTCATTTGACATTGAGAAGTAATTTAAATTAAACTTCATAAATAAATGTTTAAATCATTATTGCACTAATTTCAAAATGTTACAAACGCAACAAAGAAATACTGATAGAAAAAATGAAAATGAAATTTAAAAAAATACAATAGATGTATATATGGTGTAAATTCAACGAGAATACAATGGTATTACAATGGATGAAATGACCAGATTCAAGAAAGAAATCAACAATGTGTTATAAATGAATATGAAAAATTCAATAAATAATCAATGTATTTGCACAAAAAGTCAAAGTTATATTATTTGTTTAATCTAAATAATAGACTTCATATTGAAAATATTTATTAGCGTTGCACGTTACCATTTTTCTGCGATACAATTGAATGCAATACATTGGTTAAAACTCACCTTACACGAGTTAACGCTCGCGATATAAAATTTACTATACTTCAATTTCAATTTCAATTTCAATATGACTTCAATTTTTAACATAAAAGCCATCAAAACGCTTTTGCTAACAAGAGTTTAGAATTCGATTCATGACGACCCTAAGAAACGATACAGAGCACAATGTGACATGAGATATTGGAAGAATCTAATAAACCGGGTAGTGTGAATGTTAAAATGTGGTTGTGAGACCTCCTACTGGTATTTAATAGACAAAAATGAACAAGGTATAGTAAATCGAGATACAAATTTATGTTTGTATCCAGATGAGAACACTTCTATCTGAATGAAAAAGTATATTGACCTAATGAAGATGCATTCGAATCAAATAGCAATAGCACGTATATGAAACAATTTAATTTTATCTGCAACAATTTTAAAGTTCCACCACAGCATGACTCGTGATACCTCAAGGGAAAATAACAAATACTTAATCAATATTGGGCCAGAAGAACATACACTGTACTTGAACTTTGCTGTGTTAGCTGCTTACAAACCTAAATATAACTACGGAGCAGGGACTGCTCAGTATTGGAGAGCACTGTAAGGTAATACATTAAATTATGTGGCAGACAAATATGAAGCTAATGGCTGGGCTTTTACAAGATTACAAAATGTTTATAAGACCTCAACGGATTAATATATGATCGAATGGGTAGATTCAATTGAAATATAAAGTCAAATGTAACCTGCATATTAGGCACGCTGGTACAAAACAGAACATGTATTACAGAGTGTGTTTTAACAGTATGAGATTGAAAATCTAAGGAAGGTTGTAGTTTTAGAACAGCAGCTATACGACACAGTTGCAAACATTTTGGCAAAATTTTAACAATTCATAGCAGATTCAGAAGTGAAATTAGACAATAGCGTTAGTTGCGACGGCGTCTTTATATTACCGAAAGACACGGTCATAAAAATGTTTAGTATCTTTGGATACAACAACAATTTACAGAAATCCAGTGTCTCATTTAAATTGGACTTTAAACCCTACCATTCATACCTATAATGAAAAGAACGGTATTCAAAAGGTTGATAAATAATCTGTGACAGTACGACAAGAAATTAAAAAGGACCAAACAAAAGACAGAGTGCGTTGAAGTAAAGCCGAGAAGAAGGACGATGATGATGTTTATTGTGATGATATGCTATTCACAAGCTGTGCTTTTCCTACTGTCAAATCTGTCAAAGCGAGTGTGCCTCCGGCACACGTTGTTTTTAACATGAATCGATACTCTAATGTTTAAATTAAACCTCCAGTGCACGTTATCTCTATCGCGATGACACAAGGCGATCAGGAAGTGTGGACAAAGTCGAATTGATAAACGTAAAACCCAGAATATTTATCATGAAATAAAAATAAAACAATTATTTTATATTCATATTTATAGCTGCATGAGTTGCTTTGCTTAACTTGTTGGAATAGTTTAAAACTTTTAATCTTGCTTTGCATTTGTGCCTTTATGCAGCATCATGCTTTGCGTGATTTGTAAGCACAATCGTGCTCTTGACGTGTGTATTTCTGCACAATCTTACTCGTTGCTTTGTTTAATATATATTTCATCTACAATGCAACTAAAAAACCTATTAATGCCAAAACATGCAATATAATATGATCAGCTTGAAAAGAAACATTATGTCCAGCACCCTTAAATAACCAACTTATCAGACTGCCACTAATACCATACCAGGTATTGCTAGTGCTACTTTCTTCGCTAATTCAAGCAAATAATTGGCTTCAATTTCAAGTAATTTTTAATGTTGTCAAAAGGATTCACTCGGAGTAGGAGTATGTAGAGAGAATTGGAAGAGGAATGGGAAAAACAACACTTTTTACAAACTTTGCTGTAGACAGAGTAATTATTCATATAGTCATTGCTATCGCTATACCTACAGTATCAATTGTTGCACCATCATTGTGCAATCTTTCACATAACGGTAATGTTTCTCTAAAATTTTTCATTAATCCGTTCCAAAAGTGTTCTAAAATTTCTCCCCAACTGTGGTGGATGTCCAGCTACTTGGGCTGTTATGCTTGCAACCCTTTTCAATTGTTCTTATAATACAGCTGCTTTGTTTGGATCTCTTTCTTTGCTGATGACAGTTTCTAAATGCTTCAATCTGATTATCACGCATTTCATCATCAGATTGCATAGATTCTATTTTCGAATTGATAACTTCTATAGCATTTACATAACCCCGTAATTATGTTCCTTCGTAGGTTTTGTGAATAATCATTTCACCATTATGAATTTTTCTGTTCGTCAAGTATTGTCTCAGCTTCTCTTAACGGTTTATCCATCGGCTTATTTGTGTCTTCTTTGCATCTCTGTTTCTTCGATTACTTTTCTTGGTTCTCTTTTGTAAAACAGTTGGTTGCAGAGGATATTTATGTTGCATCTCCTCCAGAATTGGGTTACCCAGATTTATCCAGCCTATTGTGACCAACAACTCCTTTCCAGTCTGTCCTGCTACAGTGCTACGTGCTAGCATTGCTTGTATGGTGCTTAACGTTGCGATCTGAACTGCCGTACCATTTGGTTTAACATTCTACAGTATTTTGTTGTAAGGTTGTTTTTGTTCAAATACTATTGTAATTCATTCATGCCAAAGCCTTCCTTAGTGTCCTCTTTGTACATTTCGAGAACTTGGCGTGAAAGTCTAGAATTTCCAATTGGTTTGACATCATCAAAACGTTCAATACTTTGCGCTGAAAAGCCACTATTAGCAAGATTTTCATTATCATCAACTTGCATTTGTTGTGTATGCTATATCATCATCTTCATACAAAAGAATTTCAGGTTAATAATTAAATCATTACCACCATCCTCAGCTATTTAAATAGCGAAGAAGTAGACAAGGTGTGAGTAAAAATGAATTTAGATTTATCAAAGACAAAAATCGAAATAACTCCACGTTTACAGAAATTGAAGAGTGCAAACAGGAATTGAAGAACATAGCTGAAATTGGACATACAAAGAAAAACTGTTATAAACGTGCCTAAAAAGAGTTGGTAATGGTGGATACGAAGCAAATCTTATATGCTCGTAGTGCTAGTATTATATAGTCGTTGTCAGATATTGTAATCAAAACTGTGATATCATTGATTAGCAGATTTCTTCCGATCGATAATTTAAACAGTTTACACAATGAACTTGAACGATGATTACATACCTTCCAATTGAGTTAGATACTTCACTGGGTATGTCATTTAAATTGTTGGAAAGGCCCCTGACTCCACCGAGTGCCGTTTATAACATTCAGACATATTAGGTTCAACATGACAACATAAAATAAGTAGGGAATATAAAAAGCTGAACAATAAATACGTGTACTAGCTGCTATGTTTGAAATGCATACAAACCTTTAACCAATAGTTTTTACAATAGCTGTCATTTTACAGGAGTAGTGGCTTATGATGTGAGAAAGTCTTACAAGACGAATATATTAGACAATACTGCATACAATATCCTCAATTATGAATTTAGCCATCATAAATGATTTAACTCATTTGTTATGCTGCTCTATCTCTTTCCTCGAAGGCATTTGATCATTTAAAAAATCTCTTTTCACTGTGTGTCATATACATTGAATTTGACTAAACAAACAATTTGTATGTTGTTCAGGGTAAGACAAATAAAAATGATGAACATGGACTGAAATAATCAATATGAAATGCATCTGTACTGACACATTATCCAATGAAAATCAATGAATGGAACTGGGAGATTCAGAGTAATTAGCTCATATAGTGGAATCCATCAGCATGAATTAAGTTGCCTTGTGATTTTTATCTTAAATTTCAAAAATCTCTTCTTTGCATTGTGAGCCTTGTATAGCTGATCATTGTTTTTGATTTTGGTATGCAAAGAGTGAATACTTCAGTTTGATTTTGGTATGCAAAGAGTGAATACTTCAGTTTGTTAAACGACCCAGGTGGCTGATTTCCCCTCATTAGGCGCTAAACCATTCAAGGAAGTTTCTAGGAAGTTTCGATGGAAGGTACTCTTTTTGATACATTCAGTTAACGCCATGAGTAGTATGAATTTACGGATTTCTGGCGCAGCAGATCATAAGATATTTTCACGATTTTGTTTTAAAGCTAACAAAACGAACGCGGAATTGAAGAAGAAAAAAAAAAATTTCTAAATTAAAGTATTTAAGTGTATCTTTGAGAGTATACAAAAATCTCAAAAAGGCTGGTATGCTTTTTAAGATATTTGGGATTAACGCTGACAAGAGCAGTATATAAGGTATTGCGAACCTATCAATTAATAACTGAGTGAATACCTAGTATTCTGGTGGCTTCGCCACCCAGTTGAAAATCAGGGCCTCTGATTCTCACGAATCTGACACAAATCTGCCAGAGGTTACGGCCTAACCGCCGTTGTGGTCATGGACTCCATGGTTACAGGCTTGAAAGGTCGATTTAACCCACCCTCGGGCGGGAGATACTATTGACGGGATGCGAGTTCTCTAGTCCTGAGAACTAAAAGCAGCATGTTGGAGATTGGTGTTCCTTGAACTGCTAGGCAAGAAAAATAATAGCAGGATCAAACATGCTGTCACTGGCCTTGCGCTTTTGTCAAATGTATTCTAAAATTTAATATATTATTTATTTGCATATTTAAAAATAATTTGAAATGGTTTCTTCTACACTGTTTAGTCAAGTTTTTGTTAAAATGTCATATCTCACTGTGCTCTGTATCTATTTATATGCAGTTATTATTGATGAATTTCAAGGTGTAGTTATCAAAACGGTTTAATGGCTTGTATTTGAAAATGTGAGTTTTAGTATAGTAATTTGTTATCTCGTTAAATGCACTTGTTATGTCGACTTGGTTAAGGTTAGTTAACCAATTTATTTCATTAAATTGAGCAGCAAGACAAGGGTAAGGGTCCATGCTAGTCTTCTTTTTAATCTGAAGTCCATCATGTCACAAACAAGGCGTGTCGATCTTTTTTTGAAGATCTAGTCGCCTGCATGCGGCGACGCAGTCACCGTTACAATAGTATGATCCCCCATCGATACACGAAAGTGAACAATGGTAGTATGCAAGGTCATAAGGTGACGTCCAAGTCGCGGAGCGCAACGAAGATAAGGACAAAGTCTGGTCAAAGTCATATATAATGTATATTGACGCCAACTACCTTGGTGATTAGGCAATAATCCAATACATGCCGGTTAAACCCTTTAGATGGGGAAACGATTGACAAATTAGTTGAGTGTATAACTTTTATGAACAGGAGGCATCCAATTATTGTTGCAATGTCGGACACTCTGTATCCGTGTACTATAAGAACACTCTACACGTGTGCCGTATGCACAGCTACTAATACCACCCCATATTCTGCCCTCAATCGTCAAAATATGACATAGTCTGTTAAAAGTTCAAGTTCTACATCTGATATCTTTAAATTAGCAGCATGAACTAATCCGGATGTACTTTAATAATGTGCTGTGTCAGGTTTGTAGTTTGCTATTTTGAAACTCCTCAAATTGTCACATAACATCAAAGTATTTTTCTTCGGTTAATAGTCGTAAAGGTTACCTAGTGTCTTCAATTTGAAGTGTCACATCACGTCTTGTACATACTAATAATTATCATCTGATATGTTAGAGTCACTGAGACTTAAATAAAACTTTTCTTTTGGTGTTTTGTTAAATCTTTCAAAAGCTATCGATGTATTCATATACACCCTTCCTCAAATATGTTGGTTGCGTGTCTCTAAAATATTTGCCATCGTCTCAACGAACTTGTAACTGAAATTTTTGGCCAGGTGTTCTTATGACTGTCTCATGAACCTAGAGCTTTCTACAAATCTACTCGTTCTTTTAACTGTTATTTCTGTACAATCCTCCGGGAACCCGTCTCCTATGAAATCTTTACTGAATGCAATGTATTTTCTTCATTGTTGGGTATTATTTTTAGTTCATCATCACTCAGGATAATCTTTTACTAGTGTTTTGATGAACAGATGACTATCACAACTTGATAAATTACAAATGAATAATGGGATATAGTTTTGATATCTAAAATTCAAATTACCATCTATATGGGCACGACCACTGTACTCGCCTGTTAAGTGATTGTAGTCGCGAACTTTGTCTTTAACTATTTCTCTCTGACAGATATGACATGTGCATGTTGACTTAAAATGTTTCTCATCTTCATCTGTAAATACCATAGGTTTTGCATCTTCAGATCATTGCAGATTAGTCTAGCTATTCTCATCAAACAGTTGTAAAACATCTGTATGCAATCAGCACCTCTGTAAGCTATTGGCCTGTAACATTTGTGAATTGAATTAATGTATATACAGAAACCTGATGGGATGTGCTCATGCTGTTGTTAACGTCTATAATGTACTGGTTTGATTTGTAGCATCATTACAAATTGGTGGTGACTAGCAAGTACTCTTCGTGTACAAAATGATGATACTTTCAAAGTCGCAATAAACTACATATGGTGCTTTCTATTGATAATAATAATGTTTGAGTTTTACAACTGAGCTTTTTCAGGCATGATATGTATTGAGCTGAATACACTGTAACATAGCCTTTTGTGATCTGACAACGATTCTGGTGCATTGAACAAATTCAAGCATATCATTCTTTACATATTATTTCTTCCCGTCATGTTTGTTTACTTGCGATGAGACCAATCTGGAATTTTTTTTTATGGCACTGTAATGACATATTTTCCATTCAACCGAATAGAATCAACATTTCAACATGCTTGTCTTTTCCATTTTCTACTACTCTAACTTCCATAACGTATTACAGAGATGTCATATTTAAGTTGAATTTTTTGATCCACTGTAATGTTATGGGGCATCTGTCAAACCAACGACTGTATCTAACCAAATTATATTTGGACGGTCTATCTACGTGATCATTAGGTGTATTTAAAATTGATTCACTAGCGTTAAAAACATATGCCATCAGTATTTTTCATATTTACACAAGCCTTGTTTTCACCCATTCAGGTAAATCTCTATATGAACTTCCTCTCATTGATTGATATATATCAATCCTGTTAAGCATTCATCTTGTACTTTCACTTATTTCCTGTCAATGTCAAACAAACGTTCACTGTTCATAGGTCTTGTTCTATGGTAAAATTCTCTACATTCACCATTTTCTACATTTTGCGTTGCCCTCTTCATAAGTCTTTTACATAACCGAATTCACAGATTTTCATGATTATGATTTTCTTCAAGTAAATCCTTTCGTGATGATTCTATTCCGTTTCATACTTCTCAATTCTATGCTACTTTGTAATCGTATTGAAGTAGGCTTTAATGCTTTTAATGCTTTTCTAACACGTTTTGGAATATGTTGATCAATTACATAAATCTTCATCTCTGATTTATTTGGCTAACAACATTTCAACACATTTTACTACTATAAATCTTTAAATATATGTGAAAATATATCTTTGAGATTTTGTCATAAATTTTAGCAAAATGCCCACCTCAGTACATAAAGACTCTGCCCTGTGGTTTGTACATATGAAAGAAACCGCTTTACTTTTGTGTGGCTAGTTTTACGTGGTTCTATATGTAAGTTATACGTGGGACAAGCACCTTCCCAGTGCCTTTCTGACTGACCTGGGCTGCTTTTTTGTACACACATGGTGGCTTATTTAACCGTTTGTTTGTTTTCTACCATTGTGTCACGAGGCTTTAAATGCATGCTCTTGGCATAAGATCAGTTCCTCCCAGAATTAATTTAATCATATATTAATGTTTGTGATGTAGTAAAATACTGTCTGTCTGTCTGTTTTTGTTGCACTATCTCTCTGGAAATGAATTACTTTATCAGATATCAGTACATGTTCTGTTATGAATAATGACTGCATGTCTATATGTTTGTCCTGTTGTAATACTGCTGGTATGTCTTTAATTTACATGCGAATTTTAGCCTGTTATATATAACTTTACAGTCTTCATTTGCTTCTGAGAAAGTCTGTGACCATTGCTCTCGTACTAATAGCACGAGAGATACAGAGGTGTACATGGTATGAAGGTAAATGGGAATACCTGGAATTTAAATTAATCGGTCAATCGTTCGCTTAAATTAATCCAATCGGAGACTATGCTACATTTGCTCTCAGTACAAGGCTCACTATTTTGTTTTGGTTGATTGACAACAGCACGGAATTTCTCACTTTTGTTTTGGCTATTATTCTTTCCATCATATTTTGATTATCTCCTTCATTTGTCTATTCATATTGTGTGTGTATTGTTTTAGTATACTGGTAGAAAGGTACGTGTTTAATGGTCCTAATACGTATACACATACATGTGTAATAATCAAACTCTTTCAGTGCTTACAAGTAGGCTTTTGATCTCACACAATCAAGCTGCTTCCTAAATTAACAGTCATTCCATCGTTGGTATCGACTATTTCTTCAGTCCATTTCGTTGGGTGGATTTGAAGTACACCAATTATAACCTTTTATCATTTCAATTTAATCGCGGTAGTCATCTTTCAACTATCACGTTAGTATTGCAGTGTTTCAGTTCTAAGGTATGGAAGAATTCTGGACAATCTGTCTGAAAATCGAGGAAAGCGGTCCAGCTATGATGATATTATTGTTTGCTTTTTTAATTTTTTTAAATGCTGCAGTTTATAGTTCTGCACCAGTAGTACTGCTACAATATAGTAAATGACTGAGTCCATTATTTTTGTTGTATTTATTGTACATGGCCCACGCCAACAAATGCTTTATTATTTTAAATTTCACTAGTGTTACAGAATTGCCATTAACCATCTACTTACGTTTGTAACTTCTGGGAGACACCCCATCAGAGGATCTTATTTTGATCGCGCTGGTGAGTGGAGATGACCTTGCGAAGAAGGTTTAAGCAACCGGAAAGTCATACAATATACAATCGATTACAGGTATCACATCACTTCTATATATGAAACTCAAAACCTTGAGCCATCTTCAGTCGTAGCAATAAATTTTGGACCGGATTCAATTTCCTACACAATGTTCGAAGTTCTTTGATTAGTACCGTAGTACTACATAAAGAGCTATTCATATGTCTTTGATTCAGAACACCTGATACGGAGTAAATAAAACGCACGATGTAACCTCAGTCTTCAATTCGACCGAAATCCTCTCTCAAAATTTGGACAGGACTCAAAATGGGCTCCTTGCTGTAAACAATAAGATTGGATTGGAGAAGAAAGCATTGAAGAACACAAAACTTTAGTATGACGGGAAAACGGAGATTCTTGAGTGTACCAGGTTATTCTTGATAAGAGTCTGACATAAAATCTTGATGCGTATACACAATTGTATATTTCCACGTGAATCTTTCATGCAGTAATTATGGCAATAATTAAACCCTAATCATCAGTGTATACAAGATTTACATGTGATGTTTGGAGGCGACACAAATAAGGGAAATAAATAATTTAAATTGAAGAATCCAAAGGGATGCAAGCTTTTTGAGGTGATTGGTATCCCCGAAATGATTGGTTTTACTTGGTACGGTGTTTTAAGGCACATCAACACATGTAGCTTATTTAGTGCCGAAGCGACTGGAAAAAAATGTTTTGTCCAAAGACACCACGGTAGAAGAGCCTGGCTGATCCAACATTAGATTCGAACCCGCATCCTTATGGTCGCGAATACGGTACGCTAATCATTGAGCCACAGCGGATCTCCGAATAAGCGCTAAAATGTAGCTTTAGCTTTCCAGCAACGTGGACTTTTCAAATCTAATATCACAGCTACCACAACCACCACCACCCCATTTACTAGTCAGATATAGGCTGACACATTTAAAATTATCTTGTTCATCTCTTATACACATATATCGCCATCAGCGAAAATAAAGAGAATATACAAAACTTTCAACAAAATTCGCTGCTTTTGGTTAATAGTCATTGCGTGTCGATCCACCAACCAACCCAGCTATCTCGATACCTACTATTCATATATACATATACACAGACAGACGTACATAGTGACGTATTTTTTTGTTTGCTAGCTTGTTTGACTTTGACCCTATACAGTCGATTATATTTTGCTCTGTAGCAGCTAACACATATAACATGTGTGAAAGTGATATCCCTTTCTCGAGTAAACTTTGTGCATAGTCTAGCCAAAAATCTGACTTCAAATTTAAAACATTATTTGCTTTCCTCTGTGGAGAAGAAATTCATGGTCTCATATACAAAAAATGTCTTAAAAATGGAACAGGTTAGATAAAAAGACCTATCATATCTAAAGAGGGAGGAAAATAGGACATTTTAGATGCAGAAGAAGAAGAACAAGCAGGAGAACTCATTCCTTCTACGAAATTCAAAGCAAAACACTTACAAAAAGAAAATACATTAACTTTTGTGACATGTTTGAAATTTGATTGTGATTCCTGTTCACAAGATTAGACCAAAAATAGCTTAAAATCGAATATTTTGTCTCTATATTTCGGTGTAGTTTCACTCAGTATCGACAACTCACAATTCCAATATTTCATATAAATTTAAGGATACATCAAAGTTTTGAATTTCGTTAATATCTCCATGTTTACTTGACATCGTGTAAACCTCTCTGTATTGGGTTTTGACCATCTATCTACACGATCACTTGGTTCGAATTTCCAATGCATGAAAGAAACATCTATTGTTTTTACTTTTTACTTTTATACATGCCTTTTGATCTTAACCCATCCATGAAAGTTATGTATGAGCTCATTCTGAGTGTCTGTATAAGTGCAATGCTAAATATTCAATCATGTCAAACATCCATTATGTTTACTTTTTATATCTTATTTGCTGTTCAAAAGTGGTATGTTAAATATCAAATAAAAGTTCAAGAACATTATAAATTTCACGTATGTTTAATCAATTTAAAGATCTTGTTTTATAATAAAAATGTCTATACTCAACTAGCTCTCACACCTGGATGGGTCGCTTTCTTAGTTTGATCGTTCAACCTAGTTGAGAATTCACTAAATTGCCGAATGTTTGTAATGATGATCTTCTTCAAATATTGTTCAATTTCATTGAAATATTCATGTAAGTTGTGATTGTGATTGCCGTAAGATCGCTACTCATTTAAACTTCCGTTAAATGAATATCTGAGAATTTGTAGTGATATTTCCATTTATTTCTGAATATTCACACGTTTAAATTCTTTTCTAGTCGAAAAACGTCTTAAAGGCGGTTATACATTTTTTTCTCACTTTTGTTGGTATTGGTTTGTTGATTATAGAATTTTTCATTGCACTTTTGAACATTTTTACCTTCGACATTTGTCATAAGTTTTCACAAAAGTCCAGGCCAAGTGACCGTTGCTTGTTGCTCCTGATTATTTTACATCCCCAGTAGTGAACACCTCTCTTTCCTCCTTCTCCATGCTGCTTTTATTTCCCCAGCACAAAGAAATTTGCACCCAATCACTAGTGTTGCTAGTCCGAGGGCCGGTTCACCCGAACTTTTAACCCCGGGTGACCGTTGAGGCCAAGAGAACAACGGAAGTTAAGCCTTACCCTCTAATCACGAAAAAATCTGGAGACTCCCAATTATACGCTCAAGGCTGCATAATAGCTATATTCATATATAACCTCAGTTTATATGCAAACCTTTTCCTGTACCGCGGATTAGGTTGACCATGGGAGTAAATATGCATATATTGTTTTGATGTTATAAATAGGTGTAAGCAAGCAAACTAACGCACAATAACCAACATACAACAGAGCTATCTTCCGTTAAAACAATCGTATATTACGGGCACCTGTCAGATGTGAACACGTGTCTATCGCGGACACGCATATATTTGCCTCTCACGCCTGTTTAGGACAACATTCATAACTGAACACCTGTCAAATATGGGCACATACTTATTGCAAATACCTGTCTAATGAGGACTCCTGCAGGCTGAGAGCACGTGTCTGTTGAGGATAAATTTATATTACAAACACCTTTAAATTGTTGGCGACTGCGTATTAGAGGCAACTTACACATAAGAGTATAATAAATGTGTACAAATATGGAGGAAATTTTTCATCTGATTTAATTTTCATTATATAACTCTTTTTCTGTTGATGTGCCACGTTAGTTTAATCATGTAAATAGTCTATATTTTATCTCAGCTTTGTGTTACTTATTTACTTTTCTTTTTATGTGTTTTATTTTTTATCTGAAGAAGAGTTTCTATATATATGCAATCTTAGACTCAAGAAACTCCAATATTATATTACCGCTACGATCAGTAATGTTAAGACCTTTGCGTGTATATTTTGTACGAGCAATGTATAAGGTATGACATGTTATCAGGTGATTAGTTTATCGAGATATATCCTGTTGTTTATTTGAAATAGAGTCAAGCTGAATTGCAAAATGCAGGGTTGGGTGTAATTTTAGTGATAAAGGCCTATATTAGTTATTCACTTAAATTTCGTATTACGTGTATGCTATCGCGATTTGCAGCGATGCGGTAAAGGTGCGTTGTGCCTCTTACAGTTTGATTTCCAGCACTAACGTACTTTTCACAGACCATAATTATTCGGCTGTGGGTACAGTCTAGGTTATGTAATACTGTCTAGTGAGCTGTGCACTGAGCATAATTTATTGATGCGTGAATATAACCATATGGGGTACAGATGAGCATAGTACTTTGATATAGTTTTCTTTCCTTTAATCAATAGTTTCATTCAACAGATTACAAAAATAATTTCTCATTCTCTTTCATATCAAACAAACCTTTGCGACATGAATATTGAATAAATACATACATTATATAAAAATGTAATGATGTTAACTTTAATGTAAATGCGTAATCCGCACAGTGTTCCACTGTTTGGCACAGCTGTTGTTTGTCAGGTTGAAGTCATTCATTTAATTAAGATGCAAATGAACAAATACTGCAGTAAACCAAAACCACACTTTATTCGGTGCGTTGTATCAATTAGATTTTGTTTTAAATATAAAATTGACTGCTGTTAGGGAAGAAGTCAACAGGCAGACCTTTTTTTTTTCTTCTGCAGAACTGTTTTTTATGAACCTGAAACCTGTACCACAGCATTTTTTATTTATTCTTCGTTGATCCTATTACCCTAGATAAGAGTAACTAAACAGGCAATACTTACATCTTCTCAAGTAGTGTAAGAAGCATGAAAAACAAAGACTATGTAGGACAAGTTTTTAAGTTTTATCCTCGATATTTAATTTCTGTGTTTAATTTGAAAATACAAATGTGCATGAAATTATCAAGTGATGTAAAAAGAAGCAAACGTTTACAGGAAAAACAAATGTAATATGGAAGCTTTGGACATCAAAGTTTTTCAGTGCTTTTTCAGTGGTTATGGTACCTGTTTATAATTATTTTGTAGCGACCATTATCATTGTGAGAAACAGAGTTGGTGTTATTGATATTGTTAATACATTTGTATACATTTTGGGATTACAAAAATCTACGATCAGTATAATTATCTGAATCCTAAGAATTTAGATTCATGGCTGGTAGGGAATCGCGGTAGCTCAGTTGGTAGATCGTCGGACTTGTCATACAAGGGTCTTCGGTTTGATATCAGCCCAGACCAACCCGGGTCGGTGCCTAGGTGTATCCTTGGCAAAAGCACTTAGATCCTATTTCCTCGGCATGATACAGGCAACAATGTGTTAAAATTGCCGTTAAAACCAACAACCCCCGCCCACAAACATACGATTTGTTTTACAAAAAATCATGGTTGGTGATATTCACTGCAAAAGCCCTTCCCAGAGTTACCTGAGGTTTTGAATTGTGATTCAAACATACAGCATATATTTAGTCTTCGTTATCATAATTAGTCATTCCCTCTTTGACTTTTTCATGTACATCAAGGTTGTAAAACCCATCATATATTGAACTATGCAGACTTTCTTGTTGTCATTGGAGTAAGAGGAAATATTGTTGTTTTTTTATTTTATAGGAAATATTATAATAACCAACAAGTAAATATATTTTTTGGAACGAAATCAATCGATTACCATTTTTATTATCAATTGGATTGTTGACATGATTTATTTTTCTGGGAGTGCATCGATTGTAATATAACTTTCCACTTGTATATGAAACAGTTAAAAAGCCGAGACTTAAAGTTTGTCTCTTCAATTTTTATTCTTTCTTGTAACGATTCTAGACTTTCTGTTCGTTGTAAGTTTGTCCATAATCTCTTGCTCCTTTGATTTCTTCCTCCTTCACAAAAGTTATATATACAGCTTATATTTTGGAGTTGTAACTGATGCTACTGACTCTATATATGCTTTCAGTTGTAGTGTTTTAATTTAACATTTTTCTTTGGCTTGCTTTTCAAAACATAGATGCCATCTTTTTTTCCTGAAGTTTTAATTTATTGGGCAAGAATTTCTTCCTGGGTAGTAACCCATGTGCTGATAGGTCGGCAATTGTGATCTAGTTAAATAAACTGGAACATTTAACATTATAACTTCTTCAATATGCATGCTTTATTTTAGACATGTTGTCAGATTTAATATTGATTTCAATAGTATATTGTAGGCAACAGCTAGAGCAGGGTTTAGTTTTGTTTGGTAAAATCTGTTGTTAATGTTGTTTTGCTTCATGTGTTTTCTTCAGTAGAAAAAAAAGCGTTGAATCATTCAGCAATGCCTGTTTGATATTATGGCGGTAGTTACTGTGTTAACACTTTTGTCTGATAAAAGTGCATATGCTTTTCGGTAATAAAGTGTGATCTAAGTAAACATGGAATAATTGGTTTTGAATGTATTCAATATCCATGTTTTATTATGAACCTGTTTACATCTTAAGCAACTTCTTCAAACCTATATTGGATGCAGCTGTGAGGGTAGAGGTTAGTACTGCATGTTAAAAGAATTTATAATGTTTTTCTTTCATTCGTCATGTCTGTAGGTACAAGGTTTGATATTTACCACCTGAAAAAGTTAAAGCGTCTTTATAATTAGCTTGCAAAATAAATACATGCTTTTTGCTTTTTCCTGTGCTTTGATTGATATGTCTTTTACAAGTGGATATTAAAGGCGTTTTAAAGAAATAAATACTTTTCGGCCAAGTGAACCAGATACCTGAACCAACTACTCAGCTTATATTAGACAATACACTTTGATGAGCTATCTGAACTCGAAATATTGACTTCATCATCTGATTTGTTATACTCTTCTTAGTCTTTCTTTAAGCCGTCAGCTTTGATTTTTAAAAAAAACATTTGAACGTTTTCCATGTTGGTTGCGAAGTTGAACTCAACGTAAATCTTTTGGTTTTTATGAAGCAACCTTTTCATCTTCTTTCTAATCTTCTTTTCATTTTTTACTTTAGTTTGTCCACTTTTTGTTTTTTGTTTAGCAAAGGAAATTTGCAAAGCTAACTCAGCATATTTTGGATCAAAGGTTAATTACAAATCATATTTCAATGCAGTGAAAATTAATTTGAAATTTAAATGGCTAAATAAACTAGATGGATTACAGGATCTTTTCAAAATGTTAAAAAGAAAGACAAAAATGAGTGAGTTGAACCTAAAACCAAGTAAATGTGAGAAAATATTATATGAGAGAAAAAAGCACCACAAAGAGTACACCAAAATTGATGGAGAGGTAAAATTATAGATATGTGCAAGGAATGCATTAAAGATACACGAAACAGATAGCACAAAGATGATAATTTTAGGATAATTCAACAGCAAGGGTTAAAATCCTTTACACAAATATGATGGTGATCATATACTGCAAGCACAAGATAAAATAATTATCTGAATCCTAAGATGATACTTCAAATCTTGCTACTGGTTTTGATTACATTTACTCCCATTATGTATTTCAGTGTTTCACGCGATGTTCTCGACAGGTACAGTGACGATATAAACGAAGGCAAGGGGGTAATTTAATTACAATACAATTAAAAAAACAAAACAACAAAAACCTTAAATTCTGCAATAAAACACTTTATTGTGTAAAACCAGATGGTAACGCACTTCGATTCTTAAGCAAATATGACACCAAAATAAAGCTTGCATTCAGTTCTATCGCAGGTAAAACATGTTTTTACATTAGATTGACCTAAATAAATTCTGTAACCTGGTGAAGAAACGAGATACAAATATTTCTTAGAACCTACTGTTGTATAAAGGCCACCGATCCAATTTCCTCAAGCGATAGAGCGATAGAGGCGCAAATAATAGATACAAATGGAGCCTTTGACCAAAGAATATCAATGGTTACGATGAGCACATTTCAGGTGGGAACTTCAACCTGCTTTGAAAATGTTATTTACTACACAAGAGGAAAGATAAGCATGGGTTCATGTAAATGACGTAGAAATGGTATATTTGACAATATAAGTTATGAAATCTGATGTTGAAATATATAAATGACACATTGAAGAGTCAGAAAAAAAGCATAAACAAACAGAAAATCTGTATGGCAAGGAGGTTAGAAAGTGTTGAAGATAGAACAGTTATAGAGAAATGTTAGAGAACATACCGTAATAATTAATTAATTGTTTAGAGAAATATTAAAACAACTATTTAAAGAAAAGACTGCTATGGAGCCACTGCAAGAGGTTTGACTATATCAGCTGTTGCTCTGTCTATTAACAGCGTGAGGGGTGCTGTAACTGGTGGTGGAGGATGAAAAAGTGTTGTTAGTGCTCCATCAGGAGATAAAGATCTCCCGTTCGTTGATTAAATTAAACACGGCGCAATAAAAATGGTAATTATTTGTTTGAGGTATCCACAAAAGCAGTACCAGCTTTCTCCTGTTTTACTGGTAGTTGGATAAGTTGGTTGCATAAGACTGCTGGTCAGATAGCTTCTTTCCTAGCTGAATATGTTCTATTACTTGTTTTGGCATTAGTAGGTTTGTTATTTGCGTTTTGATTAAAGGTGTAATTAAAGCATCTAGCAGGATTTAAAATTCGTCATATATTTCAATAAATTAAACTTTAGCAGAAATTACTATTTCAAAAATTTAAACTCTAGTTGTTTATGTATATAATTTATATATCTATATAATTATAAAATGAGACATTGATTGTTTACATACGGAGACCACTGGTGTTTAAAGATCAAGTTTATTTTGTTTCCTATACTGGCATATGTATGCCAAAATTTAAAAATGACTATCTTTAATTTTATCTTTAGTGGTCTTTGTACACATGGTTGACTGGTTTGCATGTGGAAATTTAATGTATAATATAATATGTGTACTGATTTGACTATCCTACAATCTGACTATCCCACAATAATGTGATGGCGCGGTTGGAGGCCTATTTTGTTGATTTATATTTAAATAGAAGATAAGGTGTTTTTATTTGTAGATAACTTTTATTTTCTTTTGTTTTTGTATCCACACCGGAAATTTATAGAAAGAAGCATATTATAACGCAGATGCAGGCAAACTATATGTGTGTATGTTGTTGTTCTAGCTGACCTATCAGTCTGCCAAGGGATTGTGGTCAGATAGTGGATACAGGTAGTGAAGTATATGGACATATGAAATAGTATAGGGGTATAAATGCATATGTTTTTATATATTTAACTCTTAGAATACACGCAACAGATGTCTGTACACACCTTAATTGCAAACCTTTTCTAAATACAGGTCCTAAATGGACAAAACCTGGAGTATACCTGTAGCTTTGCATGCTGTTGATTTGCATATCTTACTTGCTGGATGAACAGTTGACATAAGGCAAATATAATCTGCTTTGGAAGGAGATTGAAGATATGTAGCCCATGTTGCAAGTAGCATCCTTTTATCTCATTATGTGTGCTTTGTTCTATATATATATATATATATATATATATATATATATATATATATATATATATATATATATATATGTTGTGTGTATGTGGTGTATATGTATGTGCGTGTTTGATGAAGGATTATATTTCTAAGACAGTGAACAAATGACCCTATCTTTCGTAAAATGCATGTGTCTTTATAATGTTGAGGGCTAAAAGCACTAATTCAAGTAATGTGTTTTCTTACTGCAGTATTCAACATAATTTTAAAAGAAATGAAAAAGGTGAAAATAATCCTTTTTTAAAATTTCTGTTTCTTTCGTTTGCCTTTTTTAGTTTCTACCTTCACTGAGTTCTTTGTACTGGTTTCTTGGTTTTTGTCTTGGACTCGTACAACAATACGAGTGAAGTTACATCCTTTCAATTATAAGTACACTCTTGTTTACTACATGTTATAGTACATATTTCTTTGAGACGAAGGTTGTGTTTGGTAAGAATATCATGTTAAATGAATTTATGATATAGGCCTATACATATAAATTAGATTTGTTTATTGTGGAATATTTTGATAGTATGTTTATGTTATTTTATGTTTTTAGCGTATCTATATGTTATGACTTTCATAACACAGTGTCATTCTAGCTTCAAATAAGCCATTATCTAGACTCTACAACACTTTTCATTAGCATATGTTTGATACTGCTTTTATTGTATCTTTATCTCTTCTGGAATAATTCTTATTTTTTCTTCACAGAGAGGACCTCATCTTTTTAGTTTTGTCAAACTTTGGAACAGGAGTAGAGGTAGAGTAGATATGTTGACATTAAATACTTAAGATTCTTAGAGAGCTAAATCTGAGTGATCAAAATATAAACATACCATCATTTAATGGATGGGGACTAAGAGATTATGAAAAATACAAGGATTGTTGTTATTTAGAAACACAAACAACATTATCATATTTATCATCTACAGGAAACTTACATATGTTAGAGCTCTATAAGGATATGAATGTATTATAACCTGTATATTATTTAATAATAATTTTGAATATAAAATATACAAAATTAAAATGGATCCTGATTGGAATTCACTTGCTCTGGACATCGATATTGATAATACAAATTTTTCACACTTTAATATATATTTATATATCACCGAAATTACAATTCAGTAGAAGTTCACCAAAGTGTTTCTAATATCATACATGAATTTAAAAATAAGAATTTTATTGTGTGTGGCTATTTAAGTCTTTTACAGGATCCAGAGTTGGATTTGTATAACTACGTCAAATAATACAAAAATTAAGCAAATTATTTTTTGAATTCATTTGGAAATCAGAGAGAGAGAGAGAGAGAGAGAGAGAGAGAGAGAGAGAGAGAGAGAGAGAAATTAAAAAGAGAAACCTTCGTACAAGATATTCCCTTGGGTGGACTAAAAAAATGACATTTGTAAATGTATCGTAGCCTTGACAATTACATGGATTTGTTGTCTCGTTTTGAGGGAAAAAAAAAACAGTATGCGAAAGAAATCCATTAGTAGAGTTTGGCAATGAATATATGGAAACTTTGATAAGGACAACCAAAAATACCTTTTCGGTGGATGCATTGAAAACATGGAATCATTTACTATATGTAAGCACGCCAGTGGAAGAAGAAGATATACTATCCATTTGTATATGAATGAACAGAGTAATAAGAGTGACTAATAAGTAAGTATTGTATAGGCTAGGGAAATATAAGAATGTTAACTATATTTGTGATTAAAATCAAGATGGCACATTAATTGATTTTGAATCTTTTAGAGAAAAATATAATATCAAAAGAAATTATTTAATCTATCGGGGTTAGTTAAAGCAATTAGAACAAAATAGAGACTTTACAATTTTCAAGTCTTCTCCGTAAACGTATATTCCTTATAAGTTAAAGATTATACTTAAGACTGAAACAGAATGTAGGAATCTGTATAAGGTATTAATAAAATCAAACACAAAGTCTAACAAAGTGGAAAGTTATACAGGTTTAGATATGCATGCACACAAATGCCAGATAATTTACTTAATGGCCTATACAGTTAATAAAATCCTACCTTCTTTTGGTTTCAGTTTAGAATTACACATACAATTCTGACAACAAACTCTTTCTTAGAAGCAACAAGCATAGTTGATAATCAAAATTGCTCTTTTTGTAATTTTTAAAGAAGCCACGCAACACTTGTTTTGGGAATGTGACAGAGAAAAGCAATTTTGGAAAGAAGCAATGACTTAGGTTGAAATTGTGATGGTATTAGACTTAAAGACGATTTTATTTGAAAAATACCTTTTAGACAAGATTAATTATATTTCACTTAACTATATCGTGCTTATAGCCAAATATTATATTCACATCCAAAACAAATATCTAGAAATTGGATTATAAGGGGATTTGAGGAATTATTAGATGCTATTATAATATTGAAAATTATCACATACTTGGTAAATATTACATACAGTGTTTACTGTTTATTATGTGTGATATGTCAACACGTTAACACACCACTTTCTGTGAATTTGAATGGTCCAAAAACTCCTATGAGATCCTTGCGCAGTATTCTCATTACTGATTGACTGCGACCGTAGGAATTTTCCTTGCCCCGCCCTCTGCAGCCAATTTATTATACTACTGCACTCAGTGGCCGATGGACATTGGGATAAGACGGGCGAGTATCACAAAAACGCACAGTGGTGGTTACGTCGGTTTGAATATGGCCCATGTATCCTACACAGAAATCACATAATGACAAATTAAAACTAGAACAAGAGCAAACGTTCGCATCGTTAAACGGAAAATGTGAAGAACAGAGAAAATCCATCACACTGTCCAACACGAACATGCCAAGCCTATGCAGAGAAACGCGTGGCAGCCTCTTGTAATGCAAACTGTTACCTTTACATTACTAAAGCCATGCGGTATGGATCTTGCATTCCACCCCAGGACAAGCATGGTTTAAATTTCAACCTATATAAGTAAATAAATTAACCTCTCTTATGAAGAGAATCTCGACATATGCTGGTCTCTCAACTAACAGAAAGTTATTAAACTACAGCATTCTTCCAAATTAAATAACGGCAATATCCGGTCACAGAAACAATTAATATGGAAATATGAGTTCCATGAGAGCCATATGAATGCAAATCAGCACTGGCACATATCCCCCACAGCAACACTTCCAGGTTTAGTACAGTTTCTGCATCCAGTAATAATCCCTTCAGACAAATATCCAACAACTGAAATGCGTTTTCTTCTGCCATATCCAATACTGGATCTGTGGTGAGTGTCCATGGTGGAATCGACACACTTTTAGGTGGAAACGTTGTAAACAATCTCATTCAAATCCGTGTATACAAGACCAAGTGAGCAATGTGACATCACAAAGGAATTTCCATCGGAGATCCAGTGTTGAAAAATGATGTTGTCCGTGTATTACATTTTTTATTTAAATTGTAATCTGTGAAGAAAAATAGACTTTTAAATGGTATTAGCTATCGAATTGTGCAATAATGCTTCAACTCGCTTCTGGGGCTGTTTTTTCACGCTCAAAAACTGAAAGGTGCAGCGTCTGAGCCAGAATTAAACGAAATGCCCACAAGGCTCGTAAACGCTGGATATTTTTCTACTCGTTTCATAAAATTAAATATTAAATCATTACCCATTTGAGATCCTTTATATATGCCGCTTATAAGCGTGATAAGAAAGCTGATTTTGAGAACCATTGAAGAGAATGGAAACCAGTAATGGTGAATGAATGAATGATCAAGTTTAATGGAGGTATCAACATTCACAACAGTTAGTTTTCTCTACTTTTTAGTTAAATCCTGGAATATGTGGTAACCAATCTATCCAGCTGAATGTTATTTAAGCATTTGTTTAAAAAGAAAATAATATACCTATATGTGCATGGTGTTAATTGTAAATAATTACAATAAATTATTGTAAAATGATGAGACCAAGGCTCGCCAACTTTGGTATCTCAGTCTGGGACAATAAAAAAAGCACAAAATAGAAAACAAACAATTCACCATACAAAGTGTAGCAGGTCTTGAAAGCATTAATATCAATATAAGTAACTGTTGTTTATTTCTAGGTCAATGTTGTTTTTTGATGTTTTTAAATTGTTCTTTTGTCACGTGAACGTCTGAGTATTGGATCGCTTAAGCAGATTTGACAACACGACTATCATCACCATAATTCTTCATCTGTACATATTTATTTACTTACTTTGTGTACCTTTTATCCTCTGCAAGGGGGTTCAAACGGTAATTAAACTGCGTTGATTAGCCTATTATCATCGACTTGTATAAGTTAAAGAGTAACGCTTAACGTAATTGTCTGGTAGATAGTTGTGTACAGCGTAGAAGATATTGTATCGTAAATTTAAGAATAAACTATTTAAAATGTTTATCATATTTATATATGTATATAATTACTCTAATAAAATTAATACTTTTTGCAACTTTTTGAAACAGTGTATATTGCTATAGAAGTCTATGGGAATTTTGGAAGTGCAAACTTAGCTTATGGCCACTTCATGTAAATATAAAGGATGAAGAAGAAGAACATAAACAAAAGAAAGAAGAAGAAGATTATGATCATTATCATGATAATGATAATGATTATTATGATGATAGTGACAATAACTTATTGCAACTTACATGACATGGACTGGTGTCGTGTGGCCATGTTGGTTTCTAAGCACAAAGTTGAAAATTTGAATCAATCACCGATATACAACAGTAGATTTAATGTTCCATGTTGTCACATTCTATTCCAACTCAGTATCTCACAAAGTGATCGATTTGTAAAATGAAGAAGGCATTTACTGGCAAGAAAGGCGAAGCGCAAACGCTTTCACTTGCCAGTTACATTTACTAACTTGACGCGCCTGACAGGAAACGTTTCCAAATCTGATGCAGATCACGCGTGAGTTATAACAAGAAATTTGATTTATTTGCGGTGAGGTGCCCCAGACTAAGGCACTCCTAATTTATCCGCATAACCATGCAGGGTATGTTCTATTTGATTAGCAAGATGCCATGGATCAAACAGGGCTAGTTTTATATATTTAACTACTCTGCTGCAATATAGTTGCATTTTTGGGAGTGCAAGAGGTACTGTCACCATGTAGAGTAAGGTTGGAATCACGAATTTCTTATATAAAATGGCAGATGTTATTGGGTTTAGGTTTAAAATACCCATCCCAACGTTTGTAAGACCAAAAAAGACTTGCCTTGCTCTTTTGCAAGCGTTGCAGGTGCGGTTAATGGAGCGACATGACCTATTCTGTAGTATTCCTTGGTGAGTAACGGAGTCAGTTTCATGAATTATTTTTTCGCCAAGTGTTAGGGACAGCTTATAATTCGAATATCTTCTCTTACCAAAAACTATAATATATGACTTTGTAGAATTTAGTTTGTAGTTCCATTTTTTTTAAAATAGTTATCTGAAGTATTTGATGGACATGTGCGGTCATCTGCTAGCGTAGGGCAGCAGCACTCTAAACTTCCAATTGCATACCCGAGTTTGTTTTTTTACTAAGTGCTGTAGCATAAAAACTCGTCTATAAATACCATTCACAAAAAAAGAGGACTGAACCCACCCGGACCCCCCGTGTAACTCCTCACTTGATATTAACCATCTAGACTGGTATTTCCTAACCACGACTGCACTTTGTACACTTTGATATGTTTTCCCTATTATTACTTTTTCTAGAATTCCCATATATTTTTTCAGGAGTAGAGCAGCGGGCCAAATGGTGTCAAACCCCTTTTGAGTACGGAGAAAGTCAGGATAGGTAGGACTGCCACAGTCAGAGTTTTAATTAATGACCTCTTGAAGGTTAAAAGAGGCCTTGAGGCAGCTTAGATTCTTTCGAAAGCCTTGGTGTTGTGGAATAGGGAAAACGGTTTCCTTCGCCACTAAGAAGTTTCTAATTTATGTTTGCAAAATTTTCTCAAATAATTTGTACAGCACTGGCAACAAAGATATTGGCCGATAACAATCGGGATCAGCTCTGTTTTTCCCATTCACTTTGTAGATGGGTACAATAAGACCTTTTCTCCGTGTACATGGTATATACTCATGCTTTAATATCGAGTTGAACAAATTTCAGATTGTTTTATTGAACTGAGGACCACCATTGATAAGGTGTTCATTTTGTAGTTGATCATGACCAGGAGCTTTCGACATTTTTATGGTACCAAGTGCGCTGCATAATTCTTTCTCAGTGATTTCATCATCTAAAGATTCTTGTTTATGTACGTGCCTCTTAGAATAATGTCTGAGATCAGAGACTGTTTTGTCTACTGAGTGATAAAAATCTTTGTCATAAATACATAATCTTTCGGTGTGTACAATTCAGAAAAAATATCTGCAAAAGCACCAGCTACCGAAGTGGGTCATAATAGGTCTTACCACCATAACAAATTTCAACACAGATTTGTGTTTGTTTGGCTTGCTCTTTTCAAAAGATGCCAGAAAAAGCATCGCATTCGGCCGCTTCTTGAATTTCATTCAGGAAATTATTCAGAATAAATTCACTCGCTATTCATTGAGCGTTCCTGAATTCATGGGGGCCCCGGGTGGCCGAGTGGTCTAAGGCGCACGCCTAAACCGATCACTGACTTCTCACCTCTGTCCGCGTGGGTTCGAGTCTCGGGCTCGGCCAATGTGATTATGTGAGAAAGCTTGCCAGTAGCTTCCCGTGGATCGGTGGTTCTTCCCGGGATTTTTCCCAAGTTCTTCCTCCACCAGATGTACTGGCCGCCATGTATAGCCTATCATGTGCTGAAAAATGGCGTTAAACCCATAAAACCAAACAGGAATTCATGCCTTTCTTTTTCTACAGAGCGTATGTTTCGTGCTGCATGGCTCTTGGCCCACCTTGTTTGACCCAGATTATACGAGCTTCACGTTCTATTTTATGACATCTCTTTAACATTTCATTCCAGTATGACTTTGTATGTGGGTCAAAGCGCTCAATGGGCACCGCGTCTCGTGCAGCTGGTGGCATGCATTCGGTTATATCAAGGCACTGTCAGTTTATTTCCTGCGGACCGTTAATCTCTCTTGTTTGACTTTCTTGTAAGTTACGCGCTAGTGCGTTTTGGTAGTGAAGTATGTCATTGTTGTCGACTTTGTGTTATGCAGTTAGGTCGTGCAGTTTTGGTAAGTTTGGGATTATATTGTTTTGCATCTAAACTGAACAGGATACAGGTAAGTGGTCTGATTTTGTGCAAATTTAACTTCCTGGATTATTTCAGAACGTTTGACATTGGAACTAACGATGCTGTCAGTCAATATGTAATTGAACATGGTTTAAAAAGGAGCATATGAATATTTCAGACCGATGCAGTTTGGTGCAGTATTTATCGCCTTTCAGTAGTTTCTGCCCACGAAATTCTTTACTTCTTTACATTTATGGGCGTTAACTCTAAAGCAGTCTATCAAACTTGCGTTCATGTCACCTGCAATAATGACGCGCTCTTCTTCCGAGAGATGCTCGTACAAGTCGTCAAGAATCTCGATCATTTCAAGGTAGTGCATCATATCATTCTCTGAGGGCATGTAGACACAAAGTAAGTACAGAGTTTTGCAAAAGAAACAAACAAGCTTTGCACTTATAATTATGTCATTTATGTTTTCCATTGGTACAATTTTTGTTCCAATTGTTTTTTTTAAACATAATTGAGACCCCTCATTTTTCACATTTGATGAGCTCGAGGGATCTGATGTCTCCTGGCAATAGGCAAAAGTTGCATATTTGGAATATATGGAATCCATAAACGATGCATTTTGGGGACGAAGCTTGTGTTCATTTATGAATGCAATGTCACAGTCATACTGATCCAGTAATTTGCCGAGGCATATTGTCGATGACATTATGCCTGTAACATTCCATAAAAGTAAATTTAAAGCCATTGTCACACTTATTTTACATAAGTAAAGAATTAAAATTGACATAGAGAGCTTTCTTGTAGTTTCGAAGATCATGTAAGGAATAGGTGAGTGAGATATAATGAAACGAAATATCTTATCTGTTATTGTAATTTTTTTACAAGTGATTTAACTCGTTTAGCAGATTTCCAGTGAGTGTAAATGATACCATGGGGCCAGGAGCAATCTTCCGATTCTACTATTTCGACATATTGTGACTTAACATTTACACGTGCATATAAGGTTCCAGACTTGCTGCGATACAAGGCCAGAGAGGTTATTTGCACGCCATTTTTTGGAAATAGCATAGATGCCCGCCCTAGTGGATGAATTATAAATTCTCCAAATAAAATAGCTGACATTTTGATTCTAATAAACCTCATTAAAACTTCACCGGGATTTTCAAAGTTTTGTTCATTCTGGTCTGATAAATTTTGACCTATTGTTGATAATGGTTGAGATTTGATTGTGTTTGGGGATGCTGAATTACTTGCTGAGTTATTTCCATACGCTATGTCAGATACATTTTCTTGGATTGACATTTTGTCTTTTCGTACACGGTTAGGTTTGATACATACATTACTATCTTTTAAACGTGCGCTCGTTTGAAATTGTCCATCAATGGAAGAGATTTAGTCCATTGATTATGTAATTTATTTGCAATATCTGTTCTTGAGTTTATGCTGAGAGAAGGTACAGTCCGTTTGGGAGAAGTGTTTTCATCATCATCATCAGATACTGTACGGTGAGTTTGTGTGACTGAGGTTTTTGTCTCTGATGGGCTCACATCAGTCCCATTCAGGGCATCAGAATATCTCTTGCTTGTTGATATCTGGAGGCCGCCTCGTATGGGGTGAGTCGTAATATCTTCTGGTGAAACATTACAACTTGAATACAAGATAGTAATTTAGGCGTTGGTTGTTATGGGTTTAACGCCATTTTTCAGCAAGTGGCTGTCAGAATATTGGGTGGATGAAGAATCTGGGAAAAACCCCGGGAAGAACCACCGACCCACGGGAAGCTACTGGCAAGCTTTCTCACATACCCACGTTGGACCAGCCCGAGACTCGAACCCACGCGGACATAGGTGAGATGTCAGTGATCTGTAAAGTCGAGCGCCTTCGACCACTCGACCACCCGGGGCCCCAGTTAGGCGTTGTCCTTGTAGACGATGCTACTGGATCTGAATTCATTTGCTGTTGAAATTGCTGTACAACGTTGCTTTTTGTTTGTTGATTTTGTAGATGGCCACGTGTGGGTTGATTGCACTTTGATTGCCATATGAACTTTACCGGACACAACAGGAGATATATTTGTATTAGGAAAGATTTTCATTTTGTTGTCATATTGCTGAAATTAGTTGTTTCTAATGTCACTAGGCTGAAAATTGCCTGCTTAAGATTTATGTTTTCAGTCGCGAGTTGTTTGTTTTGTTTCTCAAGGAGGTCAATCCGATTATTCAAATTACCTATTGTTTTCTTAAGTTCACGTTGCAATGAATTCAAATCACTCTTACAGATGTGTACGATTGTTTTAAGTTCTGCTGTTTCCACTAATAAATTTTAAGAAAATTACTAACTGATCAGGTAAGATATATGAGCAGTTGCATACTTTAGAAACAGTTAGTCCATTTAGCTCTATTGGATGTTACGATTGTCACTAATCGTCAATGTTAAACTAAGTGTAGCTTAATATGCTCAGTGATGGTGAGTATGACATTTATCCATGTGTTTTTTCTACAGTGGATTCTACGGTGTGTCGAATAGGCCACGTGTAGGGAAAGAGCTGACACTTATTTTGTACAATTAGTTATACACGTCTTAGTGGTGCTTTAGTGACATTTTTTGGGTTTTGTGATAAATAGTTATTGATATTATTTTGTATGTGAGTAAGTTAGTTTTATCGTCGTACATTGTAGTCATTTGTAAATACATGGGTGCTTTAGAAAGTAGGATATAATAAGGCAATTTAAAGCAGCTGGTGGTCTAAATGGGTCATCAATTCAAATATTGACCTACTAACATGGCAAAGGTGATGTGCAACAAATGATATACAAATTAGCATGCTATTTATGTTTATATGTCACTTAATGGAATTTCCATGAACTGTCTTGTGTCTTATGGAGATAAACATACTATATAGGTAGTCGCTACATATCCCCCGCGGGAAATTTAGCGAATATCTAGACTGTACGTTCTTTCTCCATAAACAAACTTTAGAGTCCACTAAAGGGGAAGTTTCCCCCGGGAAAAGATGTTCTTTAAGAGGCATTCCATAGAAAAAATGGGGCTAGGTATTGGGGGTGGGGATGGGAGGGGGGGGAAGGTTCTAATTACGTGGAGTTTTATTTACACTAGTATATTTCAAATCGCGGGGTAAATTTATCGACAAAATAGGTAGTCACTAAATATCCCGAATGGGAAATTTAGTGATTGCTTATATAGTACGTTCTTTCTCCATAAAGGAACTTTACCGTCCATGAATCGGGAAGTTTCCCCGTGAAAAGGATTTCAGAATATACACACTGCAGGACAACCCCCTAAATCCAACAAATTCAAGGAGCAGCTAAGGTATCCCAAAGCTGACGTGCACTCCAAGGAAATAAAAAAGTAAACCAGATGTAAAAGCAAAGCCGTACGCCAAATATGTTTTTTCTTACCCTTTTAGTTGGAGTTATAGCAATTTTGCGTATTCATTTTTCGTGCATATACACAGTAACATACATATACCTGTACATAGCGTATTTAATAGATGTAAATAGACACATACATAAGAGTGAAAAGAAAAACAACAACATGTTAACACTTACTTCATTTTGACCGATGGGGACGGGAAGACACTATTACTTAAGACCTTACAGATGGTGTCGCAGAGATACCTTTATTTAGATAAATATGGTACGTGTTCGATATTAACCTATGTTAATTTTCTTTGACATCTTGACACGTGATTGGGTTTAACCAATGAGTATCCTGCCCACGAATGTGCATCGCTCCTTTTCCTGCCAATGTTATAAGGCACTGTGCGCTTGGGATGGACGCATTGTCTGCGTCCTTCCAGCCTATTTTCGTTATGACCATCCTAGAAAGTATCACCTTTATATTTTTCAGACTTGATTGTGCATAAATACATATTTATTCATATCGTCGAATTTTGGTCATTTCTTGGTCCCCAAGACTTGTTCAAACCTATATATTTAAAAACCTTTGACATTTGGCGCCTACCGCTTTACAAGTCAATTACCTACATTCCACCAGGAGAGAGAGGTGCCGCAAGTGACCTATGTATTGACGACCTGGAACTGTCCGTCTGTCTGTGCCAGTCAGCGCTTAAGTGAAGTTTGCTTTGGGCTGTACAGTATCACCTGGATATTAAATTTCATACAGTGTATACCATGACCTGGCCACCTCATTTGTCTGTCTATAATTATTACTTCGTTCCAGTTAATAGAAAGGTAAGATAGAACTTTATATTCCAAGCGTGTATGTGATCATGATCATCATTGAAGGAATAAGCCCTCTCTCGGTCGACGATTGGGGAAATTTAGCGATATATCATCTCTATCTCTCTTCAGGTTCAACACAATACTCGGTAAAAATCCGTTTGATGCACATCAAGTGCAGAGGCAGAACACTGCTCCTGCTTGCAAAGTAAGCTAATTAAAAAACAAAACAAAACAAACAAAAACAAACAAACAAAACAAACAAACAAACTATATACACCGCACAAATAATTTAATTATGGTATCTATTTAAATGGTATGTATTGGATGGCAGACTTGAAATCTCAGGGGAGGTACAAGGATGACTTTTCCCTTGACAGTGTTGTTGAATGATAATATTGTACAGATCAACATTAATTTTTCATGTCAAACTCTGTTTCTCACTATCTACTTAAACTGAAGCACCCAAACTTTTGTCAACAATACATAATTAGATGTCCACTCTGGAGAAGCTTCAATGTCCAAAAATGTATGGTAAACACTATGCCAGGAGACAATAGCGTTCCATGTGAAGGACTAAAATAAATTGTCTGATCGCTTGTTGCTCTTTAAGTCCATTAGAACAAATGACTTGAAAGTTTTACATGTCCAGCACAAATTTGATTTGCCACATGCCTATTTTATCACGTTTTAAATTGTACTCGCGAATCAGACATGCACCTGGAAGAAAGCCACTTGCCTTCCACCACATGACACACAATGTACAAGTGAACAAGTAGAATTATCTAGGCCTTTTTAATAAAAGAATATGATGTTCAGTTCCAATTTACTTAATGCATAGTTATCCCAACTATGGGGCAATAATTGCACTTTGACATACAAGCTTGGCAAGGATGATGCAGAAAAAATTGTCTTGGCATTCAACTGTTTGTTCTTATTTCTATCTAAAACCTGTAATACTTACATAAAATATCACTTGCCCTACAATAATTGTTTGTGTTCGGGCTAGTTGGGCGAGAAATTAATATCCCCTGATCCCAAGGTTTTATTTTTAATTGCCAGGGAGATTACAATACCCCTTCTGTCTGTCTGTCAAGATCTCAGAATGGTAGAAATTCATGAATTTTGTATGTTATATTGGTCCTGTGGTGACCATCTGTGAGATTTGAGTCACTATTGACTCCCGTACCTGTGATCAGTGGGAAAGCGTAAAAGGTAAAATATACAAAAAGTTTAGTTTCAATGACATTTTCAAATATTTTCTGACCATAAATATATGCAGCCATAGCAGGAAGACACATCAAATATGTAACAGATTTTGCATTATGACCATTATTCGCTGCCTGGTTTTGGGTGTGAGTAGGGGGTGGGGGGTGGGAGAGAGGTGATATAATATGTAGTGAAAAGCGGCGAGGGAAATTTCAGTGGTGAGCTTTTGCAATTGTTTTTGCTGAGAGTTTGTTCAGTCAGTAAATTTAAGATTATACCATTACTGACCGTTTGATCTTATTACTCTGAGACTCCGAAAGTAAGGCACAAAAGGCAGCTGACCATGACCACAACAAATAGAGGATATTTTCTTTTCCTACGTTAATACCGGATATATTTCATCGTGTGGTACAAAAAACGTGATATTTTAACGAGTGGCAAAGCCACGAAGTAAAATATATCGGTTTTTGTATCACAAGATGGAATATATGCGGTATTTACGCAGGAATGGACATTTTTTTTTATTATATACCAAACTTGCACCAGAATCGAAGCTTAGAACATTAAACTCACTCTTTAGCACCCCACCCAACCACCCTTTTCGTAATTCACCTCATTTTCAAAGGCTGATCATATAAATATTAGTGACTTACGAGAGCGGTATTATTGGGTTGACCTAATCTGTCGCAGTAAATTACATTTTTAACATTTTGTAAACTATTTGATCATAATTTACCACAAAGCAAGTCCGATTCATCAAAGCGTCACAGCGGGTTTATCATTGTTGTCAAGGAAGTAAGGGGAAATAACTTCATAGAGACGCAAACGGCGTCGAGTCAAATTTCTTCAGCAAAAATTAATTTCCATGTCTGAAATGTAATGCAGTTTATATTTATTTGTTCTAGCTCAAAAAGTGCTCGTTTGTGCTGCTGCAGGTTTAACTTACGCAGGCACACACAATCCAGCGTCACATGGCATGATGGGAAATCTTATATTTTCACATGTGAAAATATAAGGATATATTTTTCACATGTGAAAATATAGGAATGAATAAAATATGAAAATTATTTCGCCAATAAGTTTCTATATTTCACACTGAAGTATATAACAAAGGTGTCTATTTGGTGAGAAAATGTTTCAATGACTGTTTGGGGTACATTTTTGTGATAGGCGTGTAGGCAAACAAGTATGCCTAACAGACGCTACTAGATACATATTGTACATTTCAAATTATATATTCAGGACACACCTCTCGATTTGTTGTATTATCAAATTGATTTCTAAATATCTTCCAGTTTAAATAATTTAAAGTATGAAATATAAGGTGCATCTCTAAAGTCCTAAGGCAGTGGTTCCCAAATCCCGGATCGCGACCCAAATGAGGGTCGCGAGAACCCTCGCGACCCTATACTGATACTGCATTTAGGGTCGCAAAAGATCGTGTTTAGGGTCGCGATCAAAAAGTTTGGGAACCACTGCCCTAAGGTAACCATCAGTCTAAGATGCACAGAGATATGGTTCAAAATAGAGTTTACCTTCTAGCCTTCCGATTTTCCCCGCGGTTGTATAAGTGGATGCAAAAGGGTCTACAACAACGGTTTTTTTTGGAGTATGTAATGTATCCGCAAAGGTTTTGACAGTCAGCCTCAAGACTAAACTTTTCGAACAACACGAAGTTTTGGTCCTTAGGGAATATTGTCCCAGAAACTAAAGTCGTCTATTGGTGTTCAGGAACTTGGGATAGACCTAACCGACACAGAATTTGATCATTATCAGAATTCAACTGCAAAACAGCTCTTGAGCAAGTGGACATAAATCTTTTCAACAGGACCAACATACCTAGGTCATAACACGACTGTAAAGCATGAGATCAAATTAACAGACCATACGCCATTTAAGCAGCCTTATAGGCAAATTCCTCCAGCTTAATCTGAAAAAGAGAGAAGATTTGCAGGAAATGCTGGAGTGAGGAGCTATCAGAAAATCCCAAAGTTCACTTTCTTCAAATATTGTCCTTGTTCCGAAAAAGAATAATTCTCTACGATTTTGCATAGATTTCAGGAAACTGAATTCTCGGACAAAGTTGTATTTCTCAAAGTGAAATGTATGGTGTCAGTGCTTGTCCATCTGAAAGACAGAATTTGAAATGTATAATGTATACTGCACACGTCCAAAAGTAAATTGAAATGTAAATAGTTTCCACATACAAAGCATTCGGAAAATAGAACTATCCATTAATGTAATTGATTTTTATTAAATTTAAATACACTGGGTATATGGTTTTTGTTTGCTTTTTAGTCATATTTTGCTATTCCATAGCTAAAATGACATGAAGACAAATTTTGTTACCTTTTGTTTATCCTCCATTGGAACTAATTTTAGTACGCCCTACAGACTGCAGACAGTGTCACAATCCTTGTGCTTGTCATGAATTTGGTGTTCATTAATATGTGTTTTATACAAAAAAGTAACAGAAAAGCAGCAAGTGCCCTCTAAGGTCATAAAAGAGAGGAAGTACTGTCTTGATGTGAAAAACTTACCTAGTGATGTTCAGTTCAGGTACAAGAATCAGTGGCCATTAGTTAATCAGGAATTTATTACAGCTATCGGTTCACCCAGAAGGGTTCATGTTTAATTTTTTTAGACATCAAATAGTGCATAAGACATCATTATAAAACATACAAAAGAATTAATATAATATCATTATTTTGTAAGCAATACTAAAATATAATATTTAGTGTCTAATGAGTTCTTTTTATGTATAACTTATCTCCATAACTTGTTCAAAACCATACACAAAACTGAGAGCTAGCTAAAAACCTAGCACAAAATTCTTGTTAGGATTTCTATCCAATTAAAATTAGTTTGCTGAATGTTATACACAGACCCAGGAACTAATTAAAAACCATTAACATATATTTTCAAGTGTGAAAATAGGTTACATTCTGATGACCTGTTAAAGTTGTTATTTGAAGATTATTCTACAGATTTTCTTGTAATAATAATAATAATAATAATAATATTAATAAAATGCATCTATTTTATATATCTTTTGCTTTTATTTATTCCTCCCCACCATATCCCATATCCCCAGACTTTGGCAAGAAGGTTTCAAACTGAATTTTCATTACAGTTAGGTTAAAGTTTTTTTCCATTATAGAATATTAATATTTTGTTATAATTAAGTTGCTTTATTGTAGGGCAGTCTCATTTTATTCTGCAACACTTGCCCACCACATGAACTCGAAAACAATGTCACACACACAATTTTTTTTTAGCTTTTGGCTTAAGATTTTTTTTGAGCCTGTAAATAGCAAGACGCAGGTATTACTTTTTCTGTTGATGGCAGTAGCACAACAGTGTAAGATTCTGTGTTAAAGTTTTTGAAAGTCATATAACTTCCGCATCTGTCTCTGTATTCAAATGAAAGTTCGGGACAATATCACTGTTTGCCTAAAGTTTGTAACCTGACATGCAGGGATTCGTGACTTTCCTGTGTAATGCCATTCACAGGTTGGAAAACAGGTGTTGCTGAACCCATGTTTTTATCTACCTATCATCTACTTATGTTTCCTAAAGCCCTTGTATATGTAACATTATGGAAGCGTCAACAGAATTGAGATTTTTAAGGTTTGTAGCTTACCTGGCCGTAAAGCCAAGTGAGCTTACGGTATGGAATGCGTGCGTCGTCCGTTTTCATCCATCCGTCAATAATTAAGAGCGAGATCAATGCATATTAATGAGGTGATCTTGAATCTGATGTGGTAATTGGTTAACATTGTTACCACATACCAGGCATGTACATACACCCACCCACATACAATCATACGCACAAACTTACATTACAGAGAGAAACATATATATGACAGATGTGTGCCATGTACCATCATGATATAAAGTTTCACATAATTTTACATGAGATTTTACACGACACATACATGCACAGCCGCAGATGTATTAAACACTTTATGTGTTGTATACACGCATGAAAAAAAAGTTGAATCCCTTCGAAAATAGAATATTTGAAGCGTATTCCTGGTATTATCTAATTTTTCTCATTACTGATTTCGTTATTACTCTCCTATTTGTAAATGTGGTAGCTGCGTTAAAAAAGAACGAGAACCAAAGATAAAAAAATTCAATTGCATATGAAATATTAACTATTCTTTATAATTTGCGACCATGTACGGGGTAAAAAGAAAAGTTAATGAAATGCTATGACTACTTTTAACCAGACTTCATCCGTTACTTTTGATACTTTCTCTGACATTCGACAGATCTGTGTGCAATCCCATATGGTTGACGGTCATTATGGATAACTATTGATAATTTGACCCCCTTACCTGCATTAAAAGAGAATTCAAATTATTTTTCACTATTATATCAATTACTGACGCAAATCGGTAAATGCTGAGTTAAACATTTGTGACGTCAAACTTAGGCCGGCAAACATCTCTGTTGGAAATTCACATGATATGGGACTTTTCAAAGCAACGTTTACCGATCCCGGCCTGACGCAGTTAAGGTATTTCTGCAAGAATAAATTCCAGAGGACAATCTCGCTTGCAAAACGTCTTCCCTTACCTCGTCAGACGCACTCAGCATCTATGTTTGTCCCTTTTTTGTATGTCGGCTTTTCTCAATTTGTCACCGCTTGACTTGAATTCACGGTGTATCGTAGAACGGTGCTTTGGAAGCCGTGTTAAAACATGTTAGAAACTTCTCTCGCACACTTAGCTTTGTTTATTTGGTTATCTTGATTTTTCGAAAATAATCCCTCGCATAAAAAGAACGTAATAGGCACACAGATTTCACTGTTGTATATCTTTCATTACAAAGTCATACAAAGTAAAATAGGAGGGATGTGGCCGTATCATACTTTCTCAATTAACAGGTTAATAATCACCAGATAAAATATGGAATGAATTAAAATAAAGGTTAAAGTAACAAATTCCAAGTACAAGCATATACATACTCTTTCCTGCCATTGGTACATTGTCAAAGGCGCGCAAAGTAGCCGAGTAACAGAGGGAAATTGAGGTATGAGAGATTCCGTAATGAATGGACGAGCATAATCTGTGGACTTGAATCCTCAATCAGAATCCAACTTTTGAATTCCTTATATAACTATAACCATTACCTCCAGAAAAGTATATTACTTAAGATGGTCGTAATAAAGGTGAGAAAGTTTAAAAATGCAGTGAAACAGGCCCGTGATAGATAGATAGATAGATAGATAGATAGATAGATAGATAGATAGATAGATAGATAGATAGATAGATAGATAGATATATAGATAGATAGATAAATATATAGATAGAGAGGTACCAGGAATGTAACTATAACGAAAGCTGTATAAATCATTTTTGTTTTTAAACGAGACGATATCTGTGATAATTATAACACACATAACGAAACTGTTTCCACCTTCATTTAATTACACTACATGTCTTATAGCAGTGCAAAAAGTCGGGTAAATTAACAAAAAACGGCAAAATTACACACGTTCATGCAGCCTGAACAAAACTAAATTATTTGAATGAGTTCTCTTTTTTCTCTTCTAGGATAGATACATAGATAGGGAGGTATCATTAAGTTTATACAAATAACTTTTCAAGCAAGATGTCTGTGATAATTAAAAAACACTTTCGTCGGAAGTGTATAGTTACACTGTCTTACACTTTACATTATATTTTGCATGACGTTTTGCTGATTTCAGGAAGATTATAACATATAACAATGCCTGTCATATTTTTTAAAAAATCGACAAAGTTGCGCAAGTAAAACGAAGAAAAAAAATCAAATTGCATAGTTCCCAGATGTTGAACTCTAAAAATGCATTTCTTTAGGTGTAAAAGAAAAAAAAACTTTTTTTCCGGTTTCCGCACGGACACTGTTTTTGGCGTGTCTGACCATAAGAAAGAATTTCAAAAAAAAAAAAATGTTCCAGACTTTCCTAATGTAATAACTAGTCCGGATTTCATTTCGTTCATAGGTAACAGTATCAGACATCACTCTCATTAAGACGCTTACTATTTCTCACCAAAAATTGTATGCGTCTAATGAACATAGACTAGAAAGCATGCTTAAATAATGGCTACCTTTGCTTTTTGTACGCTAATAGTGGTCATCTTGAATTTTACTGCAACCCCCTCATCCCCCCAACATGATACAAAAGGAAAGTATTTAAGCAATTACATACAGAGTACATTTCTAACTATCGTATAAAAAAGCGCTTTTCAGTAATAATGAGAAGGTCTTTTCTCAAAGGAATACAATTAGGTCAAGCAACCATGGCTCTGGACAGACCGACCGACCGACCCATTAATTAACTCTAGGCCTACTGGTGATAGACCAGAAGAGCTTATGCGATGACCTATCGTCCGTCGGCCGTTAGCACAAGTTTGTTATGACTAGTCCTCCTAAACTAGTGGAGCATTGCCACCAAACATAACATACACATTCATCCCATGTTCTTGTTGGTTCTAAATGAAAATGGTACGGCTCGGACATCCAATACAGTGGCCATTTTGAAAATCGTGTTATCGCTACTACATCTACGGATGGAGTTTTCACAAAAACCTTTTTATGATACCTAGTTGGTTCTGAATGAAAATGTTACCGATCTGAATTCTAAGGAACCGATCATTTTATTGGGCAGGGGGTGGGGGCTCTCTCAAGTAGCTTACAAAAATGTCTTGCTCTGATTTATGGAGAAAAAAATACCTATTATGGCCATTATATTAATTGAAAAAAAAATTGCCTTGAAGTACATGAAAAAAAAAGATATCCCGGCTAGGGAAACGAATATGGTGACAATACGACATCCAGTATAGCCACAAAGCCGGACATCATGAAAATCTTGCAATTGCTGATTCTCCTGAACGGATGGCTGTATTGACACGGAGTTTCACAAGAAGACTTCTTATGATGCTAATTGAAAATGATGTCGATCTGACATCGAATATTTAAAAATCTTGTTATCGCTACCCCGGAGGAACTGATGTTCGTATTGACATGGAGTTTTCACTGCAAGACTTCTTATAATGTATGGTTGGTCCAAAATAAAAATGGCGATGATCAAATATGGATGCCAGATGATTTGAACAGTCGGCAGTTAAAAAGAGGAAAAGGTCTTATCTTGATTCTTGAAAATTCTTTTTGACCAGTAGAGCGTCAGTCCCTTTGAGGGACTCTTGCTTCAGCATGAAACCAGAAATGCACGTTTAGTTTTCTTATGCCTTTTATTTGAAATGTAGATTCATCAAAGATAATTTTAAAAAATAATTTTCAATTGTCGCAACAAATGATATGAGAAAAAAACACTATTTGCACTGTAGACTGATTTTTCACAGCTGAGGAACTTGTTCCGAAAGTTTGTAGCAATTACCTAACAAAGTGCAAGAATGGAATCCTAACCAATTAGGCCAGTTTCTTAATATTTACCCTTTTCACTTTGATTTTAGGCCAATCAGTTTTAATGTTCTCTTTCTTTGCATTTGTTAAACCAATGCTTAACGTCATCTCTATTCCCAAAGAAGCGGATCGTGAAGGATACATTATAAGTTAGCCTAATATTCTGCGACCTTGACCTTCGACAGTTTAATCCAGAAATAGGCTTCTCCCTTTCCTCCAGGCTCTTTTGTCTCATTTCCATAATGGGTTGCATCACATTTGTTTCTGAAAAATCCAAATCGTTTATGATTAATAAGACGTAAATGGACACCAACAGACACTTGTTACAAACCACTTATTCCGTAACACTCAGATATAGTGGGATGTATGAGTCGACTCGATACAGACATGCAAAAATGTAATTAAATCGTGTACAAACTCGTGTACACTGTACAATAGATCCCATCTATAAAAAAACCTGGGGGCCAGTCAAATTTGTTTGTTATGGCAAAATTGCGTTACCTTTATCAGTATTTTGTTAAATCTGATATAAATGAGTTTAACTCTACACCAACTGAACATCATTTCAACAGATGCTTTTAGCGTGAATGACACAACATCAGCAAGTGATAAAAACATTATACATCTTCTGACAATTTGCAATGTACTACGAGGAAAACTATTGACTCATTGGAATGTATAACTTAAAACAGTGTAACGTAACTGCAAGTTGAAAATATTATAGGAATAGGGTTTGACTATTATCCCACCTGCAAGCATTGAGAAAGAATTTAAGAAACATTTTTCTATAAAAAATAAAGAAGAAGAAGAAAAACATAGAAAAATGAAATAAAAAACATTATTTTTCATAATTAATATAAGCACATAAAATAAAATGACTGCCAACATTAAATATATGAATGGACTGTATATTCATCGACAGTTCTAATTTGAGTGGTCAGTTTTCTGCAATAGAGAACGTTCCCACTGGGTCAGAAATCTTCAGTGTCAAAACTCTAGATGACATCTGGTATAAAAAACTGGCTACTTGGAAAAGGCCTTAGTTGCGTATTACAAGATAACTCCTCTGTGTGCACTGGTCCCACAGATTGTGATGAATTACCCTGAAAATTGGCAGATATTACAGACATAAGGCTATTATGCGCATTTCGTTCTGTCATCAGCCTTTAATGCATTTTTCCAGAGTTATGCATTTTTGTTTTTTGTTTTTATGTTTCTATTTTTTATTTTTGTATTTATTTTTGGGGTGGGGGTGTAAAATGCATATATGCTATATTTGGTAATTCTGGTTTGAGCAACTTGTTGCACCGTTCTTTTCTTGATGAATAGCCCTGACACTTGCTGATATGATGTCAGCATGCTCATATAGTCCTGTCAGCACCCTTTGATGCAGTCTTTTTCTAGAGTTATGTCCCTCGTTTGTTGTTAAATGTATCTAATGTATATAAAAAGAATTTTTGCATGGGCTTTTGAATAATGGCCCTGAAACTTGGCGGACATTATGTACATCTATGATTTGTTTTTAGAATTATGCCCCTTTATGTTTTGTCCATATATTGTTTTTGCATGTTCTTACATGCACATATGCATTCTGCCAATTATTTCTCTTTTCTACTTGCGCCACTCGTTCTAGTTTGTAGTTGTCATGGATGAAACAACTCATATCAACGAATTTACTTCTCTCTCTCTCTCTCTCTCTCTCTCTCTCTCTCTCTCTCCGTGTAAAGGTTGAAACATCGAACTTTTCTGACATATTTCAAGTGCAATATCTAGATCTTTAATCAGAAGTGCCAAAATTAAAAAAATAAAAATGGATGGAAATGTGTATTTTCCAGTTGTCCTGCTAGAGACCCATTATACAGGTATTTTCATATGAACTCCCATTGTAGATGGATTTCACGTCAATTGCCTTGCTAGAGACTCCTTATCCCTTTATTTTCAGGTGTACTCCTTTTGTCGATGGGATTCACGTCAGAAGAAAAACCGAATATGCGTCAGCTTAATATGTATATTCATGTGCTATAATCAGGGTATTATGTAGAAGTTAGTGAAAAAATAAAAAGAACCAACAAAATGACTTATAAAGGACTTCATTACGGATATATCTGAAGAAAAAAAAAACATACATCTGGCACAGGAGAAAATACATGAACATCTATAAAAAATCTTCCTTGTATAATTTATTTTAAGCAAAGTATGAACAAAAATGGCACGTGCTTGTGCGGACACATTACTTTTCAGTCTCTCTTACTTGAACTGGTTCTAAGTAGCAACAAATCTTTCTGTGAAGATTCAATATCAATACCTCTTGTTGTTTTAGAAGGTAGCAATAAAACTAATGTCGTAAATCAAATTTGGAAAAGTCGTTGGGATAAGGCGGACAAGAGTCATCTATCATACGAGGCCTATTTTAACAAGATACTCAATTGCAGTACCTGCTAAACCTGTTATTCACTCATAAAACTGAAGCAAGTAAAATTTACAAGCTATGCAATATATCGATCGATACAAAAGACCAGTCCAGTTAACTAAATCATTTGTTTAGGATCATAAGTATTGGAAACATTGTATGTACTGTATGAGCGAAATTTTATTTAAAGATCGCCATCTCAGATTCTTAATAGATGCTTATATAAGTTTATAATTGATGAGCTCCTTTTCCAGTGATTCAACTGATGATTTACTTAGGAAACATGATTCCACAGTAATTTATCTTGAGGGAAACAGGTAGATGACCACTTCCAAAATCCTTTCATCTGATTATTTATAAGCGATCATGTAAATAGAATATCAGCTAGGGTTATGTGAGTCGATCTAAGCAATACATGCCGACAATTATATTATAAAAATTATTGAATCACTCATTGACAATATTGTTACTTTCTTCTAAAACATTTTGTAGCGTGACAATGGAACTTAATTTACTTTGTAAATCGTTTTATAATTCCAGATTCGTTACAGCAGAATGTCTAGTAGCGCTTCATCTAAGAATCTTTTATTGAGGGATGGATAAGAGGAG